>QMIH01000858.1:69241-111741 GCA_003987875.1 Clarias batrachus
TGTACAGTGGGAATGAGTCTGAGTATGTACAGTGGGGATGAGTCTGAGTCTGTACAGTGGGGATGAGTGTACAGTGGGGACAAGTATGAGTCCGAGTTTGTACAGCGGGGATAAGTCTCGGTCTATATAGTGGGGTTGAGTTTAGGTCTGTACAGTGTGGATGAGTATGTGTTTTTACAGCATGGATGAGTCTGTACAGTGGGGTGAGTCTGAGTCTATACAGTGGGGATGAGTCCGAGTTTGTACAGCGGGGATAAGTCTCGGTCTATACAGTGGGGTTGAGCCTGGTTCTGTACAGTGGGGATGAGTCTGAGTCTATACAGTGGGGATGAGTGTACAGTGGGGATGAGTGTACAGTGGGGACAAGTCTGAGTATGTACAGTGGGAATGAGTCTTGAGTCTATACAGTGGGGATGAGTATGTGTTTTTACAGCATGGATGAGACTGTACAGTGGGGGTGAGTCTGAGTCTATACAGTGGGGATGAGTGTACAGTGGGGACAAGTCTGAGTCTGTAAAGTGTGGATGAGTATGTGTTTTTACAGCATGGATGAGTCTGTACAGTGGGGGTGAGTCTGAGTCTATACAGTGGGGATGAGTCTGAGTTTGTACAGTGGGGATGAGTCTCTACAGTGGGAGTGAGCCTGGTTCTGTACAATGGGGATGAGTCTGAGTCTGTACAGTGGTGATGAGTCTGAGTCTATACAGTGGGGATGAGTGTACAGTGGGGACAAGTCTGAGTATGTACAGTGGGAATGAGTATGTGGTTTTACAGCATGGATGAGTCTGTACAGTGGGGGTGAGTCTGAGTCTATACAGTGGGAATGAGTCCGAGTTTGTACAGCGGGGATAAGTCTCCGTCTATACAGTGGGGTTGAGTTTAGGTCTGTACAGTGTGGATGAGTCTCCACAGTGGCGGTGAGTCTGAGTACAGTGGGGGTGAGTCTGGGTACAGTGGGGGTGAGTCTGGGTATGTACAGTGGGAATTATTCTCTGAAGAGGGGATGAGTCTGTACAGCAGGGACGAGTCTGAGTCTGTGCAGTGGTGTTGAGTCTGAATCGGTGTAATGGTGAGGAGTCTATTCTTTGTTAAGAAGTTCTTAGTGTTAGCTGGAGTTGTTCTCTCTACAAATTGTAAGGGAGTGTGTTTTGGAAATGATATGTTGATGATGTTCTGCTTGTGTGGCTGAGAGGGTCATGTGTCTGCGTGTTTGCAGCTGTTGATGAAAGCAGGTGGTGGTAATATTTGGGTTGGGAGGGGGATCAGTGAGAGTGATATTTGCTAGCTGTTTTCAGCACTGAGAGAGACAGAGGGAATTCACTGCTCTGCTCTGCTAGGACCACTGGCTTCACTGCACTGTGAGGGACACTTTACTGGAGAACTCGTGGTGGACGTTCACTGTGGGATTTGTGTCCCAGAGTGGATGTGTGCTGCTGTATAGACGGACTGGGTTTCCTCACACTATAGACGAGATTTGGAATCTGTGGGATTAATAGTGTAATCCACTTCGCTAGTGATTTGTCGAGCCTTGAGGAAGTTTCCGGTTGTACTGACTAGCAGATCCAATTCCACTCTATCCGTCTCGGTGTTTGTGAATTGTCCTATATCACTCTCTCTCTTCATCTGTCTCTATCTGTAACTCTTTTTTTTTTTTTTTGTCTTTTCATGGTTCGACATGTGTCTGGGAGACACAGATGGTGTGTAATGTGCGTCACTGAGTGCATTCGTGTCCTGAAATGAGCGATCAGAAGGTCTTGACACGAGTATCGTTTTCACTCAAGACCACTTCACACCTAAAGCTTGTTTCTTTTCTGGCACCGCCCATCTCGCTCTTATCTCACCGTCATTACACCCTCATCTCGTTGTCTTCTTACCCTCATCTCATCCTCATCTCAATGTAACCGTACTCTGATATTACACACATTTCACTGTCACTTTAGCCTCAACTCACCCTCATTTCAACAGCGTCTCACCCTCGTCTCACCTCAGTACGTTTTCAGTTTTAAGTCCCAGCTTGACACGTGAGATGTGATAAACGCTTTTTTCTTAAAGCAAACTGTGATCAAAACAAAATGCACAGACAAGGTTTCGTTCTCTGTTTGAAACATATCTGTCTGCAAAACACGGAAATGGAAAAAGAAATGCTACATAAATCGCCTTTATTAAGTGAAAAATTACAATCCAAATGTAAAAATATCAGTAACAACAGGGCCACTACTAGAGTAGTTTTTCTCTCTGACTGCAGAGAGGAGATATTTTTTACGCCACCGCTGTGTTTTCGAAATGTGTATGTCTATATATAAAACATTGCTTCCACCGTTTAAATATACCATGTGCACCATTACTTCAAAAGTTCCAGCTCGTTACTGGCACATGCACCGTGGGACGCACAAACCCGAGACTTCAGCACCACCGTGACGCATCCGACGGAAAAAGCAAAATGGTCACGGCGCTGCGCTGTCTAAACTCCCCGCCTGTGGACCACTTCTGCTGTTGTGCCCTCGAGCAGAGCCACTTAACTCCATCCAGCTCCTGTCATCTCATCCCTGCCTCTCAGGACACGCTTATAAATGAGAGGCTGGTCTCTGCGCACCTTGAGCGCCGAAATAACGGCTCCCTAATACAGCCTCTATCTCCATAGCAACGGCGCTGCTCGTTAGGGCTGCATAATTAATCTATTATTAATCGTTACGGTGACTTTGGCCCATGCACGCCGCTAATCGGCTGTTCGTTAATTGCGAAAGCAATTAATGCGCTCCCATTAGATGCACTCATGCCTTCTGAATCAGAGCCGAAACTTTCTGTTTTAGTGAAAGTGAGGCGAACCTCGGAACTTCCCCTCCCGTTGTAAGCTGTTTACATAAATCTAAAGCGCAAAACGAATTCAGATTTTATACGTGTATTAACTTAATTTGGCTGCGTAATGTCAAACTGACACGCTTGCAGAAAACAAAAGTCAAAATTTGAAATCTATACCTAATTGTTTGAATCGTATTTATTTAAAAATGAACCACAAGGGGCGTTCAAGAGAAGCTGGGACTTGTGATGGAATTTCTGGTGAATAAAGCCATAAATGCGTTTGACATTTTACAGAAGACTTCAAGCACAGTACGGTGCTGAGACTCGTAGCCGCAGTAAGACATTTTTTTTTTTTGGATTTTTCCCAGATTTTCTCCCTAATTTAGTCGTGTCCAATTCCTCCCCGTCACTAGGGGGCTCCACATTAAGGCATCTCCTACCACTCAGTCGGGAGGGCCAAAGACGATCACGTGTTTCCTTTGAACCATTTTCGGGCTGCTCGCTCACACGGAGAGCAGCGGAGTTGGTGGTGGAGGACAGCGCTATCCGCTCCTTCCGCTCGCGTGAGCTCACAGATGCCCCTGATTGGCTGTAGAGCCGCGATTAATGTGGGAGCACTAAGTACCTCTCGTCCCGCCCCTCTGAGAGAGCTCGGCCAATCAGCTGCGAGAGGTTACAGCATCACCCGGGAATCGAACTCGCCATCTCCAGATGAGAGGGCGAGCACTTTACCACTGCGCCACTCAGAGTAAAACATTTAAATGATGCAAACGTTTTAAAGAAGGCCGTCTGTGTGTCTGTGAATTACGATCTCGGCCGAGATGGATCGGAGCCCAATGCATTCGTTCCTGCGAACATTCAGCGAGTGAAACGCCTGATCCCTAAGAAATCGACTGAAGGGGAGACGCGTCTGTCTCTTGGAACTACACACACAATCATTAACCAACACCACTCGCACAGGAACTCAGCTGGGAGTTTGGACTATTGATGGGTGTTGCTGGAAGGCCAGCGTTTCAGACGCACAGCAGGCAGTCCGATGTGTGAGTGACACTGGGATAAGGAATAGTGTAGCAAGGGATTGTATAGAGAAATTAAGGAAGTTTTTGCTTTCAGAGCTGTGTTCTGTTAGTTTGCACAATTAAAAGTCCCAGTTTGACTTGAACACAGCTCATATATACAATTTCACTGATTAGAAAAATTATATAAATTTGGCTAGCAACGATATTCTTTTTCTCCCTACTGTACATAAATCTGTGTGATGGCCACACACACACACACACACACACACACACAATGCAAAATTTCCTAATATATTTATTAATAGGCAATTAAACAGAAAATGTTTGAAAAATCAAAGCAGATTATTAGATGTCGCTTTTAAGTTATTTATTTATTTATTTAGACACGCGTATATGCCTCATAGAGCTGTCCCGTTGCGCTCTCTCTCTCTCTCTCTCTCTCTCTCTCTCTTTCTCGCTCTGATCTGCAGACGCTTCATGCATACAGTACGTTTGCGTGTTAAAGCATCATGATCCTTAAAGCACGCTCCGCGCTGTGACTCCACACTGTTAAATCTGATTTGAGGAGGTCACGGTTCATCAAGCTGGGTCTCAAGTCATTCCTACTACTAAATGCAAAACAAACAGGAGATTTGAAATACAGTGGAACCTTGGATTACGAGCATAATTCGTTCCGGAAGCGGGCTCGTGTTCCAAAACACTCATAAACCAAATCATCATTTCCCATAAGAAATAATGAAAACTCAAATTATTTGTTCCACAGCCCCAAAAAATAAATACATAAAAATAATTCATTAATATAATTAATTATTAATAATTAATAATAATTAAATCATTAATACCTTTGAAAAGAATCGCGACAGAGCAGAGCTTCTGTGTGTTTGTGAAACCCGGGGAGGGGGTGAAAAGGCGAAAGAGCGTCTGTGTGTGTGTGTCGTTGTGTCAAATGACGCGCGCCCACGCATAAGAGAGTTTCTGTGTGTTTGCGAAGCCGGGGGGGCGGGGGGTTGGGGGGGTTGTGGTGAAAAGGTGAGAGAGTGATGCTCGGTGTAAAAATAAGAGTCGCATGCGTGATACATGATACTCGACGCTCGCAAACTAATACTTGCTCGGTTTCCGATTAAAAATGTATTAAAAATCTTTGCTCGGTTTGCGGAACACTCGTAAACCAAGTTACTCGCAATCCGAGGTTCCACTGTATAACCTGTTTAAGCGCCGAGCCCAGGTTCAGACCGGCGTGGAACTGTAAGGGCTGTAATCTGAGACGAGATGAGTAGTGAGCACATGGTAGTGTTAAAACCTCTTGAGGCCGTAAGGAAATGATCAGAAGCTTGGCTATAGTTCAAGAGTCTAAATCATAACATTACAATAGTAAGCTTGTCGTTCAGTAAAACTATGTTTATGAATAGTAAATACAGTTCCGTACATTCCTGCTACAAATTTCCAGTATTTACGAGCATCTGAATTGAGGATCTGATCTTTCCATTAGCCCTGAGTGTTTGCTCACTTACAGGGAACAGTTGGCGGTGTCGTCCATGACGGCACAACATGACTAACCCCTTTGAAAAGCCCACGTGCATCTCCGAGGATGGCCATTTTACAAACGAACAAGATCAGACGATGATTGGGAGCTCAGTAGTGTACTCTCTCTCTCTCTCTCCATCTGTCGTTGCTCATGAGTCTGGTGTCTCTATAAGGTCGCGACCCCACACGCTGAACACTGCTGTTACGCACTTAATTACGCTGTTACACGCTCAATTTGCTCCACTTGTACTGCAACACGACTCCACTTGCCAAGGTTTAACTAGACCTTGAGTAAACTGCAGGATGTACAGCGACTGCTCTTAGAGAGCAGTTAAACATTGTTAAACAATACCATTTATATGGAAAATATGACTGATAATGCACAATATCATTTTCTTATTTAGGCATAGTGGTCTACTGATAAAGTCAATAATTATAACAATTATTTTAAACCTAATGATAACTGAAAGTCACCCAAACAACCCTGTTCAAAAGTTTACGCACCCTTAAATGTTTGGCCACATGATTGACACACACACACATGTTTAAAGGGATATTAAAGGGAACTTTCCACACCTGGGATTAATTGTAATTGTAATTAGTGCCTGCGCAGAAATAGTCAGTGAGTTTCTCAGCTCCTGAGGTGATGCACTGATGTGCCTGTAAACCTCACCATGGAGAAGGCAAAAGAATTCCAATGGACCTGCGTAATACTGTAGTTGACCTTTATAAAGCAGGGAAAGGATATAAAAAGAAAAGTGGTGGAGAATAAGAGGCTCTGTTAATAATAAGCCACGGTCAAGTAGACCAAGAAAGATTTCATGCCAAAAAAACCCACCAAACAACTTCGAGAGAAATAAAGGTTGTTCTGGACAAAAAGTGGTGGCGTTGGTGTTTCAAGCCGTTCCTGCGCCAACCAGCATCTGATCAAGTCTCACAGCTTCTGGAGTATGAGACCAAAATTTTAATTTATAGTCACAACCGTAAACACTGTGTTTACGCTAAAAAGTCCACCATCCCCACTGTAAAGTACAGTATGGTGGTAGATCTCTTATGTGCACAGGGAGGGAAGTTAGTCAAAACTGATGGCAAGATGAATGCAGAATGTTATCAGAAAATACTCGCAGACATTTTGCATTCTACAGCACAAAAGCTGCGTGTGGGACGCCCTTGGACATTCCAACATAACAACGATCCAAAGCCAAGTTGACCCTCCAATGGCTACATCAGAAAAAGGGGAAGATTCTGAAGACTATCACAGTCTCTTGACCTCAGTATCATTGAGCCACTCTGTGGAAATCTCAAACCTGCAGTTCATGCAAGACAACCAAAACATTGCCAGGAACTGGAGACATCCTTCCAAGAAGAGTGGGCAATTAAGGACCTCATGCATAATTATTACAGCAGACTGCAAGCCATCATTGATGCTAAAGGAGCCAATACATGAAGAACTGAATGTATGCAAACGTTTGAACAGAGATCATTTCCTCATTTTCTTTATTCTAGTGTTCTGTTTGATGTTTGTGCCATTCTGTTATTCCTTATATATGGACTCGAGTCCTCACTCATTCATCACATATACCGCTTTATCCTGTATACAGGGTAGCGGGGGGCCTGGAGCCTATCCCAGGAGACTTAGGGCATGAGGCGGGGTACACCCTGTGGACAGGGTGCCAATCCATCACTGGCCACACACACACACTACAGGCAATTTGGGGACACCGATCAGCCTAATTGGAATGGCTTTGGACTGTGGGAGGAAACCAGAGTACCCAGAGGAAACCCACCAAGCACGAGGAGAACATGCAAACTCCATGCACACAGAGACGGGAATCAAACCTGGACAGGAATGGAACCGGGACCCTGGGGTGCAAGGCAACAGTGCTAACCACTACACCACCGTGCCTTCCAACTTGAGAATACATTTGTTTTGCCTTCTCACTCACGCTTTCTTTAAAAAAATTGGTACACATCTTGCAAATCCTCCCAAGGTATGCAAACTTTTGAGCACAGCTGTATATCACTTATGGCATCTGTGATCCTAGTTATTACCCTCGAGGGTGGCAGGAAACCATAGCAGAGAAAACAGGAAACGTCTGCCACAGGTGTGAAAGAGTTGCGTGTGAGTGTTGCGTGCGAGTGCGAGTTGTGGCACACCGAGTGTCATCATTTGTGCGGAATCCCTTTAAGCCCGGCACTCCCACACTTTAATAACGAAGGACTCTTGTTATCTATCTATCTTTCCCTCTCTTTCGTCTCCCTCTCTCCTCTACCATCTCTGGAATATCAGAGGATCTAATCTCCATGGAAATCCATCCTGCCTGTTACCTTGGCAACAGGCCTTGCTTCAAGTGTCTCTGATTTTCTCTATTCAAAATTTCATTGTGTGTGTGAGTGTGTGAGTGTGTGTGTGTCAAGGTTTTGGAAAGTGATATCACTAAAGCCCTGGTAGCTGGAGAGACGGAGACGGACACGGAGCCGGTGAGAATCTGTCCGAGAGCTCGTCCTCGTCCGAAGTGGTGGAAGCTCTCGGAGAAAGACGGTCTAACGGTCGACCTTCATAAACGTCCCCTCAACGTCTCTTCGTTAGATCGGTTTAATCCTGATTTGACATCTCTTCGTTAGATCGGTTTAATCCTGATTTGACATCTGACCCAACACATTTCTCGATGAATGAAATTATTTCTTGCAGATGTGGCCTAAAAAAAGATCTAAAATGTCTCGGCCTCGCGGAGAACCTCGTCTCCGAGATATACATGCAAATGAACAGGATTTCCGCTGGCCCCTTTCCCGCCGTCCCCTCCGTCCTGATGAGGGATTTTCACACCGAAGCGATTCAGAATGCAATTTGTGGGCAGCGGAGTATGAGAGCCGGATGGGGGCCGGAGTGCAGCAGGGGCTTGGAGAAGCACCAGGGCTATTTAACTTAAGAAGAAAAAAAAGAGCTCAGAGATAAAAGAAGCCCAGAGACTGGCGCTGTGGTGTATTTTTTTTTAGAAAGGGAACCATTCTTGAGCAGTTAGCGAGGGGGTGCAAAACGGGGCGGAGGAAATCTTTGACAAACTTTATGAGAAGTAAACAAGAGCGAGACTGAGACGCCCGGTGGTGGATTTTAACGCGAGATGTGTCAGAGCGAGTCTTTTGTGCGGCTTCTGTACTCAAAGTCAAGAATAAATCCAGGCTAAGGAAAGGAAATCAAATAAAATGATTCCGCAGGAAGGAATACCGCGACTATTTGAGTCAGCCACTCTCATATCTTGTTGGAGCACTTTTTGATTGATCTGATTTGCATTGTTTCAATAAGCTTATGCAATGCCACAACATTTATTTCCATCCAGAGTCGCGCTCATTTCTCTCCACCATCTTGTATCGATGATGTGAGAGTCGGACCGCAGCACGTCCCAAAGATAACTAATGGGGTCTGGACTCTGTGGTGGCCATGCATGTGTGAAAATGACATCTCATGCTCCCTGAACCACTCTTTATTAATTTGAGCTTGATGAATCCTGGCATCGTCTTCTTGGAAATATGTACGTGCCATCAGAGAAAAGAAATCCATTCAGTACATTCAGGTGGTCAGCTGACTTCATAACGTTGCTGAGTCTCGACCTGAGCGACTGAAGCAACCCCAGATCATAACACTGTCTCCAGAGGCTTGTACAGTGGACACTATGCATGATGGGAGCATCGCTTCCCTTCTCACCCTGACACGCCCATCACTCTGGAATAGGCTCAGTCTGTACTCATCAGGTCACATGACCTTTCTCCATCACTAAACAGTCCATTCAGTCTCCTTAGTTGTTTTCTTTGTTTGATCCATCTGAAACAGAGGAACAACTTTGCCCCGACCACAGGATACACAGGTCTTCTGATCTGATTTAATAACTTGAAGCGTATTAATCACTGCAGTAATTATCCACTGGAAGCCTCTTAACTATTCGCTTAGTTAAATCCCACTGGTGACGTTTGTGGTCTAACCCATGGCAGTGCAAAATATACTGTTTGATCCCCAATATTTAATCTGTTCTCTTCCACACACCAGTCACTGTTGGTGTCTACAAAGTACTGTAGAAGGAAACTATAAAGTCTTCTACGTGCGACTCCGGGCTTCACGCCGATGAATCCTACAGGAGCGGAGAGAGAGAGAGACATGAGATAAACTCCGGCTCACTCGAGCCCTGTGTATTTTTGGAGTTTTAGTGGCCCTTAATGGAGAGGACTGTCAGACGCAGCTGAGAACACACTCGTCCCCTGTGTTTTTCACGGACGTTTGACAGTCATCAACCCCGCAGTCCTGTGGATTACAGTCTTTTAACGAGAGAGGAAGTGAGAAAGGCTTCGGCAAGTGGGAATTAGAGAGCAGGCAATCAGGATGGCGAGGCTAATGTGGGCTTTCAGGACTGATTGGTCCTCTTGTTTCATTGTTAGGAAAGATGTAGTGTGATTCACCAGTGTGTGTGTGTGTGTGTGTGTGTGTGTGTGTGTGTGCTTTTATAGGTCCTGCTGCACAATTGTGCATGAAATTTATGAGCATATACTCTGCTTTTGTTAAAATGACTACAACTGTAATCCCCAGAACCGCACACCCTCACGCATCAGAGCTCACATTTACCGCTCACTCGTCGTAATCATCTTCATAAATACACTGTTCTTCATCTACCGGCTGGATAATAAACATTTCACACATCATTTACACACACACAGACACACACACATATATACATAATGTAATTACATTATTATCATGCATGTTTCCCCCGAGCCTGGGAGCCTGAAAACTGTAGTATTAAAGAGACTCGGGGTTTTATATTAAATCTACAAGGAAAAAGGGGAAAAAGAAAATAAAAGGAAGATGAAGAGGAGACGGGTGAGAGAGGGGTGAGTGACAGGATAGTGGGTGAATAGAGGGTGCGTGTGAGGAGGGTAGGTGAAGGGGCTTGACAAGGATGATGAGGGTGTGAATAGATTGGGTGAGTGGGTCAAGGGGTGAGGAAGAAGGGTTGGGTGGAGTCAGAGGAGTGTGGGTGAGAGGAGTGTGGGTGAGTGGGTGCGGAGGTTGGTTGAGTGGAGTGTGGGTCAGAGCAGGGTGGGTAAAAGGAGGGGGGGTGAGAGGGGGGTGGGTTAGTGGAGGGTGGGTGAGGAGGATGTATATGAGGAGTGTGGGTGAGTGGGTTAGCAGTGTGGGTGAGTGGGTGAGGAGGGTGTATAAGAGGAGGGTGGGTGCGTGGAGTGTGGGTGAGCAGTGGGGTGAGTGGGTGAGTGGAGTGTGGGTGAGTGGGTGAGGAGGGTGGGTGAGTGGGTGAATGGAGTGTGGGTGAGAGGAGGGTGGGTGAGCAGTGTGGGTGAGTGGAGTGTGGGTGAGTGGGTGAGGAGGGTGGGTGAGTGAGTGAATTCAGTGTGGGTGAGTGGAGTGTTGGTAAGAGGAGGGTGGGTGACTGGGTGAGGGGAGTGTGGGTGAGTGGGTGAGGAGGGTGTGTGAGGAGGGTGGGTGAGTGGGTGAATTCAGAGTGGGTGAGTGGAGTGTGGGTTAGAGGAGGGTGGGTGACTGGGTGAGTAGAGTGTGGGTGAGCAATGTAGAGTGTGGGTGAGTGGGTGAGGAGGGTGGGTGAGTGGAGGGTAGGTGAAGGGGCTTGACAAGGATGATGAGGGTGTGAATAGATTGGGTGAGTGGGTCAAGGGGTGAGGAAGAAGGGTATTGAGGAGAAGAAGAATTGAGTAGAGTGTGGGTGAGCAATGTGGGTGAGGAGGGTGTATAAGAGGAGGGTGGGTGAGCAGTGTGGGTGAGTGGGTGAGGAGGGTGGATGAGTGGAGGGTGGGTGAGAGGAGGGTGGGTGAGAGGAGTGTGGGTGAGTGGGTGAGGAGGGTGGGTGAGTGGAGGGTGGGTGAGTGGTTGAGGAGGGTGGGTGGAGTGTGGGTGAGCAATGGGTTGAGGAGGGTGAGTGGAGTGTGGGTGAGCAATGTTGGAGAGGAGGGTGTATAAGAGGAGGGAGGTTGAGAGGAGTGTGGGTGAGGAGGGTGGGTGAGTGGCTGAGGAGTGTGGGTGAGAGGAGTGTGGGTGAGGAGTGTGGGTGAGTGGGTGAGGAGGGTGGGTGAGTGGAGGGTTGGTGAGTGGAGTGTAGGAGGATGGGTGAGTGTGGTGTGGTTGAGTGGAGTGTGGGTGAGTGGGTGAGGAGGGTGTATAAGAGGAGGGTGGGTGAGTGTAGTGTGGGTGAGGAGGGTGGGTGACTGGGTGAGTGGAGTGTGGGTGAGTGGGTGAGGAGGGTGTATAAGAGGAGGGTGGGTGAGTGTAGTGTGGGTGAGTGGCGTGTAGGAGGTGAGTGGAGTGTGGGTGAGGGGAGGATGTGGTTTGAACAGAAACTTTCCGCCGAGCTCTTTGCTCTCGATTCATTCAGAGACAGAAGTATTTGAAGATGAATGATGGCGTGTAACAGGAGCTCGTCTCACAGCACAATAACAGAACGATTCTGGTGTGATAACAAAGAAACCAAAATATGATGGAGCGTAAATGTTACAGTCGCAGACCGACACCGTCTGAAACCTTCATCTTATAATCCAGCGTTGTAAAAGAGACCATAAGGAAACCAAATAGCAGGATATTTATTTATTTAGGAGACATATTATTTCTACTCACAGCTAAAGCATGTGATTGATTTACCAAGAGAGATTTCCTTTTCTCATTCATGGGAATTACGAGCGTGGGAAGAGCGTGTGTGCGTGTGTGCGTGCGTGCGTGCGTGCGTGCGTGCGTGTGTGCGTGTGTGTTCAATGAGGTGTAAATGAAACCGCACCAGTGACCAGTTGAAGCAAAAGTGATGTGTAAAAACTCATCAGCAGATATTTGCCAGTAATTTCCATTTGTTTTATTGCGGTTTCATTTAGACCTCATTGAACACACGCACGCATTTAAACACACACACACACACACACACACACACACACTAATGTGTTTGATAACAGAATAAAGATGATGTCTTCATTCCTCAGCAGAAAGTCTCTCTGTAATTGCATTAACAGACCTCTCAGCTGTAGTCTGCGTTATTCTCCGTAACCTTTTTGAGGACACGGCCCTCCGCGCCTCCTGCTGAGTGCGAGCGATGACATTTCCTTGTTAATTCCACTTCTTCGGCGCCTCCACATGGCGCAACTTGCCCGTTTGCTTTACTCCATGCCAGTGTGTTTGTTAGATTTCCCATGACCCTCGTCTCTGGGAAGACGACGCGAGTGTGACCCGAGTGTGACGGGACGCTTTCTGAGCAGCCGCGACATGTTTGTGGACGCTGTGCTCTGTTATCATACGACTGATATGATCTGTGGTATTTGTCTTTTATCCTTCTGTTCTTTTATTGTATGATTCAGGAAATTTGCCAAAATGTAGGCCAATAATTAGTCTCAAAATGCTTTCTGTCTGTCTCTCTCTCTCTCTCTCTCTCTGTCTCTGTCTGCTTCTCAGCCCTTTTCTCGCAGAGTGCCACGAGCAGGCGCTGTATTTTTTCAGCAGGTAGTAATTAAAGGGATGTGCAGCGCAGAACAGCTACGAATGTCTTTCCTTTAAGCTTTGGATACAAATCTGCAACTGTTTTTTTTTTTTTTCTCTCTGTTTCCGTCCTCATTATGGCTGGAATGATTAGGAAAGTGGTCCTGTTGTCATACTTTATATACGTCATATTTATTTTTGAAAACTAGCCGGTTTGTCAGCTCGGGCCATTTTCAGGCAAAAGAATTATTCCACTGTAGTCCTGCATGGAGATAATGATGGTGCTGAGGAGGAGTGGGAAGATGTAGAGGAGGAAGAACAGCTCTGAGAGCCAGAGGGCAATTCTGGAGGTTGAGAAAATGTAACAGTCCAAATGTAATAATAATAATAATAATAATAATACTCTACACATTTGCTAATTTGTAGGGGTGAAAGAGTAATCATGTTCACATTCGCAGCGTGCGGTACAGGAGGTTTGGTTTGCCGTGCGTTGTGATCCCAGTGAACACAAGCTACTGTAGCTTTATCTAGTGCTGATGGATTTATTGCTATAAGTTGTACTTCTTTTGTCATCAGCCAAATACGCTCCCTGTTCAGAGAGTGAGAAATCGAAAACGTAGATCAGATAAAGAAGCTCCAGCGTGTTAAAATTCACTTCTACCACTTCAGCGCTGTGATTTCAGCCAAAATATGAACTAATCCCAGTCAAAATATTCACTTTATCTTTTCTCATTAATATCTATTGGTGCAGGTGTTTGTTTACATTGAGACAGTAGCACATTAGTAGATGATTTTAAAGTAGATTATTAAATCCCACACAGAACTGTTCATAACATCACTTTTACTCCACATTTAGATTTTAGTGCAGAACACTGAGCTCACAGTTCAGGTCTTTTACACGCCCGCACTTGAGACCGCTGTGGATATGTTTGCTGTAACAACCCGTGTTATATCTCACAGTGCTGCTTCACATTACTGATGGGATTTTTTTAAATTATGATTTTAAACTTCCCGCAGGAAGAATAAACACATTGATCTGTTCATGCATCTCTGAAGGGTCATCTTTCATAATCTATTTTCCTTTTTTGTTGGAGTAAGTCATGCTTCGCTGGACTCTCATTTGTGTTCCATGAGGTTTATGGCGGCTTGTAGGTGCATTATGGTCGTTTCTGTGTGTTGCGCATACTCTGCGTATATATATATATATATATACGGTAAATTATCGAGTGGATTGGCTCTGTTGAGTGCCACGCCCACCCGGAGGGAAAAAGCGCCAGATGAGGCAGAAAACTCGTCAGAGTGTCACTTCTACTCAACATTTTGATTTTCATTTATGGTGCAGGTTTAACATCAGGCAAAAACCTAAGGACTGGCACAGTTTGATTTAATTCAGTCCAGACAGTTTTGTGTTATGCTGTGACTAAATCTGGACAGACAGACAGACAGACAGACAGACAGACTTTTTTTGAAAACTGGTTTCTGGTCCTCCAATGAATAAAACAAAGAAAGAGCGAGTTATGACAAATGTATAGACACAACTTTTCTTTTATTTACAGTATATAGTGGATATAATGATGAAAAAAATCCTTAAATATCCATTATTTCAAAGAACCACAGTTTGCATTTTTTTGCTATAAATGTGATATTTGTTATATATTTCCAGCAATGCTGTTACTATTCTTGCATAACTTGGTGCATGTCGACACCTAGATGTAAGTATGTTTTTTTAAAGAAAGAGAGGTACAGTTTGTGTTTTCACGTGCCTTCCTAATGTGTTCAGGGGATCACGGCCAGTTTACCTGTTTACACGGCCGTACAGGTTAAATTTATAATAATTTCTAAACTTCACTTTCAAGTCACACCGAACACGTGACTTGAGAAAAACGAGGCGATTTCAGCAAATATGATTTCACATACATGAGTGCATGAGTGCAGAACGCAGGTTAGGAAACGTGCGTCCTGAGAAGAACATAACCTCTGACCCAATTAAATATCTGACAAAATGACTGTGTATCAAAATAGAGCACAAAAGCTTGAATATAAAAAGCCTGATTAAAGCAGTTGGGAAGTCTGAACCTTGTAGTGTTTTTTGTTCAGTAAATCCTCGGCTCCCTGGTTACTGTTTGTTTACCGGACAGTCTTGCCTGCACCAGTATAGAGACGCCAAATTCACAGCATCTCCTCATTAACATGAATTCAAAAACACGTCTGATGTACATCAGAGCATGGACGTACTTTTGCCCCACTAGTGACTGTGAGTTGATGCATACTGTGCTGTCATACTCTGATCAGTTGTTCCTCGACGAATGACTTCAGCTCCTTCAAATCATTCTACTTGTTTTACTTCACACTATTTGGATTTGGAGTCCAGCACTCTTCGTCTCTTGGCAGTGGAATCAGCAGCTGTATTTTCTGTGCTGATTACGGTACACCACACCGCTGTAATGCCACACCTGCAGGCTACAGAGGGTAAATCTCGCGGGGGCGGCACAGAATTTGACCGAGGCAGCTGCCTTGTAATTCTCTATACACCCTGGACAGCTGTACATTAGTCCAAGTTATTGGGAGGTGGAGCCACTTTGCCAAAATCTGGAAGAAGACCCAAACGTTCCCCATCAGCTGGGAGGCAATCAGTTCTGATGGCCAGAAACAATCTAGGAACCCTCAAGGCCTACAGGTCTGCCACGAACTGGAAACAGCTGGAACACCAGGGTCGCTGTCTACAGTCGAGCCAATTTTTAGATCACCGTGGATTGAAAGGTTGAAAAGAAGCTCCTGATCCCAAATCCTCCAAACAAATTCAAACTTGATTAAAGTTTGCAGATGAGTATGTGGACAAAGAACAAGCCTTCCAGAGGACAGTTTTGACCAGAGGTACGTTTGGAGGAGGTAGGCGAGGTGTTCAATGGTGGTGGGTTGGTTTTTCTTCCAGTGGAACTGGTGCACTGGTGCAAAGTAGATGGAATCATGAAAACGATGGCGGACACTCTCAGCAGAACCTTCCACTCATCCGCGAGACAGTTAACATGTGGACAATCCTGAGCGTTCCAACAGAACATCAAAGCTGTATGTGGAATGGATGAAGCAGGTTTAACTTTACGCTTTTGGAGCCTCAATGCTAATGCCAATGTGTGTATACTGCACCGAAATCAGGTCTGTCCCAGGAAACCAAGGAACTTAACTGGACACTACTGATGCTGCCAAGAAGAGTCAACCCAGAATTCTGGGCGACCAAAAGCTTCTGCCAAAGGGACATTCAACTCCTGTACATATTATGCTGTACAGTATGTATACTTTTGCATAAATTCAAAATTGTGCTCTTGTTTTTTAAAAATCTATTTAGGATTAATCGTCTCTTTTTACTGCTAATGACAAATGGTTTCAGGGTAAGACGATGCAGGACTCAATAAATCAATCGGCGGTGCTCTTTCACTCCTCGTCCCCTGATCACAAGTCTTACAGGATGTCCTTTGGGAACAGGGAGACGAAGCATAAAAAAGAATGTACCAGAAGATCATCCCTGCTCCGGACAAGATTTACAGTTTATCAGTGATGAAACTGGGAATTAATAATACATTTCAATAAAACATTCCGTTTTAATAAAGCCCGCCGGATCACAGAGGTCTTATAAACTGTCGATGTGCCGCCGAAGCCACGAAGCCAAAAGCCTGTCAAATATCTTATGTTCCACGTCAACGCTCGGCGTCTCTCAGCTCAGAGTGTTTATAGATGAACGGATTACTCTGGAATGCAGCCAAGCGACTAAAAGTGCCCTGTTCGATAGATCCGTCCTCCAGAGACACAATTAAAACCAGAGCTGCTCTAGTGAACGGCTGTCCACTTTCAAGCTGCAATCCAGTCTTTTTTTTTTTCTTTCTTTTCTTTCTGATTGTTTTTGTCCTGCTGTGTGTTAATAACCTCAGAGTCCCCGAGGACACGCTGGCAATCCTGCAGCCTGTTTAAATCTCTGAATATTTTACACTTAATAAATACCACCACTGGCCAATTTATTAGGTACGGCAGGAGCTGCACCCGGTGTGGTCTTCTGCTGCTGTAGAACATCTACTTTAAGTTTGATGAGTTGTGCATTCATGTGCTCTTCAGCATACCTCGATTGAAGCAAAATCCTATTTGAATTGCCTTTCTTTCAGGCTGGCCGTCCTCCTCTGTCTTCTGACATCAACGAGGCATTTTCACCTCGAGAACTGCCCTCACTGGATATTTTCTCATTTTCAGACCACTTTCTGTAAAACCTAGAGATGGTTGCCCGTGAAAATGCCAGTAGGTCAACAGTGTCAGAAATACAATATAACAACCTTGCCACGTTGCTGCCATGATTAGATATTTGCGGTAATGTATAATATTCCTAAAGAAGTGGCCGGTGAATGTATTTATGAATCAGATTTTAAAATATTGTCGTGTGTGTATGTGTGTGTGTGTGTGTGTGTGTGTGTGTGTGTGTGTGTGTTTGGCGGATCACATTGCACAAGTTTCCCCATGGAAACTGCAACACAATGAGAATATACTGCAATGTTTTCTGCTTTTATATATTTTTGAATATTTTTGAATGTTGCAATATGTTTTCTGTTTCTGTATATACAGTAACAGTACTGATAACGCCATACTAGCGTATTAGCATGACTCTTTGGCTGAAACAGGACGCGTGTTAAGGTGTAAGGGTCGTCCTTTTATTTCAAATTCATTTATAATTATTTCAGATTATAATTAGTCGTAATATTAAGTACTTACAATGCAATTACACTCAATATTAATGATCCTATTATATTATAGTAGCACTGAAGATGAGGATTAAGGAATTGAATTCATAATTTTATTTTAGATGGAAATACTTTAGAGTGGTTTTACAGTTCAGTGCAAGTTTGCACTTTAAAAAAAGATTCGAACATTTAATGTGTATGTCGCTGTTGTCTCCTTACTTTTATTGTGACTATTACTCACCTATTAACCCTACAATGAGTACAGCATCACTGATCTGAGAACTGAGTTGTGGAATTACTTGGTTCAGTAATACTGTACTCATTATTACTCTGTTCTCAGATCAATGATACTGTACTCATTATTACTCGATTCAGTAATACTGTACTCATTATTACTCTGTTCTCGGTTCAGTGATGCTGTACTCATTATTACTCGATTCAGTAATACTGTACTCATTATTACTCTGTTCTCGGTTCAGTGATGCTGTACTCATTATTACTCTGTTCTCGGATCAGTGATGCTGTACTCATTATTACTCTGTTCTCAGATCAGTAATCAGTGATATTATTATTCGGTTCTACTTATTATTATTATTATTATTATTATTATTATTATTATTATTATTGCTATTGTTGTTAGCAAATCAATAAAAGAAAACCTGTGCTGATGCTGTCCTCAGATCAGTGACAGTTGTGGAAATCCAGGAAATACCATAAAGATTTTGCAGAAAAGCCGAGGTGTGAGATGTGAAGCCTCAGGAAGCACAGCGATGATTAAAGAGCCGATGATGGACACGGGTGGAGAGAAGGAGAGTTTTGTAAAGGAGAATAAAAAAAAGGACCGATCTCTGTGTGTGTGTGTGTGTGTGTGTGTGTGTGTGTGTGTGTGTGAAAAAGAGAGAATGCAGAAGCATGGTAAATGAGCATGTAAAGAGCAGCATAATGGTCTCCTCAGGGCCAGACATGCCTTGTGTGTGCGCGTTTGTGTGTGTGCGCGGGTTTGTGTGTGTGTGTGTGTGTGCGTTTGTGTGTTCGTGTGTGTGTGTGTGTGTGTGTGTGTGAAAGAGATAGGGCCTGGAGAGGTGGCCAAGAGAGATGATTACCCACTAGAGATCAGAGTAAGAGAGCGCAGGGAATAAGGATAAGAGAAAATTCTGAAAAGGAGGGAAAGAGAGAGAGAGAGGATGGTGTTGAGGAAGGGAGGAGCCCCATCATTTACACTTCTATCAGTGAGTTGTTCCTTTTCTGTTCGCATTGAAAGATCTCACCAGCACACACAACACAACACAATACTATACTGTACATCATGCTACACTACAATACATTTACACTAAAATTGCACTGGCACCAAAAAACACAAAGACGACACTACAATACATGTACACCACCCTGAACGTCACCTCACAATGCCTCACTCCGTTATAATGCACTTTAATACAATAGGTTTTCAGACGGAGTAATCTGATTGGAGCAGAGGCTTTCCACATGTGCTGATAATAGACAGTAACAGCACTGGGATGTTAAACAATGTATCACAAATTATCTAAATTTAAAAAGGATGAATCCCCAATTCCTCTTTAATCCCTTAACAAGGGCACTACTTAGGGTGTGGACTAAATACAAGTGAATTTTACCCTCTATAGTGCACTGTAGTATGCTATAGAGTAATACAGTGTACTGTAGTATAGTGTTGTACACAATACTACACTCAGTATGCTTTGATATACCATGCACTGTACTACTCTATGATGTACTACACTATACTACAACAAACTATAGTGATGTGCACTACAGTATAGTACACTATACTGCAGTGCACATCACTACCCTGCAGTATACTATATTATACTACAATGCACATCACTACATTATAGTTTACTACACTATACTATCGTGCACTACACTACAATATACTTTGAAATACAAGAGAATTTTACCCTATATAGTGCGCTATAGTATGCTATAGAGTAATGCAGTGTACTGTAGTATGGTGTTGTACATTACACCGCAGTATACAAAACTACACTAAAGTACACTATGCTGTAGTGTACATCACTACACTGCGGTATACTATATTATACTACAATGCACATCACTACATAATAGTATACTACACTATACTACCGTGCACTACACTATAATATACTTTGCTATACTATAGTGCACTTAACTACATTACAGTATACTATACTATACTCCAGTGCACTGCACTACAGTAGACTTTGATAAACTACACAGTATTACACTACAGTATACTTTGCTATACTATAGTGCCCTTAACTACATTACAGTATACTATACTACACTATACTATACTATACTCCAGTGCACTACACTACAGTAGACTTTGCTGTACTACTTTATAGTGCACTACACAGTATTACACTACAGTATACTTTGCTATACTATAGTGCATGTCATTACATTATAGTATACTATACTCCGGTGCACTACACTACAGTATACTTTGCTATACTATAGTGCACATCATTACATTATAGTATACTATACTCCGGTGCACTACACTACAGTATACTATACTCCGGTGCACTACACTACAGTATACTTTGCTATACTATAGTGCACATCATTACATTATAGTATACTATACTCCGGTGCACTACACTACAGTATACTTTGCTATACTATAGTGCACGTCATTACATTATAGTATACTATACTCCGGTGCACTACACTACAGTATACTATACTCCGGTGCACTACACTACAGTATACTTTGCTATACTATAGTGCACATCATTACATTATAGTATACTATACTCCGGTGCACTACACTACAGTTTACTTTGCTATACTGTAGTACTCTATCGTACAGTACACTAAAGTCTACTACATTATACTACAGTGCAGTATGCTAACTAGACTACTCTTTAATAGACTATACTACAGCTTCTGTGTGGTATACTACAGAACACTACGCTAAACCTCACTTTGCTGTTGTACACTAAAGTACTCTACATGCCCTCTGAGGGCTGCCTACACACATAATTATCTCACACATGAATATGCATATACTGTATTCGATTGGAGATTAAGTTATTCCAGCCTGGCAGCTCCTCTGACACCTGCTGCTGCTGTGAAGCCTCTCACACCGAATAAATAAATAAATCAGCTCAATATTCACGCCTATTAGGGATTATTCAGCCATGGGAAAGCAGCCGTGCTCACATCCCATGTCTCTGTTAGTATTGGCCCTCTCACTTTCTCTCTATCCCTCTGTCTGTCTCATGCCGTTTGCAGGATTTTTCACACATTGAACAGTCGCTTCCTTGTTGCATTTGATCAATTTCTTTTTTTTTTTTTCCTCTGCAAAAGGACAAAGGAATGGAGGAGCAGGCGGAGTTTCATTACATGTAAAGTGAAATAGTTCAACCTTTTTTTGGTTTGCGGTTCAATGATTATGCCTCAAAAATCTGAAAAATATTAAAATATTTCCTAACAACAAGAAGGATTTACAATACAGAAATGTCAGACTTAATTTATGAGTTCCTTCATCATGAATTACTGCATCGGTGCTGCATGGCATGGAGGCGGTCTGCGTGTGGTACTGCTGAGGCGTCATTTAAGGCCAGGTTGCTTTGATAGCAGCTTTCGGCTCAGCTCGTCTGTATTTTTGAGTTTGGGTGTTTGGTATCTTTCTCTTGACAATACCCAATAGATTCTTTATGAGATTCAGGTCAGGCGAGTTGGCTGGCCAGTCAAGCCCAGTAATATCAGGGTGAGTTGAAACCAGTTAGTTGTCGTTTTGGTGGCACTGTGGGAAGGTGCTGCTGGAAAAGGAAGTCGGCATCTCCATAAAGCTCATCAGCAGACGGAAGCATGAGGTCGGTGGCTGTGTTGACTTCAAACGCAGTGGACCAGCACCAGCAGTTGGACCAGCATGCCACCCTCAATCATCTGTGCAAACTTCACACTGAACTTCAAGCAGCTTGGATTCTGTGCCTCTCCTCTCTTACTCCAGAACCTGGGAACTTCATTTCCAAATAAAATGCTAAATTTCCTTCCATTTGCAAAAGAGCACTTTGCACCACCGATCAACGGTCCAGTTCCTCCTCTCCTTAGCCCAGGTAAGACGCCTCTGACGACGTTGTCTCTGGTTCAGGAGTGGCTTGATACTGGCTCCTTTCCTGAAGACGTCATGCATGGTGGCTCTTGACGCACTGACTCCAGCCCTCACGCCACTCTATTTGAAGTTCTTCCAAGTTCACGAATCAGCTTTGGTCGACACTCTCTAAGACTGCGTCCATCTCTGTTGCTTGGTCACCTTATCTGACCACAGTCTTCCCTTTCAGTCAACTTTCCATGGATATGCTTTAAACAAAACACCTTCCCTACTTGTGTAGGGTGTCGAAGATCTGATTCTGTCCAGTCAGAAATCTTCTCCATCATTGTGGTGGCGTGTACAGTACTGAGCTAGACTGAGACATTTATACTATATGAACAGGAATTATTCATACGGTATAAATATGTAATCATCAAAATGAACACAAAAACAACTTGAAATATTTCCCTTTTTACGTGTAACGGATCTAAAATATCTGAGAGTCGCTTTTTTCCTTACTTTCAATCATCTCGCTTCTGTGTGTTTACTCTCTATAATACCTGTTTCTATTAAAAGAGCAGCTCTTTATTATATGCGTAGAGAGACAAATATTAATAAAAGAATCTCTCACTCTCTCTCAGGACAGGCAGCTGTGTGCGCACCCCTTCCTGGAGATCTACAGGAATCAGCTAATCTACTACATGAGTCCTCTGGCCAGACAGGGAGACTTCTACGTGCCCGAGGTCCAGAAAGCACCGAAAAGACAACCGGAAGATGAAGACTCTGAGGAGGACAAGAGGACTGACATCACAGGTAGACGCCATGACGCCACCCTTTATTATTATATATTACTATTAATACAGGGTTATACTGTTTCGAATATAAAACCCATGTAGCATTCGTGGTGGTTCTTCTCATTATTCCCTGAGGTGGAACAGCTCTCACCCGGTGTGTACATCTAATTAACCAAAGAGAACGTTCATTTTGCCGTATAGCCGTATTAATATTTAGAGAAGAATTAATGATTGGAGCTTGAACTTTAACAACCAGGCATATGGTGCTCGGGTAAATAATGTAACACTTCATTATCTCCGCTCGGAATAATGAGACAGGTGTATGTGAGAAGAAGAATGAGTGTGTGCATGTAATCATGTTTGTAAACAACATGTCAGTGTGTGTGTGTGTGTGTGCAACTCAGGGGTGCTGTGTGCTGGGATCAAACATGGCTACTCAGTTTGCATCACGGAGAGCGAGAGGTTTGATGGATCCCCCCAGCATGAGTAAAGGACGTGTTGTACACACCAGCTGGTCACTGAGTGTGTGTGCGTGTGTGTGCGTGTGTGTGCGTGTGTGTGTGTGTGTGTGTGTGTGTGTGTGTGTGTGTGCGTGTGCCCCCCCCTATGTGTGCTACCCACACCTGTCAGTCTGTCACTCTGTGAACTCGAAGGCAGGCTCAGGAATAACTAATATAACTGAACATTAGGGATCACAGAGGTGTTGTAATTACTTTTGCCGCACCGGCCAGGTTGGACACATTGCTCGTGCGATTTGTACACACCACGTTCCACTCATAATGCCCCCTGCTGGTCATTCCGACAGCGTCTGACTATTACAGTATGCGTCTCCCTCGGGAGCCAAATCTGTCGAAGTAATAACAGAGTTCACTCCGAGCCTCTTCGTTCAATCTCGCTGTTTTGATCATATAAATGCGCAGACGAACTGAACTGTTCATTAAACGGGAAATCTCTTGTGATTTTTCCCGAAAAAACAAAAATGGAGACTGGAATTTTTTGGTTTATTTTTCAATTAAGCGTTTTTGCGTCAAGAGTTAACGGTTTAAATGCCTTGCCAAAGTTCACCCCGTCTTGATTCAGCAATCTAGACTAACCACAAATCCTTCACATCTTTTATCAGTTCCTTCCTGATTCCTAGCAGATGATCTGAGATTAGTGTAGCAGGGGATGGTACTGTATAGAGCGTTCTGTTATTCTGCGCAGGCAAAAGTCCCGCTTTGACTTGAACGCTGCCTGTATATACGTAAGTCTCTGATACAAAACAAGCCGCATATTTGCTAAACAGCATCAGTATTAATAAGGAAGCTTGTGTTCATGCATGTCTCGGTTCTTTATGAACGGATGCAGATTCGCGTTCGATTGTGTAAAACTGCTTTATCTCATAAATGTGTGGGATCGAATTTTAAACTGGATTTTTACTTTTCATTCCATCTGTGTTGATCATGTAGATTCGAAGGGGGGGGGGGGGACCGGGTTCTGAAAAACAAAAAAACAAAAATATATTTATGTTTATTTATATTTCAATTCAGCGTTTTAGCGTCTGTAGTTAATGGTTTAAATGCCGTGCCAAAGTTCACCCCGTCTTGATTCAGTTACAGATACGGAGTAATTGGATTGTTCTAGCTTGTGTTCGGCCGTTCCATCTAGATGACCATAAATCCTATACATCAGCGCCTTCCTGTTTCCTAGCAGATGGCCTGAGATTAGAGATTACAGCATAGTGTACATCACAGAAGGCCATTAGGTCTTTTCAGCCAGCGGTAAATCACAGCATGCGACCGCCAACGTTTCCAGCTTCACGCAGTCCGGTAGAAGGAAGCGCTATCAAGCGCCACTTTTTTATTCATATACACCTAATTAGCACTCCACTGATGAGTTGAAAACTATGAAATTAACTACGAAAGTGATTTCAGTTCTACCGGACAGTTCTACATGTCCCCTGGCCGTCCGCATGCAAATGTTTCACCACAGAAACACAAAACATTTTATTATAGAAGTCATCCTGACGATCTAATCCCACCCGAGTCGCATTAGGTCGCTGTGCTTCCTGCCGTTTCTTTACACTCATGTTGCTGTGCATTGCATCACCACCGGATGCAGCCGACGGCGAGGACAGATTTCCAGCGGCGCAGGGGTTAAACTAAGGTGCCCGGAGAAAAAGCCGATTCTCTGACAGACCAAAAAAGCGGCATGAAGAAACGCTAGTCTTGCACGACGTCGGGTTTTCTTTGAGCCTCCTCGTCGAATCAGCAGGTTAAAGCGGGCGAGCAGACAGACGATGTTTTCAGGAGCAATGATTACATTAACGCGTGTCTCCTCGTCGCACCTACGTTCTGAATGAATCAGTCAGACACTTTTAAACATTTCAGCACTCAGCCGGGCCGCGACAGACGCGCAGACAGGTTTCTGCTTCTCTCTCACAAGCTGTTAAATCGACTTTCCCGTTATTAGTGGAAGCCTGTCAGGGCTAAGAATTATGCAGATCGCTTCAAAACCGTGACAGTAACACTCCGCCGGGAAATAATAAACGAATCCGGCGTAACCTTGGAATCCACACCTCCAAGTCTAGTGCTCATTGTTAGCCGCTCGAAGAGACGAAGCCTGGCGAGGAAAGTTCCGGTAAAACTGATTGACGCTTGCAGGAGACTTCGAGACTTCACACTACGCTGATGTCCCTCACTGCAGTCGTTCACGTGAACATTCAGCGAGTGGAACGCCTGATCCTTGAAAAAACAACGTCGTTGCGGAAGAGGCGCGTCCGTCTGTGGGAACCGTACACACAGTCATCCACCAACACCACTCGCACGTTACAGGAACTCGGCTGGGAGTTATTGCCGCATCCGCCCGTACGGTCCTGACCTCATTGATGGAATTCCTGGGAGGCCGGGTTTTCAGAAGTGGCGCACGCAGTCTGATCATGGCTCATGAGAAATGAGAAAACTTTCCAAGCACGCTGGGAGAAACGCCGGGATGAGAGCATTAGCGTAGCAGAGGATTATATAGAGTTCATAGTTTTACTTTCATACAGTAACTGTGTTCTGTTATACTGTACAATATAAAGTCCCGCCCTGAACGGCCACATTGTGTTTTTGGATTATGTTTGCGGACCTAGGGAACATTTTGTAAGAAAGGCCGAAAGAGAACCTCGAGGAACACTTGTCAAGTGGAGATCTACACACAGCAAGACCTCGTCCGTCTAATCCGAGCGCGCGTTTCAGCCTGTCCGTCAGCCCCGTCAAAGCCTGCACTCGAGTCGAACTGCACGATAACAGAAACATAGCCACGATCCGGAGCACGCAGCAGGTTCCGCTGGACTTATTAAACCAGAGCCGAGTCTGTACTCTGTTGAAATATCGAGCCCGTTATTCATACTTTTAACCTTTTTTTTTTTTGGGTCCCCAAAAGCACACAAATTGGAAAATTGGAGCGATCATTGTAGGATTCTTGTTCTTAAGGAGAGCTGGTTTAAAAAACTGAAGGATGTTGGAACATGTAATAAGCTTTACTCAGTCTGTGAGAGAAACCACTGAATGCGTATAGAGAGGTTATAAGGGGTCAGGAGGTAAACCGTTCCGGTGGAGTCTGGCTGAATACGGGGCATTTCCAGCGGTTTGATCTAGGAGTGCAGCGATCGCAGAAAACTCTTGTGTACAGTTTGTGTATGTGAAGGAGAGTTTGAGTGGAAATATCATTTGTGCTTGTGCAAAAAAAAAACCTTTTTAATATGTTTTGTTTTGAAATGTACAGTAACACAATCCAGTGGCAGTAACCTTTTCACTCTATGCTGGATAAACCTCGCAGTTAATCGGTGGTTCACACCCGTGCCGGACCATACGGATCACGGGGCGACTCGGATGCCCTGCACCACTAGTCTGAACCCTGGACTGTCGGCCCTCGTTAGCTTCTTTGCTACGTCGTGCGTCAGGTCACGTTCTGAATCAGGAGTCGCTGAGCCGTTTCTCCAATTAAAAACAGTGCGGCGCGGCTTCCTTTGAGGCTATACAGCTCTCTCTCAGACACACACACACACACACACACACCTGCACTGCATACGCATAGTTATAACCCCATCAGTAGTGCTATCCTCCTTCAAGACGTGGGAGGCTCTCATTTCTCACCTGTGTGTGTGTGTGTGTGTGTGTGTGTGTGTGTGTGTGTGTGTGTGTGTGTGTGTGTGTAGGTGCAGACTCTCTGAGTGAGTCCAGCTCAGTCAGCATGTCGTCCTTCGAGGAGCTGCAGCTAGAGATGGAGACAGACGTACCATTTGATGGACTGGAGGAGGCTAAAATCACCTCTCAGCGTCGGGGCCTGGTGGAGGAAGGAGTGAAGTGATGCTCATGGAAAAGGGCTCTGGGCTTTTAAGATGTTTCAGTGGTAAAGAGAACGGTGCTGCCGAGTCTCCTAACAACTGTTCTGTCCTGACTCGAACACAAGGAACGATCACAAAATGAACAACCGATAATACATAGATTAAAAAAAGACGAAGAAAGACGAATGTATAATCACTGATAGTGTAAGATTATCTAGAAAAAGCAGAATGTGTTTCCCATAAGGAAGGTCTTACGGATGGATGAAAACATTCTCCTTTCCGTCATGTACCTGTATCACTTTACTTTGAGGAAGAAATGTTCTGCAGCATTAAATTTCAACTACAAACGGTTAAAAAGGTATGAAATATTGTTCATTAATAAATGTACAGTTGTAATTGTAGCTGTAAGAGGAATAAAAAGCAGCCATGTGCTGTCTGGGCAGAAAATCAACATCAGAATCCCTGGGGTCGTAGCACCCTGCCCTGGATTAATTATGCTGTAACTACACACACACACACACACACACATTTAAGAAAGATTTCAAGCCGATCCAAACCTGAATGCGGTTTCAGAGCACCGCAGCATGAGGTCAGATTTGACGTAACCTTATCCGAGTCGCAGCGCTGTCTGGATCAGAATTGGTTTTTATAATCCAGTACAGGTTAAGAAGTGGAATCAGTCTAGTGTCCGATGAAAACGTGTGCATCGATTGTTCAGATCAAAAATAAAAGACGCCTCTTTGTTTCAATGGTTTCACCTGTAAGACTTGAAAATTGCACTTGGAAATTTTTTTTTTTATTAAACCAGGTGACCTGGATTTCTTGATCTTTGTTTAATCTTCCCTCATTTTTATGAAACAGTGTTTAAATATTTCTTTATTTCTTAAGATATTGTTTGTATCTTGAGCAAGGTGCTGATTGTAATATCTTCATAATTTAATATTTAATATAAAAAGGTCCTAATTTGAACATCATTTCAACTGTTGATTTTTTTATCCTGAGTCAGTTAGTTACTGCTGCTTTGAAAGAAAAATACCATTGTACTGAATACTGAATCAAATAATTGTTATGGTTGTATTCTTTTCTGTCTAATGTTAGTCTTTAATATCTTTAATAAGATTTCTTCTGTTTGTTTTTTTTAGGCTTGACATTTGATTATCAAAGCCTTATATATATTTTTATACATTACAATATATTAAAAAGATGAAAGAGAGAGGATCTGACTTATAAATCAGACAAACTGTATTCCTCTGTATTTTTTTTTTCTTTTTAATACGACTCCTCTATGAAATCGTTTTTCTTTCCTGATTTCTCCTTTATCTCTCGTGCTTTATTCGTAACAGAGTCAAACCAAATCGAAGTTCTTGTGTTCCGTGAGTTTGGTTCCTTCCTCAGTTTTGTATGATACAATAATCAAATGTTTTCTATGACTTTCTAACTGTTTATAAATGTTGACATCATTCACCTTATCAAATCAGAAATAAATCCCGAGTCAGTTGATTTATTGGATTCGAAGACTGCTTGATTTAAACACAATACCAAAATATTACATGCATTACACTGTGAGAATTTTTGGCAAATAATTTAAACCCAGGTAAAAAAAAGTGAGTTTTCAGATAGGATCATGTAGCAGCATTCTTTTTTTTTTTCTATTTTATCTCCTGATCCATGCTTCATTTTTTTTGTAAATATGCATACTAGTTTATCTTTTTATCAGATAAAAAGAAACACATTTGCTAAATACAATTTTATGCCCATTGAAATCTTTCAATCATCTTAATTGATGCCCAATTTAGATTTCACATGAAAAGACTTAAACCTGAAAAAAAGTGTATTATGATGATATAATTAAAAATAAAATGCAAATTGTTAAGATATCACAACATGAATCTGATCTGGTTACAGACACTACTGATTTTTTGCTTTATATCATTCATTCACGTTCACATTTTATACAAACGTCCATAATTCTTTCGATTGTGTAAAGCCGCTTTGTGACAATGACAGTTGTTAAAAGCGCTATACAAATAGATTGAATTGAACAAATACATTGAATTGAATTACCAAAAACCATTTCTTATCTATCACTCAGGTAGCACTGGAGTTTCTTTATGGTATCATGATTAATACAGTAGTATTATTAGGCCAGTAATAACAGTATTTTGGGCAATTTTAATTGAATAAACAATAGTTTTCGATGTTTTTTTATGGTAACATACAGTAACATAGGGTGGCTAATTTGGAGGATTTTAACCAAACCACTGTTAGTAATTTTGGGGGGAAAGCCCTTCATTTTGCACAGAATTCTTTAACTTATGTTCATGTGCTTCTAGAAGCCTAGGCCAATTTTAGTATCAATACATTTTAAATGATTATTGTTTGATTATGATTAATGATTATTAACATTATCTCGCTGAAAAATGGCCTGAAGTTAGCAACTTGAATTTTTATGGAAGCAAGATTCATCACTTCCATGTTACATAACCGTAAGAAGCAGCTTCTTTCCTGATTTCTCCTTTATCTCTCGGGTTTTATTCATAACCGAGTCAAACCAAATTGAGGTTATTGTGTGTCGTGAGAGTTTTTGATTCCTTCCTCAGTTTTTGTGTGACAGAATAATGAAATGTTTTCTATGACTTTCTAACTGGTTATAAATGTTGGGATCATTCACCTGAGCAGATCAGAAATAAATCAAGAATGAATGATTGGATTCCAAGACTCTGATTTAAACACAACACCAAAATACTACATGCATTAAACTGGGAACATTTTAAGCACATTATGTCGGCACAGTGCTCTCAGCCAAATCATGGTATCAGTGCTAAAGACTATCGGTGTATTTTCAGAGAGGGTCATATAACAGCATTTTTCATCATATTTAATGCTTCAAATTTCCCGATCCATGCTTCATTTTTTGTAAATATGTTACACATTTATATTTTTATCAGATAAAAAGACACACACAAGTGCAAAATTTTATGCCCCTTTATGTAGCGCCTGTAACTTCAAAGTTCAAATCGTTAAATGATCAAAACTGTCGTTCGTATGAAACCTGGCCGAAGACGCAGCTCTTATGGCACACACATTTTCTGTATTACATGTACTTTACTAATACTTAATACTTTGTTTTTGTCCGTCTATAACACTGCAGCAGAAGCAAGAGTTCAGTGATCTGTTCAAAATGAGAAAAAAAAAATGTTTTTTAAACTCGAGCATTTCCTAAAAGGTCATCAGTGTTATTTAAAAGGTGATGTACTGTATATTTGTGTCGTGACATTTTATTTCTGCAATAACTGTATAAGACGAGGTCAGCTAGAAAAAGTTATGCATTCGACAAACTTGGAACGTCTTAACTTCCCTGTACAACCAAGTGGAAAACAAAAAATCATGGACCTCTCCAAGTTTGTGGGGTATTGATCTGCAAAAACAGGCAACTGATAAAATATTTAACAAAGCAAGTATGTTCATTAAAAATGGGGAGGGGGGAGGAACGATTAAATCACTTATCGTCATTCTTTTACGTGACAATTCACGTCAAAATCGCTTCTTTATAAATAACTTTGAATTTATATACTGTACTGTATGTTTGCATTTAAGGCAGTAGAATTCTGCACTTCCTCTATAATCCTTAACTATTCCCACATTGGCAGGAAGCACGGCATCCTCTGCGATAGGAGCAAATTTTTTGCAACGTTCGTTTAGAATTATAATGAAATACACAAATTGAATCAGCATCTAGGGATCGTTCTAATATTGTATCACGGTAATCATGGTCCTTGGTGATTCTCGTACCTAATGTGTATATTGATTGATCTAAAACTAACACTTGTATGTACAGTATTACTCTTAAATAAAAATGTTTCCTGCTGATGCTGTGGGCCGCCACCCTGATTCCTTATCATGTACTGTGAGACAGTCTCAAATTTCCATGTATGGAACTGGAGGTTGAGATCTACGAGCTTGAGTTGAGCCCAGCAAATGTTCCTTAGTACGCTCTGCTTCATCAACATCCATGAGTCTTTCTCTATTAACGCTCCTTTTATCTGCTTTATCAACAATTCAGTTTGAAGATACAGAAATATGGTCTTTTGAATATCATAGATGTTAAAGGTTCTGAATGACGCAACGGTGGCAGAAATACTCTGAGATGTGAAAAAGAAACCCTGAGAGGAACTTAACTCCAGATGAAAGCCATATGTGGATGGGAGATGTTGTAAAAATATTATATTACAGTATGTCCCTATGTTTGTATATACATCCATCCAGGAACTCCACTCTCATTGTTCACTCAGGTTTGTTGACGGTGAGGTGATCGGTTGCTTTACATCTCAGTTCCCCCTCATGTCTGTGTTTCCTTCTGGCTCTCCCTTTTAGTTATGCTGTTATAGTTAGTCCTGCCGGAGTCCCTGCTTGCACTTTGCACTAAATATACATTCACCTTACACATGTTGACTGTGACCATACCAAACTGTTATCTCTCCTTCTCTTCTGCTCTCTCCTCTTCTGCTCTCTCCTCTTCTGCTCTCTCCTCTTTCTCTCTCCCTCTCTTCTTTCCCTCTCTCTGTCTCTCTGTCGAGCTATACATGTTCGCTCCTGAGTTGCCAGTGATCCAGACCCCTCTGCCCTCTGGAGCCGTCTAACCCGTCCTGGAGTCCTGCTTCTGGTTGGAGATCTCGTCGCATGGATGCCCCGTGTGGTCTGCCTGGATTCGTGTGGTGGCTGGGGATGGTTTCCACGAAGACTATCCTGTCCTCGACTGATGCAGACAGCTGTTCTCTGGGGACCTGTTACTTCAGTCATTCGATAGCTCAGGACTGGAATTTCCTACAGTCTACCTGAGCCTCCAGGAACAAACTGGACTCCATTTAATTTAAACACATCTCCTTTTATACTGAACTTCCAGTCTTACACATTATTATGCTGATCAATCTCTGCTATCCGTTATCACCCAGATGAGGATGGGTTCCCTGTTGAGTCTGGTTCCTCTCAAGGTTTCTTCCTATTACCGTCTCTTTTTTTTATTGCCCTCGGCTTGCTCATCAGGTACAATCTGACCATTTTGATTCATACACATTCACAATTCATACAAACTTACTTCTTTTGATTGTGTAAAGCTGCTTTGCGACAATGTTGATTGTTAAAAGCGCTATACAAATAAAATTGAATTGAATTGAATAGTCCAACTAGGGACTGCAAGCCAGTGGTGACCATTGTAACCACCTCCGGTCAACATTCACACACATTTAGAAACACCGATTAGCATAATCTGCATGTTTTTGAACTTTGTATGGAAACTGGAGAGGAAAACGTGGAGAACATGCAAACTCTACAATCACACACAGACCCCGAGGCAGTCAAACTCACCTTGCCCTGGAGGTCAAGACAACAGTGCTAACCACTGCACCACCGTGCAATATTATATACAGAGGAGCCTTGGATTGCGAGTAACTTGGTCTGCAAGCGTTTTGCAAGAAGAACAAAAACATTTTGATCAATTTTAACTTACATTTTAACTTACATTTTAATATATCCATGTGCGCGTAGACTGTTTACTATAACATTGTGACCTTGTGTGTGTGTGCAGAAAGCATTTATTTAAAATTTTGTGACCAACTGTAGTGAGTGTTCTTTAGTAACCGCTCGTGAAGAAAACAGTTAAAAAGCAGTAGCAGTTGTAGCAGTGCGGGAGATGAATCTGTTTAACCACAATGTAATGTCACATTTCCGCCAAATCCTCAAAAGGAAGCAAAAGCAAGAGTCATTAAAGAGGTTCCTTGTTAAAGAAGTTTGCAGACAGAGACTCTCAGTCTGAGAGGAGTGATTTTGTTAGTGTGTGTGTGTGTATGTGTGTGTGTGTCAAACGTGTCCTACCTACACAGTAACCTCCTCTCTCCACGTCTCCTCTCTCACCTTACGTCAGCCACAATTCTTTTCAAAGGTAAAGTGCAGGTTAATTTGTTTAACTTTAATTTTATATTTTGCATCAATTATTTTTATAGGAAATTTTTTGGGTTGTGGAATGAATCGTCAGAGTTTCCATTATTTCTTGTGAGGGAAATTTGCTTTGATATATGAGTGCTTTGGACTACAAGCGCACTTCCGTACACTTAAAGTACTGTTACTTCAGTGAAATTTTACAAGTAAAGTTACCCTTATAAAAATCTATTCAAGTAAAAGTAACTCAAAAAAATTACTCAGAGTAAAAGTTACTGAGTAACTTTTTTTAACAGCGGGGGTGGGATTGGATATTCCAATGTATATGATAGGATGTAAATCTTAAACTAAATGTTTTTAATTGAAGGAACACCTTTGCATAATAAAGCTGTTACCTTTCTTGTACTTAAAAATCAAAGTGGTCACTTAAGTATGGTGTTGCGTCCCAGTCTAGGGTTGAGCAAAAGAATAGTTCTGGGTTCTATGTTAAACTGTATGGAATGGTGGTATATGGCAGAAAGAACTAGATACAGGCGTTATCTAATGAAATAATGAGGTTTGTATTGCTTTATTAAAATATTCACAAACAAAGAACACCAGCTTCAGGGTGGACCCAGGCCGAAGTAATAAATAAAAGGTATCGTTATTTTAGTAGCTAGATTACCTGCAAAAAAAAGACAAAAACAAACAAAAATACAGGTCTCTTCCCTGAACCAAAAACAGTGAATAAATTCCCTCTTCCCAAAATAAAAGGCAGTCACACTTCTACTAATTTTGAGTGCAGAGACATACCGTGAAATTATCTACAAATATATACAAAAACCAAACCAAAAAGGCAAAGCAACAATCACAGTCTCTGGGAGGCAAAAAGTCAAAACCAGAAAACACAACCAAATATCAAAACGGCAAAAATCACAATCCAAAAATAATCTCTCTCCAACACAACCAACACCTCGCCTACACGCCGCCTCTTTCCCGCGGCTCTCTCCGGTTTATATATGGTCCCGCTGATAGATGACATCACTCTCAGGGTGGAAGCGACCGTGTGGAAGGTCAGGTAGGCGCCTATTTAGGGACAGTCAGAAAACCTGGAGCAGAGTCTGGAGCAGCGCACGACCAGGACACGATACACACACGCGAGCGCAACGAAGCATTTATACCAGGGGTCTTCAACTCCAGTCCTGGAGGGCCAGTGACCAGCACAGTTTGTAATGAACAGATTAGTTGAATCAGCTGTGTTTGAGAAGAAGAATCACCAAACTGTGCTGGACACTGGTCCTCCAGGACTGGAGGTGAAGACCCCTGTGTTAGACTGAACTTCACTGTTCGAATGTGCACGCTTCTGTTCAGAATTAACAGGTACGCTTGGATCATCTAACAGCATTTTGTTTTTCTTATTTTTTCACAAGCCCAACGAAAAAGAAAGAAAAAACATAGACAGTCCCTCTGCCAAGCAGCACTACATCAGTAATGAAAAGAAATTCCTTTCAATTTGAGAGGATAAAACGATCATTTAAAATTGTAGCATTGTTACAGTTCTTTTTTAAAAGGTTCAGTAGAATATTTTCATATCCAATCAGCTCCTTATTTGGTGCTTAAAAAAAAAAAAAACTAGAACAAGGAGCCTAAAATATTCTGACACGTTAAATTTTAAAACAGTTTTCGAATGGTCTTAAAATATTGATAATGCTGCCTGGAATGCTGCTTTATATTTTTAAAACCCTCAACAGAGCTCGCTTTACTTTCATTTGTATTCTTTTATATCCTCTTCTTGTTAGTTGTCTCGCCTTGCTCTCGCTCGCTGCAGGAGTGTCTCAGGTGTCAGGTTAACAGCGTGCACTTCTCCATCAGTCGTGTTTAAGCAGCTCCACAATTGTGCTGCCTGACAGCTCGCAGCCTCTTTTCACTTCCTCAACTTAAAAGCTTGCTTTTTTATTACACTCAAAGAAAGAAAGAAAGAGAGAGAAAAAAAAACCCTACATATGTCTGCCTGAATTGTCAGGTAAGTATGTTTTTCCCCCCCAGCGGCACGTGAGCGTTTGTATTTCCTCCAGCGGAAATTGTGTTACGTGCCCCATATGGATTGGGCGGAAAAAACAAGCATTACTTAAGGAAAAATGCTTAAATTGTGCAACAATGGGCTTGTTTTCAGGATGTGTCTTTGTGTTTGTCAGCCTGTGGTTTTAAAGGCACACACTAGATCACTCGAAGGTGGAACTGAGATGCGGCCAGGCGAGGTAAAGCATGGTCACTGGGCACTGTGGTCAGCAGAGTATGCATGACCGGGACCGGGGGNGGGGGGGGGTGTCAACATCAACGTCTTGTTTCATCAGATTTAAATGATCACTGTGAACGATGCTTAAAAAGATCAATTTTTTACATTTAAAGTTTCACTTTATGTTAACGTCTCATGTCGTACCTCAGGAAGAAGGGCTTTGATTTATGAAAATGTCAGGAATGTATGATTTAGATTGTGGTGAAAGACTTATTCAGAGTTCAGTGTCTCTGTAATATGGAAAAAAAAACAGACATAACCAGTTAAGTACTCTTTTTTTCATTCCCCTTAAAGCTCAGAGCATTTTACCCATTATTTTTTAATATACTGTACATACACCCATAGCCAAGGGTTTTAAACACTGTCAGAATTAACCACATTCAGTAACAAGCGATCTATATTTTTTATCATCATCAGTTTCTTAGCGAATCTAAAGATTATCCTAGGGTTAGGAACCCTGGACAGGAAATGCAAATGCACCCAGAAAAGCAGGTCACCTTCCTGCATGATTCTAGGAGGTAGAAGGAAACTGGAGAACCTGGTGGAAACGTGCAAGGACATGGGGAGAACTCAGGACCCGGGAAGCTCAGGACCAAACCATACACCTCTAAAATAGCAATGCCTCCCTCTATACCACCTGCGCACAAAATATCCAGTTACTTAAATGTTATATTGTTTTTTTTTTTTCTTCTTGAATGATCCACATTCAAACCTGTTTTTTTGTTTGTTTGTTTGTTTTTTAATTGAACCTTGATTCCAGTTTATTCAAGTGGCCAGTCAAGCAAGCTAACAACTATAATAACTCATAAAGTTGTGTTATTCTCCACCGCGTGCGAACCTCCCCTGGCTCTGCTCGACAGACTCCATGATCTAAGATATCGCACATTAGACAGTTTTCCACCCTGATACCTACTGCAAGTATCGAAAACCCATCAGAAATGATTTTTCTTCCCCTCTAGTTTGTTCTGTGCAAGTTATCAATAAAAAAAAGTAATCCTTTAAAACTTTCTTTATGTACAGCACAATACATTGTGTTAAATCAGAGCACAAACTTTATTCGCTCACCTTCACTGTCAGCAGATTCCCATCAGTGTGTGCAAGGTGCTAAAAATCTATACCATAGCCGAGAATACTCAACACACACACACACACACACACAAACACACGAACATATGCAGACTTTTGAAAACACACTTTATCTTATAGGAAAGTCTGACTGCTCTGAAGCCATTATGTATGAGATTCATTTTAACTAAAATGTTTTACCTGTCTCTCTCTCTCTTTTAATAATAATAATAATAATAATAATAATAATAATAATAATAAAGGAGTTATAAAATTATAATAATTGTGAAATGATTGTGATGTGAATTGAATCCATGATGTAAAAGACTCGTTTCTAAGCCTTAGTGTTCCTGTGATTTCACCATGCAGGCAGCCTGTGGCTCTGAGCAAGTGTGCGTGGAAGGGGTGTGGTTTAGCTTGGTTGTCATGGCAACCCTGCACCTGCATAGAGGCATCAGATTAGCTAATACTGTAACTTAACTATTGGAGCTTGAAAACAAGATTTCTATATCTATTACCATTATTATAGAGACAACATCATACTAATAGGATACAATATTTTTTAATTTAATTTGATAAATAAATCCTTTATAGTATTATATAGGCTAGTAATAGATTCTCCGTACATCTTGTGAATTAATCAAATCATTTATTTAGAGATCACACATTTCAGTAGTATACGTTTTATAATAACATCAGTTTTGGTTTCAATAAATAGTCAATATTTTATTTTCCATAGTGTGAAAGTTCCACAGCAGCACAACAGATAGACGAGATGTTTACGTTACCAGGGTAACCGACGGAGGAAGTAATGTCTGCGCTGGTGGAATTTTGTCGAGGGAAGTTCCCTTAACTGACCTTCACTGCACAGGGAGCAGGGGGTAGGGAGCACTATTTAAGGAACACTGTGGAACGGAACGCAGCCTGAGACGTCTATCTCTGGAGTCATTAAAATTCATGACTTCATGTGAAGCTTGGTGTGTGTGCTCCAAAAATTATGGTCAAAGAAATTATTCAAAAAGAAAATCAGGAAGAATTGTCTGAAAATAATCAGGTGTAATATTAAGAGGGCCACAAAAAGTGCAATAATAATATAATGGACAGACTGCTGCTACTACTACTAGTTATAATAATACCAATAATAACATATTGTTTTTTATATATATATATATATATAACTAATAGGGGTTTTTAACATGGGCTTAAACTCCTTTTAAATGTAGCCATATATACAGTCTTATGCAAAAGTTTGGGCACCCCTTGATAAATAACAGATTTTGGTGATTTTTTTTTTTATCACCAAAATCTGTTATGTATCAAGGGGTGCCTAAACTTTTGCATAAGACTGTATCTATATAAATAAAAGAGAAGTTCTGTCTGTATATTGGTCAGAACTCATCCTTTCAATGATGTCTTTATATTTCATTTACTGGAGGACCAGAAACCCGTCTCTTTCTGCTCCTCCAATGTACGTCCTAATCTACTTTAAAATAATCTACTAATGCGCTACTGTCTCAATGTAAACAAACACCTGCACCAATAGATATTAATTAGAAATGATAAAGTGACTGGGATTAGTTCATATTTTCACTTTGGCTGAAATAACAGCGCTGAAGTGGTAGAAGTGAATTTTAACRCRCYGGAGTCGTTTTAAGACAAAACTTCATCTTTATCTGATCTACGTTTTAGATCATAATAATATCACTGATTACATTAAAGATTATTTTTAATTCTGTCTAGACTTGACCGGCGATGTAACCCATCTAATAGGTGTTTGACCTGTTCAGCCAATGAGACACTGCAACTCTGATCCTGTACTAAACGGTACCTTTTGTATCTGTTGGCTCATGTACCTGTTGGTAAACCAGTACGGGTGTCTAAAATGGAAGCAAGCCTCCTGCGCTGATGGGAAGTTATTTATAAAGGCAGATGTGTTTTCACAGCCACACATTAAGGCTTGGTGCAAGGAGAAAAAAAAAATGTAAAAAGCTTCAGCGGTGAGTCACCATTTAGTAATTTAGTCCAGAATTTATGCGCATTTACACCTGACAACCAAAAAACACCTTCACACCGTGCTCCATGCTGACAGGAAGTGACACATGTTCCAGCAGCATGCAACCAAGCATGCAAAAAAGCATCTGAATCATAAATGCTTCTTTATTAGACATTAAAGTGCCTTATGTAAGCTTCCTTTCATGCAATATACACTATATATAGAGCGCACATAATATATACGGTATAGAGAGTGCTGTTACATGGAATTTATCCTAATATGAACGTTTTCAAGTGTAATTATCATTTTTGGTGTGTAAGTATGGTAGTACTGTATGCAAACCTGGACAAAGAAAAAAAAATCCCATTATACAAGCAAACTTTTAAGACAGGTGATTTACTGTAATACAGTACTGTATGTTAGTAATGGAAATGGAAATACACTGATCAGCCATAACATTATGACCACCTGCGTAATATTGAGTAGGTCTCCTCTTTTGGTATCTCCTGACCACTGCAGTCCGGGAACATCCCACTACATTTTTGGAGTTGCTCTAATCCAGTGGTCTAGCCATCACAATTTGGCCCTTCTCACAGGTGGGATATATCTGGCAGCCAGTGAATGTTTTTTTCACTGAAGCAGAAAAAATGGGCAAGCATAAGGAGTTGAGCGACTTTCACGAGGGCTACAATTGTGAAAATCTTTGCAGCTCTTGTGAAATGTTCCTGTCAAAAGTGCCCAAAGGAAGGACAACCAGCAACAGGGTCATCGGCGGCCAGGACTCAATGATGCACGTGGGAAGTAAAGGCTGGTCCATGTACTCTGATCCAATTGAAGAGCAGCTAATTGCTGAAAGATTAATACTGGTTTCCTTCGAAAGGTGTCAGAACACACTGATCATTGCTGTTTTGGTGGCACAAAGGGGATCTACTCAATATGAAGCGGGTTGTCATAATGTCATATGTGGTGTGGTGTGGTTCCGCTCATGCTTCGACTGTGAGAACTGTAGAGAAAAACATCACTGTGGAATCCACACATCTGTTTCATAGGCTCTGCTCATGCACATGATGTACTGTAGCTTCCAACAAACCATGTATAACAAACAAACAAACAAACAAACAAACAAACAAGCCTGACCTTCTCTTGCTATATATACTATATGGATTATATGTGCTTGTTTAACATCTCATTCCTGATTTATTCCCCAGTTTACTGTTATAATAAGCTCCACCCTCCCAGGAAGGCTTTCCATTGATTTTTTATTTTATTTTTTTATGTGTAGCTATGTGGATTCTTGTTTATTCAGACATAAGAGCATTAGGGCGTCCCAAAGGTGTTTATTGGGGTTAATGTGTCAGGGCTCTCGACACTCGAGTGCTTCCACATCGCCCTCAACACACCATGTCTTCATGCGGCAGGGAAAATAAGCAAAGCTCATGAAATATTCTGGGTGATTCCTTAATCATGTAATTATTTGATTAGTCCAATTTGGGGACGGAAAAAAGAATTGCCGTCCATTTCTGGAGGATTTCTCCAAATCCGATCTGTTCTGAATGTAAACTGGCTGAAGCTGAGCTACAATCTGCAACTCGAGTAAGAAACTGAGCTCCAACTCGAGCCATTTATTATTATTTGCACTATTAAATATTTACCAGTCGTGCTGAAAAATGTGATTTTGGAGTTTGGGGGTCTTCTTGGTCAAAAGTAACGACTGCAGCCAACTGTCATGTAGAGACAATTCAACTAATGACTTTCTATACGAATATTTCACCCTGACTGTGATTATATATTTCTGTGATCCTAATTTTATGGCATGACATGTCTGATGCATTCATTCCTCCTCACATACGTATAACATACAGGCATTAAAACTGTAAATTTAAACATGCATAAAATAAATACAATAATAGAAATGAGCATTTTATGTTTCTTTACTAAGGGCGTCTCTTTCCTTCTGGCAGACGTTCTAAGAAGTTATGACCTTCTCCGAGACGTAACGGATGGTGATCTCACACATCAGCTGAAAACAAACAGGAGTCTTGCATAGCACACACACACACACACACACACACACACACACACACACACACACACACACACACAAAGGCTATTCCGAATGTATTGAACTCAGCTCACAGGAGGTCGCTTTCAATGATTAAAAGTTTGCAGGTCGCACGATCTTTGGTCACCTCTGGGGTCAAACAGGATAGACGTCTGGTCCCTGAAAGAGGACTTTTTTTTTGTTTGTTTAAATTTCCCACCAGTGTCCCCCCGTCCCTGCACTAAAGTGAAAGTGTCCCAGATGTAGAATGCAACCAGCAAAAATGTCCTGAAACAGAATTGTAATGCAGGTGCATCATTTATTTAATGCACTCTGATCATAAAATGATCTGATCATAAAAACTATTATCTATACGCTTTTTGGGGAAAAGGGTTCTTAGGTTGGCAAATACTGGAGTGACATTATCCGTTCGTTTTCCTGTCCTGCTTATCCTGTGCACGGGGTCCACGGGGGGCTGGAGCGTTTCCCAGGGAACTCGGGGCAAAAGGGCACTTTCTTTTAGGATTCTACTTTATGGGTTCAGCCACATAAAATAACTTTTTATATGAACGCTGCCTTCTATCCTTCACATGTAAAAGGGTGCAATGATACTAAGGGTGAGCAAGAACCCTGTATGTCCCCTCTATCGCACCCCTCTCCCCCACTCCCACTTTAGCTCATGAAGCTGATTCTGAGTTACTCTAATTACCCGTGAGGTTTTGGCTTCATCTCCTTTAATATCCAGGAGAGTTGTTTGGAGAGGAGAGTGTGGTGGTGGTGGTGGTGGTGGTGGTGGGGTGCGGGGGGTGGAGGGGTCTTTGTGACTAACAGAGTGAGCATTGTGCCCAGGCTCATGTCCCTGGTTTTCTTTCTGTGGTCATCTCTCTCTCTCTCTCAAACACATACACACACCCCTCTCTTCCCACGCCTGATTTCCTCCCATTATCACACTCCGTTCACAGTCTCTAAAGAACAGGTTCTGATTGGACAAGAGTGTCAGAGGTCAAGATACTTCAACAAATCGCTGAAAGGGCTCTGTTCCAGGTGTCCGAGAGATTACAGGTGTCCGCGCTACAGAGGGCAAAGGTTAAACTGTTTAACAGTGTGAGATGTGTTGAGTGCTTTTAATGCGACCACAACTGGTTAACTGTGGACTGTATATAGAAGCCGATGCTGAAAGCTGAAGCTGATGCAGTACATACGACTGAAAATGTATCAGACAAAAACAATATACAGTACATTACCGATATAACAAAACGACATAGATGAAACGAAATGTGCCTGATTAAATAAAACAAACAAATCTTTGTTTAACTTGTTAGCCTTGTGTCTTGTGAGGTCACACGCAGTACATACATAACATCTAATAACATCTAATATCTTACATAACATCTAATACTGCAGAATCTATGGAAGTTCAGCTAGCGGTTGCGGCTAAGGGTTATTACAGTGTAAATAATTCATAAATCCAGATCATTTTGTCTTCTTCCCAGCAGTGTAGCCTTTACCCGAGCTTTATGAAAACACAGTGTCCGTGTGCTTGGTGTTTCTCCTCACACGTGAGATTCACAGATGATTACTCAGTAGCCAAAGTAAATTTTGTCCCGTCTGATCGTCACGTTGATCTCGCTGGGGTTTCGTTTTGGAACAGCTTAGCTTTTTATGGCATGTTATATATAAAACACACTATCGGCTAGCGCTCCGGCGTCAGTCCGTTCTCAGCAGGTCTTGTTTTTCAGCTGGTGCAGTTCTGGACGTTTTTTACAGACCACAGTGTGTCACAGTGTTAGATAACACCAAGTAGCCAGCACTGTCATAGACGACTGATTATATTCACAGAACATTGTTATTGATAAACTGTACTCCTGTAGTTGTTCAGTTTGTATGATTTGCCTGCTCTGACACACCTGATTTACTTGATCGGTTCATTTGTACTGTAGGTTTAGTCCACGTGATCGAGCAGAAAAACAATTCAGTGCTGGACGCTGGACGTACCAGATCACCGCTGTGCTCGCTGGCTGCGAGCTGCAGATTTAACGTGGTGGAATTAGCTCGTGTTTGGTCATTTGCGAGTTTTGTTTTTCCCTAATCTGAACACACTTGACCAGATGCTGTGCTGATATAAAATATTCACACCACCATATTTGCCTTGTACACAGTTTCCACTCAAATGATTCACCAGACATTTTCACAGACAAAATCTACCATCCTGGTTACTCACAGTCTCTGGCAATATTCTGATTTTTTTGCCATAAACATCCATTAATTATGCGTAACTGAGATTTAAATTATGCGTAAGGATATTTAAAGTAAACGCAAAATATTACTTTTGTATGTCAGAAAACTTAATATATATATATAATGCATGTTACACAATAGTAAGTTACAACTATGCAATCTGATGGGCGACATTCCACAAGTGCTGATATTAGACGGTAACAGCACTGGGATGTTTAAGTACTGTATATGTATCACTCAGTGTCACAGGTGTT
>QMIH01000858.1:116741-134999 GCA_003987875.1 Clarias batrachus
ATGCAACCCTCCCATTTTATCCTGCATCTAGTGGCTGGATTTTTGGGCATCGGTTTCGAAATCGATCCTGGGACTTCTGCATGAAACGAAAGAAACTTACCCATAAGCCACCAGTGCCCCCTCTCACCGAAAGTAATGCAAATTACTCGGTTGTATTTCCTTGTCTGAAACTTACTTTTTATTTGCAAGCAACTCCAGAACCATCATCCTCCAACAAATGATTCATAACGAACACTTTTTCCCCTAACAGGAAAGAATTTGGATATACTTCTAGCGAAGGAGCTGCGCTGCGTACGACTGCGATTTTGATATTCGCACTCAAAGCCAAGTAAAAGATCCTGCTGAGATCAAGCAGTTTGTTATTTCGGTTCAGTTTTTTTTTTCCCACGACTCCTTCATGTACGCCATTATCCGGCTTCCCCGTGGTTACTTAGAAACATCGCGCATTCCATGGTTGAATTCTCTGTCCGGCGCTGCTGGAGGTCTAACACGTAGATGAAGCCAGCGTGGCACTCGCCAACAATCTGATTACGCCAGGATGAAGGAAATGCTCCGCAAACAAAGGCATTAATCCTAATTATATAGTTAGGTTGGAAACGTGACACAAATGAGCGAGTGGAAGTGCTTGATTCGGGGGCCTTGCTATCAGTCTTACGCTGGGATCCTAATCATTCATGCGGTGCATTAACATAAATGTGTGTATGTTTAATTTGGCTCGAGGAGATTCAGGAGTATCCTGTTAATCAAACACTGAACCCTAACGCGAGCTCCAAGAGTCTGACTTTCTTTATTGGCTTCTACAGACAGTACAGTTCTTCTCCTTGTGACCGTGCGTGAAAGAAAAACCTAAATGGTTCAACTAAAGAGGAAATCTTTAAAGACTACCAGAAATCAAAACAGATATCCATCCCAAGCTTCTCTTTTACACAGGGTTACACCGGCTAACATAAACAGGAGCTCAATACGAGGACAAAAAGCCTTTTTCCTCCAATAATAGCAGGAATGTTTTTTTGTGTGTGTGTGTGTGTGTGTGTGTGTCCCAGCTTCCTCGAGTGCTCCTGACTTTAAGAAGTCAAGTACTCCTCCACAAACGACTTCACGCTAGCATTTCCATGTCTGTTTTGGCACGCCGCCCTTTTCACGAGCTCTGCATAAAATCAAAGCTCCGCCCATTCTAAAACATCGTTTGACTCGATCTGTTACGCATAATCAGACTCCCTGCGGACAAGTTAACATAAGACGATGCTTTGGAGATCGCTAACAAGTGAAGTGATTCAGAAAACTGAGCCAGGGGCGGAGAGGGGACGAGATGTGCAGACTCCAAACATCTTCCTGTCAATTATCCGCCGCCGTTCTGGATGCTGTGTGCTTTTTCCAGAGATGCGCTTCTGTTTGCATCATGTTGCACAAGCGGCGTGACATGACACTCCGAAACACTACAGACCGCTGCAAGGCTAAAATGGATTTCATTTCATTACACTGAGCCCTGAAACGTGCGTGTTAGTACAGTATATGGAGTATTACTCGTTATTTTTAAATCAGCATAAAGATTTGTTTAGTTTTTTTTTTGTTTTTTTTTAACTCGTTCCTAATCATCATTTCTCTGGCCTGATCATGCTACATTACCTTGGCATGGAGTGTCCCATTAACTCCAGGCCTCAACCTCGTTGATGACACAGAGAGCCCAGCTGCTTCCATCTGCTCCATGGAAGCCAAGGAAATATTCGCTTTTAATGCCAATGAGATATTTTGCATGGCCGCGGTTACGGGACCCTGCTGGTCGCCTGCACCGCCGCCAGCCAAAGCGTCGGCCGTGACGAGGGTAAGACAGATGTCAGGGATAGCTGCCATGAAAGATCCAAAAGCTCAGCCGAATATCTGACTTTCACAAATCAAGCTGTGTACTTTTTTAATCCAAGAAACACACAGGTTTGACTTCATATCAACATCTTCTACATACGTCTGTACTTCCTGTTCCGTGATCTCTCGGGTAGAACCCAGTGGAACCGATTCATGCACGTAATAATATTTAGTTTGCGCTTTATCCTAGACAGGGTCCCGGTGGAGCCGCAGTCTGTCCTGGGAACACTGGGAACACATTCTGTGGACACCAGCCTACATCTTGTCATGTCCCTGAACAATAATATTGACTTGTAGGAAACAACTGAATCAGGAATTATGAATAAATTAAGAATCTCAAAGTTCTCAAAGTCAGCTTTTTTTCCCCAGATGCATAGTGGTTAGCACGGTCCCCTCGCACCTCCAGGTTGCGGGTTCGATTCCCATCACGGGGTCTGTGTGCATTGAGTTTGTGTGTTCTCCCTGTGCTTGGTGGATTTCCTCCGTGTTTTTATTATTTTTTTATATATGTTGCAGATTTATTCTTATCCACGCAGTATGTGTTTAATAAGAAGATTTAATATTAATCACTGGACCTGAAGCGATCTGTGATCCGTGGTCAGGGTTCGAAATCAGGACGCCGTTTATCTTCACCTACGCTTATAATACACTTCATGTGTTTGTCTTGTGTAAGTGCCTCCGGTCAGCGTGCTGTTTATTTGATTCCAGATGTCAATATGGTATTATTACCATCCCACCCTGGGAAATGAAACCCATACGCGTGTGTGATTGGCACCTGTCAGGTCAGCACACTCCAGCAGAACAGCATCGTTAATATTTGATGTTTCATTTTACTTTCTGTTTTTTCGTTTTTAGCCTGAGCCATTATTTGTTATCTTTTATGTCTTTCACAAGTTCACACTTTACTCAATTCAGTCCACAAAATTCCTCTTACTGCTTCTAGACGAAAAAAAAAAAACTTGATTTAAAAGATGATTTTTTTTTTTAAAACTATTTTTTCCTAAGCACGCTGTTCCTAAGATCTCAAATTAATTGCTATATGGTGCTTACCTTTATCACGGCACCTTGTTCCTCCCTTAAACATGCCCACGGTCTGCAGTTTCCATGGTAACGGAGGTCGAGGAAGAACACTAATAAATACGAGGATGTCGCTTCATTAAACGAACGCGCGAGAGTTTTGGCGTAGAGAGAGAGAGAAAGAGAGAGAGAGAGACGGATCCGTGGAACAGAAATACTAAATGAGCATGACAATAGCGCGAGGGTGACCTCTGGTAAAAAGTTGCTACAAGAAAAAGCGCCTTATGTTTACCGCCTGGGTGTTTTGTCTCGGGGTGTAACATTTAACAAATCTTTAGGATTTCAAATAGTTTAAACTTTTATTTTATTTTACGACTGCTAATGATCAGCTTCTGAGTAAAAAAGGGCAGAAATGTGTTTTTTTTTTTTCCTTAACAGATCTGAAATCTGCTTTCCACAAGCGACGAGCTGTAATCACTGCTTTTGGTGCTTCGCCAGAATTTGACAGACTGTGATGTTTCAAATGAAATAATGAAATAATGAAATAAAATTAATGAGTCAACAGAAGCAGCCCAGCCTCCACGACACGGGGGTCAATTCAATTAAACGGCTAGACGGCTCTGTATATTTTTCCCTGCCTAATGCGATGTCTAATGATTAGCACAGTGTCTGGTTTTAATCAGAGATGTTTAACTGGTGGGCAAACATTAGGCAATGTTAAATGGCCAGATTAAACGATCACACTTGAGAGATACGGACAGATACTGATGCTCTGATCGAAATAAACTCTAATACAATTATAAACCCTTATACTTTCCTTCTTCTTTGTTCCTTTTCCAGGCCCTGAAAGATCCCAAAAGAAGATGCAAGAACATTCACTGGAAGCCTTAACAGCCTATAAAATAAAAAACCTGAACATCTAAACAAACGGCACATTCACTACACCCAAACATGGCTGTACTTCCAGGAAGGATCCATTGGTCTGTCATGGTTCCCCTCGTTCTCCCGGTAATGGCTGTCCTCCTGCTCGTCCAGGCCAGCCCGAGATACGTCCCCGCGCTCCCCGGCACCAAACGTGAGATCATCATGGACGGTGACCTGGTGATCGGTGGCCTGTTCCCCGTCCATGAGAAGGGCGAGGGCACGCAGGACTGCGGGAAGATCAACGAGCAGCGTGGGATTCAGCGCCTGGAGGCGATGCTCCTGGCTCTTGATGAGATCAACCAGGATAACCGCATCCTACCAGGCTTCAAACTGGGCGCGCACATCCTAGACACCTGCTCCAAGGACACGTACGCGCTCGAGCAGTCGCTGGAGTTCGTCCGCACGTCGCTCACCAAAGTGCACCAACCTGGGTTCATCTGCCCTGACGGATCCAATCCCGTGCCAGACGAGGCGCCGCTGGCTATATCCGGAGTGATCGGGGGATCGTATAGTGATGTCTCCATACAGGTAGATATGGCGTCCACGTGGAATTAAACGCCTCAGTGTCTCCATGATTAACCTTAGTTCTAGTCCCAAGTCTTGTGAGCAAATTTTATCACCAGTTTCTTTTTAAATGTCGCCTTTTGGTGAATACTATATTTTATGGCCAACAGTTTCGGGACACCCGAAACTCATTTGTACACACTAACTTGTGCTTTTTGAGCAAGAGCATTATTGAGATCATTAAGGAGGCCTGGGGTTCAGTCCTCTTTGCATCCCAATTAACCCCCTTTTCCCCCAAAGTGAACCAGGTGCTGGTTCTTGTCTAGTGCCAGATCAGAGCCAGCTCAATAATGAACCTCCACAGAACTGGCTTTGTTAATCAAAGGGCTAGAGAGTCACCGCGTTACGTCACTGTATGTGTCCATGTACGTCTTTACTTTCCCAGCAATGATATCAGCAATGCTAGTGCGAAAAATGCTAGTGGCAAGCACAACAACAACTTCAACATGAATTTGCGAGCAGTTCTCCTGGCTTTATTATTACTAGGGAGCATTTGAGCTGCACATTGCATATTGAGTCCATCTTTTAAAGATGGCGGTCACACACCGTTAGTTGGTTGCGATAATCCCGCCCCTTAGCCCTTGATGTAAGCAGTTCCTTGTTCTAGCCCAGCAAAGTGTTGGTGACACTATGGAACCATTTCTTCTGTCTGAGGCTGTCTGTGCTTTGGCTGTTCGAAAGCAAAGAACTGGTTTGAAACTAGCCCTGAACTAGCGCCGTAACCACCTTGATGGAAACGGGGTAAAGGATGTTCAGGGGGTCCTGAGCAGGAACATTCAAATTCTACTGCCCCAACTTTATGGCCTTTGGCAGATGTTTTTTCCAGAGCGGCTTACATTTTTATCTCTTTACACATATGAGCAGCTGAGGGTTAAAGGTGCCAATAGTGTTGAACCTGGGTACCTTCTGATCATCAGGCCAACACCTTAACAACTGAACTACCCCTACCCTAAGCCAAAGGAAGGGTCATGCTGGAAAAAGTTTCCAGTGAAGGAAATCCTAATGCTCCATTTGTGTGCTTCCACCGCTCACATATGGATGTATTGGTCAGGTGTCCACAAACTTTTGGCCATAAAGTGCACATACAGTGCACGATGAGTGGGATAAAAGCCATTATTTTTTGAGCTATCGGAGGGAGCTAGTGAGCAAAAGCAAACTAGGATGCGAAAGAAAATGAATGTCGTCCTTTCATATCTAGCATCTCGTTAACCTAACTGTAACTGTCTTAATGGGTTGGTTTGAACGATCCTGATTTTCACCCCCTAACCACAGTGGTTCATTCAGCTTGAACAGCATCCTCAACAGCTAGCAAAAATAAGCTGTTTTTGAGGCTTATATGGTGACGTCTTCATATGATGGAGGCAAATCAAAGTGTAGAAAAACACCTCAACAAACGAACATCTCATGTTCAAGTTTTAAATGAATGTCCTTATTTAGCACGAATTCCAACGCATACTGACGGTTAGCACCGCGTCATACTTTATTGTCTGCTAAATAACATCATGTTAAGCTTCAGAGTACCGCGAGTGTCATCGGTATTTATAGATTTCACAGCATTTTAACTCATCACTGCTGTTTTGCAGGCTTTATAACGCTACAGTCTTGTTTTTTTTCTCTTTTTCATCTCAATAATTAGCACTCTCCTTCAAGCTAAATATTTTAACGCGTAGGAAATGACAGTGTAATTAGATAACAAGAAATGACCAAAACAGTGATAACACCTCGACGACGCGAGCCTTGGCGTATTAATAGCTGACGCGTCCAGGGACAGTGTCACAGCTCCATTGTGGTATAAATTCTCTTGCCACTTTGGGAGTTTCCTGCTCTGGTCTTTCAGCCTTCCTGAACCCCGACAGGTCTGTCGACACTGAAGTGTCTTCTTGTTCCTGTGCTTCGCTGCAGAAAAGCCGCGAGCTGTGAGTGTAAGCATGGTTAATTACCGGCTCCTTCCTTTCGGCTGTCACTGCCAGGGAGAGGGCCGAGCTCTAATTATGTTCCCGTTGCATAATTATGTTTGGTTCTGAGTTTTGCCGGCAAAAACTCGACCACCTGAGGGATTTGTAGTGTTTTCCTTCATGCAAGCAGTGCTCTTCTTAATTGGGTAAAAGTCGAGGAATCTTTAGCTAGTGAACTTTGCAAGAAGCTTGATTTTAATCTCAAAATATCTCAAAAAATAAAAATAAAAAACTCACACATGCCAACCTTCATTACTAGAGATGTAATTATCGCCCCAAAGATATCTAATTGTTGTTTCTGAGTCCTATTCATGGAGCGGTCTTATTTACATTCGTAATTGCCTCAGAAATAAATGAAACAAAGCACCGAACTGTGATTGGACTCGACTACATGCTATTTGTGGTCTCCTGGCACACCCTTAGTCGAAGTTAATTGTTGTTACTCACTGAAACGAATGTGAGTGTGTAGTAATCGGGTGGGATATGACGTAAATGTGCTCACCGTGTTTAGGAGAATGTTCCATATGAATGTGTCATTCCCAACCTCGGAAGTGAAAACATACTTATACTGTACTGTAGATGTGACGTCTGGCAAAACCGGTGGCGCTCTCTGACTCAAGAACAAGAAGCACAAACTGTATAAGGAAAGTGGAAAGTCATGTGGGAGCAAACAGTGACAGAAGTTACAAGACACCATGAAATCAAAACAAACTTTCTGGCTCCGGAATGGCGCAACAGAAAAGCGTCCACATGATGTTTACTAAAAAAATGTCAGGGCCTTCCTTGAGCTATGGGACTGATGTTAGAGCTAGAGCGTGTCCAGCTAGCTTTTCCACCAGACACTTGGCCGTTGTGTCCATTGCTAAGTGATCTGTACATTGGCTGAATTACCAAACAGGAACTTCCACAATATGGACAAAGGTATTTGGCCAAACCTGCAATGACATTGTATCCAAATACATACACTTCAATATGGAGTCGGTCCCCCTTTTGCAGCTATAACAGCTTCCACTCTTCTTGGAAGGCCGTCCACAAGATGTTGGAGTGGGAATTCGTGTCCATTCATTCATTCATTTATGAGGTCAGGCGCTGATGTTGGACGAGAACGCTCGTTGTTCCAGCTCATCCCAAAGGTGCTCGATGGGGTTGAGGTCAGGGTTCTGTGTTGGGGCCAGTTGAGTTCTTCACTGTGCTCAGTCCTGTTGGAATAGAAAAGGGCTTTCAATAAACTGTTGCTACAAAGTTTAATAGAAGCACAGTATTGTCCAAGACAAGATATCTCGGTATGCTGAAACATTTAGATTGTCCTTCACTGGGGATAAGGGGCCTGATTGATTGAAACACCTGAATTCAATAATTAACAGGTTTGGCCGAATACTTTTGTCCATATGGTGTACATACTGTATGCTGGTGCTAAAAATAATGGAGTCGTCCATGGAACGTCTAGAAAAACTACTTGAGAATGACAAGGAAAGAGCAAAGCTACATTCTTGTGGTGTTATTTGTTAGCATCGTTTTCTTTTACAGAAACTGTAAAGAACTGAACACAGAAACCCAACCTATCAGGACTACCAAGCCTGTAATAGATCTTAAGTTTTTACCTGCCTTTACTGTATGTACAAAACAGATACAAGTTACAGACTACATCCCATAATCCAAAATAGCACTGACCAAATTCTCCTTGCTCTAGATCTCATCATAGCTCACAGCATGTGGTATCAGGGTGGCTTTCTCGAGCCGTTTCCTCCGTCTGTGGCGGGACTAGAACAGCCCCGGAGACGCTGCTTTGGCAGAACCCGGGCCACCTGTCCTCCTCTTAGTAGAAGGAGCTAAGAGGAGCCTTCGGGCTGTCTGGAGCTCAATCAGCCTGCTGGCATGAGAAAGATGCCGCTTGGCACGAGCCCTGAGCAAACACGATGCGGATGAACACGCATATAAAACAAGCAGCACATGGCAACAGACATCCCAACCATTTTAGGAGCTTTTTTTTTTTTTTTTTTTTCACACAATATTTGTTTTTTTTTTTTTTGCACGCCATCTGGATTGTGAGGTGGAATGAAGAAAGGAAGCATTATGAGTCAGTAAATGATGTTAAGAAGTCTAATATAATGAGTGCATGTTTACAGTACAAGTGACCTTATATCATTTTATTAGTTGTATCAGTGTTTAACTTGAACGCGCTTGTGGTTGATATTTTTGAACTCGGTAGCATTTTTGCGTAAATTGATTCCAAAGGTGTTGGCAATTCCTTAGCAATTCCCAACTTCCCCTATCCTTACCACTAGAAATGGTCCGTGCTGTCGTGCGCTCGTAGGAATAAGCTGCAGGAATTCGATCTCCGCGTTCTCATTCATGCCACAGTGGCACTTGTCAGATATGTGTCCCATTTAGGACTACATTTTTAAAAAGTGTCTGATTTAAAAAGGTCAGATTTGGGTCACTACAACCTAAAATAAACGTAGTCTGGTAGCGGTGTGTAAATGTATTTCCAGGTGTTATTATTATATTTTTGGGGTTAAGTGTGGGTGTTTCTGATACCGGGTACTATCTTGGTGTGTGTGTGTGTGTGTGTGTGAGTGAGATAAAGATCTATATTTGAGTATGTGTGTGGGTGAGATTGGCAGACCAGTTGTGTGGTTGTCTAGAGAACCAAACGCCTCCCTCCGTAAAGCAGGAAACAATATAATGATGATAAAAAACCCTAAACAGTGTTTCAGTAAACAGTGAATTAATATGAATACAGAATCTTAATATCACGGCATTACAAGGAATTTGTTTTGTGCACAAAGCCTGAGGCGCTCCGGAGCTTTCATTCAGGCTGCAACGTTTCAGTCTGGATGTGTCACTCTTTCACTGAGAGGCTTCCTGTGCTCTAATTAAAGCGGCAGAACATCGCCTAGGTTACTGTGTGTGAGTCTACTGTGTATGAACCTTTGGATTCTCCAGAGTTCACACCGGCACTCATAACGCAACCCGATTGCTAGTCTTCTTTCATCCTTCCTTCACTCGTAGCTTCATAAGCAAATGAAAGAAAGAAATTCCTATATATATATATATATATAGTATATTACATGAAACCGACCTTGTGCATGCAGAGAATCAGAAATAATAATAATTGCATGCACAATGTTTGAATATGCACGGTGAAATTGTCCTTGAAGACAATTTCAAAGATTTCACACACAAGGACCTTTTTTTCTTGTGAAAAAAAAAATCTTTTTATGATTGTGGTATGAATTATTATCGAACACTAGCATAAGTACCCGGGTAAGGAGTTTGTAGAAAGAGTTAAAAGGTTAAAGCTAAAACTAATCTGCTGATCTTTAATGTAATGAGTGATATTATTTTTTATATTATTATTTCAGGCTGAAGTCCACGTCCATGTCTGTGTGTCTTTCTGTACGGCAGAACTCTCTGTCTAAGTTATTAATACACAGAAATCACATTTTGTCTTAAAACGACTCACTTATACCGCTTCAACGCTGTTATTTCGGCAAACGTGAAAATATGAACTAATCCCAGTCAAAATATTCACTTTATCTTTTCTCATTAATATCTATTGGTGCAGGTGTTTGTTTACATTGAGACAGTAGCGCCTTAGTAGATTATTTTAAAGTAGATTATTAAATCCGGCACCTAACTGTTCATAACATCACTGTTACTCAACATTTTGATTTCACTCATGGTGCAGGTTGCAAAAGTTGCATGAAATTCTGTCCAGACAGTTTTGCATGATGCTGTGACAAAATCGTCCTGGACAGACATACAGACAGAGAACGACAGAATGTTTTCCGAGACTGGTTTTCGGGTCCTTCAATGCATGAAACGTAAAAATGTAATTAGGAGAAAGAGTTCCGACCAATGTACAGATAAGAGCTTTCTTTTATTTATATAGAGAATGCAACTATTTTTACATTAACTGTCATGCAAATATATTCACATACTGCCATATTTATTCAAGGCTGCTTTCCAACAAAGAAAAAAAAAAAATCATCCTACTGTAAGGCAAAATAAAACAAAGCCAGTCGTTTAACTGAGAAAGCTCCAGGTGCAATCTGGCCTGCGCTGGCACTGGAGAACACATCACCATATGACATACACGTTTATACACATGTAGAGCGTCCTTGTTAGGAGGCACTACCGACGAAGACACGATAACGTATCAATCAATACAGCTTCGGAGACATTAACAGCTCTGTGGTATAACAACGGCCTTCGGCATCTTATCAAAAATTAGATGAGATTAGAAATGAAAAATTGTATCGTACAATATATAGGTTTAAACTTTAGCCCGCACTTTACCAGCCATGGCGTTCAAGCAGCTCCAAACCAAACAGGAAGAGACAGAGACTCCAAGGATGAGGATTATTAATACTGTTACCGCCGCTCCAAACAGCCATCCATCGTCTCCGAGCTGCACAAGGTCACTCACACAGAGGCCTCACCTGTGCTTCGGGTTTTACTGAATGCTAATGAATGCTAATGAGCAATATGCTGTAAGCGAACTCTCACTGCACATCATTGAAAACACATCAAATCCCATTACGCGGATTCACAGGTAATATTCGGGAAAAATTAAACGACTGCACGTTTCCAATCGACTTCATTCCTTTGCAATCTGAAGGATGAAATTTCATTTTTCAGTCTGTTTGTTTCATCTCTGAGTGTTTGTGTCTCTTTATAACTTCGCTGGCTGAAGGCGCAGCGTGATGCCCACACGCCTGGCGCGGGAGCTGATAAAACAGATGGGCCTTTCATGTTGAAAGCAGGACGGTAACAAGCGGCAGAACTGCGTCACGAGACACTCGGCTTTCGATTCACTCTCACGCGGGGTCAAAACGCCACGCCGCTTCACCCTTTCAATCTCCGGCTCCCGACGCTTTCTCCGTTTTATCCCCACGATCTCTCGCTCTCGCTCGCACGCTTACTATTTTTATCTTTCTCATCTCTCAAACACTTCATGTCTTCTCTTCTCTCGTGCCTTTGTCCCTGCCAGACGCTGTTTTTCCATTCAGTAGCTGAAGGTTCCTTTTCTCATTCAGGACTTAAACAGACACTTTTTTAGAAATATCTCAGCCTCATCACACATCATAAAATTTACCATTCAGCTTACAAATATGAGGATCGATCCAGCTCTAGCTCTAGTTTGGTTAATGGACACTAAACTACTCTCAGCTGAATAACATAGCCTGCTAACTCGCTAATGACTAGCCAGCCGCGGTGACCACCACGCTAGTTATGCAAGATGTAGGTTTAGGACAAATATTTAGCAATAAGGTATTTCTAAGTAGTATAGCTGGCTAACTATAACTTCAAGTTAGGACGTTAACCATATAATATCAGCATAAACTGTAAAGTTATCTCTGGCATTTTAATTTCAACTACACACAGCGAGAATGCTGTTCATAGCTAGCTAACTAGCCCTGTGCAGCATTGCATTACCTCCTTATTTTTATGTTGTTTCAAACTACAATTCACCTACAAATCCCAGTATTGGTGCTGATTTTTAATTTTTTTTAGTTATACATATAATACAGAAAATTTGAATGCCAAAGAAGCTACTTCTGAAGTTTATGCAACATGGAATGAACGAGCTCGCATCCCTAAAACATTCAAGTTGCTAACATCAGCCCTTTTAGATAGATGATTTTGTATTTGCTCCAAAAATTCTAATTATTCATATTTTTTATGAGTATTGATTCTTAACTTGGTAAAAATAAATAAATAAATCAATAAATAAATAAAACTTGCTTAAATTGTTTTTTGGTAAAAGCTTAAAAAGCAAAAAATCTGTAGTGTCCGTAATCATGTCAAGTTCATGTTGCAATATCTTAACAATTTAGCATTTTAGACTAATACACTTTTTCAGGTCTTTTCATATGAAATCTACATCGGCCAAGTTTCATCTGAATGACAGTTAAGATCATTGAAAGATTTTAGTTTTTTAAAAAAAGTTACGGACACTACATAAAATGCATGAAATTGTGTTTAGCAAATGTTTTTCTTTTTATCTGATAAAAATATAAATGTGTATGCATATTTACAAAATAAAAACAAAGCATGGATCGGGAGATAAGAAGCATTATTATTATTATTATTATTATTATTATTATAAAAACACAAAACAACAACCATAAAAAATATGATCTCATGAATCCGTGCAATTTTTTTGCCTATGCCAAATTTTTTGCTCAATCATGTTTGTACTGTTGGTTGAAAATAAAATAAACTTCAGTTTATTATTATTATTATTATNTAATAATAATAATAATAATAATCGACTAAAACGTGGTATTGGTGCATTTTCAGATAGGATCATATAACACCATTTTTCATAATACTTAATGCTTCTTATCTCCCAATCCATGCTTTGTTTTTTATTTTGTAAATATGCATACACATTTATATTTTTATCAGATAAAAAGAAAAACATTTGCTAAATACAATTTCATGCATTTTATGTAGTGTTTAACTTTTTTAGATATTGCCTAGGTTGTGCTGAAAAACAAATCATGTCACCCTTATTCTTAAAATAGTAGTAAAATAATAATGCAAAAGATGGCCAAGATGGTCTGGGTTTTAAAGGTATCTTCGCCACATCATGTTAAGAAAATGAATTGCAATTAAACACATGTGAATATGTCAAAGCTATTTTCTTGTCCTCTATCAAAATTGTATGACTCTAATATATTCTGAATATTACTGTAGTCTGTGCTCTCCTTTTGACTAGTGACCGAGTGTGTTTAGATATAGATTTACTGTAAATATCTGTCTCCTGACATTTAACCAACTTCAAACTTCAAAGAATGACCTTGTGGCTTTCACACCTTTACGAGGTACTTCGTAGCCAATACCTGGTTTAATTAGATTATATACTGTATATTATAGCCATACTTGAGAAAATTGTTCTCCCTGAAATATGTTCTGTAATATGTTCAAAGAAGACTTGTTTTAAAAACATTTGGCAGATTAAAACTGCACCTAAACCAGATAAACCCCTGGCGCAAACATCTGCATAACCGCTCGCTGCTGTACTTTCCCTAAGTCACTGTGTTAAAAGTTAATGCTGTTTTCGGCACACTGCTACACCCTGGGTGTTGCAACCATTTCTATAGATGTGTCTATATGTCGTGTTGCTCCTCTAGCTTTCCCCTGAGTAAGAGATGAGGGTCAAAGCAAAGTACCGGCACTGAATCCTTTAGAGTGCATCGTCGAGCACTTCCTGCTAAAGTAAAAGATGATACATTCAGGTTTGCAACAACAGATATTTAGTAATGATCGCTTTCTGTGAAAACTATGACTCTCTCGGTGAACCTGTTCACGACAGGTGAGTTTTAAACAAATCACAGTGATAATGTCAGAGTTCAAGTTTAATCAGTTACATTTCATTTAAAAACTCACTGAGATGTCAAAAGGAAGAAATCTTGAGGTGAACCAGACCCAACAGGGAACCCATCCTCATTTTGGTGATTTCAAGATGATATAGCTTGACTTAGCATGATGATGTAGATATACTGTAGGTTGGTTTGTGGTCAGGCTCTGAGGCTGAATGTTCAGTATAATGGGAGAGGTGTTTAAGTTACTCTTTCGTTTTTAGAGTCTCAGATACAAAACTGTTTGGAAAGTTGAAAAGGTGATAAAACAAAAGTGTCTCAAGTAGGTGAAAAAGTGATCTTTCACAATTTAATATTTTAATCAGATCAAAAGAAACACATTTGCCAAATACAAATTCATGCCCTTGTCTGTAGTGTCTGTAACTTTTTAAAATTCAGATCTTTCAATGATCTTAACTGTCATTCAGATGAAACTTGGCCAATTTAGATTTCCCATGAAAAGACATAGACCTGAAACCGTGTATTATCCTAGACAATTGGTAAGATACTGCACCTGATATTATACTGAACATTGACATGGTTACAGACACTACAGATCTTTTAGGGTAAAAAATCCGGAATTTTGCATGGTATGCTTCAATATAAGCAGCACAGGTCATATGCTTCCAGAAGCTTACACTAATTTTCCAGCTCGTAGTATTTTCCAGCTCGTAGTATTTTGCAGCAATAACATTTTGCCATCAACAAAGTGACGTCACTTGCAATGTCACCTGCACATCTCTGTGAAGTCAGAACTGATATACTATAAAACTAACCCAGTCACCATTTGTTCTGTTACAATGCTGTGCATGTGAATGCTACAACTTATCCCTGATAAAAGTTGGGTTTTATCAGCATCCCACTGACAAGAAGAAAAGTGAATTTGTGGTTATCAGCCTTCCAGTAAGGAGACACGCTCATCTGATCCTGGGCGCAAAGACAGGCGTAGTGAACATTTTATCTCAGGGAGCATTATCACGAAATAGGTTTTATCCTACACGCTAAACGGCGTGAATACACTGGAGTGAGCACACACACCATGAGCTCAGTCATTTGTCAGACAGCACAGATGGCAGAGTGACAGGTGGATGGTAAGGTAGGAAGAAACACTGATGTGTTTAATAACAAAATGTGAACCACGCTGATATACTGCTTACACAATGTTTCAGTTTTACTAAATGACTAATTTAACATTAAATCTTACCTGATGAGCAGAGGTGGGTAGAGCAGCCAAAAAATGTACTCAAGTAAGAGTAAAAAAGTATTCGGCAAAAAGACTACTCAAGTACTGAGTAACTGTTTCATCATAATGTCTGATTCATTTTTTTTTTTTTTATTATGTAAGCAGTCAGAGAAAATGAAAAGTGGATTGGTCGGACAGTTGAATGGCCCCCAAGGTCTCCCGATCTGACCCCCTTAGACTTTTATATTTGGGGTCATCTGAAGGCAATTGTCTATGGTGTGAAGATACGAGATGTGCAGCACCTGAAACTACGGATACTGGAAGCCTGTGCTGGCATTTCTCCTGCGGTGTTGCTATCAGTGTGTGAAGAGTGGGAGAAGAGGGGTGCATTGACAATCCATCACAATGGACAGCACATTGAACACATTTTATAAGTGGTCAGAAACGTGTAAATAACTCATGAAAATATAAAGTGACGTTAAAACCAAGCACACCATTGTTTTTCTTGTGAAATTCCCAATAAGTTTGATGTGTCACATGACCCTCTTCCTATTGAAAAAAAACAAAGGTTGGATCCAAGATGGCCGACTTCCAAATGGCCACCATGGTCACCACCCATATAAATGGCCCAACCTGTAGATTTCCTGTGTATATTCAGACGCCCTGCAAATGACTCAGCAGAAAATAACCCTAGAACTTGTGTCTCACTTCACCATAAACTGTGTCCAGCAGAATAAATGTAAGAAAATAATATATTTTTAGCCTCTAGTTTATTTGCTAATTATATATGTTAAGATCGCAACATTAAATAAAGCAGCTTGAACCGGGACATTTTGCTTCACTGTCTACCACTGCTGAAGACAACACCCTCGCTTCCGTGTGGTCATGTGACTCCATGTGGTTATTGTTATTGCGGCTGATTGGTCAAACGGAGTCATGTGATTATTGTTGCTATATCTGATAATATGGTGAAACACAGTCACATGGTAGATCCACCGGCTGCATTTCTCTGGCAAACACAAAGAACATCTAAAATGTCGAATAAACGGTTAGAAAAGTAACAAGTCGAGTGTAGAAGTAATTTTTTTTTCAAAAAGTTACTAAAGTAAATTTAACGGAGTAAATGTAACTCATTACTACCCGCCTCTGCTGAAGAGAGAGCTGTAAATATCATCACATCGTACTGTAAATCTCACCCAGAAGAACAGCTGGATCTTGATACAAATCAGTAACCTCCAATGACTAACAATCATAATTACAGACATTGATACCCGGTCTCATGTCACACGGTCTGATGTGTTCAGTGAAGTCCATGGGGGTGAATTTATTTGGATTGGTGGTATTATCTAAGGGCGGACAAAATGGTGAATGATTTAATTGTGCCTATGAACTGGATCCAGGGGCGGATCTACCGGGGTGGCAATTGCCACCCTAAGAAAAAGCCTTGCCATCCCATTTGCCACCCCAGCACTAGTGTCCTAGTGTTCTAAAAATAAAAGAGTTTTTTAATTTATCTAAYGTTCCAATCCAGATATCAGGTTCAGGTCAATCACACATCAGCCTTCATTTCATTTTTATAGGACAATGTAAAAATGTGCACCCTAGTGTATACACCGAATAAGAATAGCGTTCCTTGAATCCACAAAGACCATGCAAGGATGCTTGCTTCAGTGTTGCCACCCCTCATAATGTTAATGCCACCCCCTTGCCACCCCATGAATACTTTTCTAGATCCGTCCCTGACTGGATCGCCTAGATTTGCAAAGTGACACTTAAATTTGGAAGCAAAAAAGCTCAATGGTGCAAAAACATGGTGCTACAGGGTCAGTTAGAATTCAATCTCCTTACAGGCAAAACATAGTATCGTGTAAGTGGTAAGTGTCTCACCTAGGTGAAAAAGTCCATTTTTAGATAGGATCATATAACACCATTTTTCATAATACTTAATGCTTCTTTTCTCCAGATCCATGCTTCGTTTTTCATTAATATGCCACATTTATATTTGTATCAGATAAAAAGAAACACATTCACAATATAAATTTGTGGCCTTTTATGTACAGTAGTGTCTGTAACTTTTTCTTTTCAAATCTTTCAATGATCTTAATTGTCGTTCAGATGAAACTTGGCCAGTTTAGATTTTACATTAAAATATATAAGCCTGAAAAAGTGTATTATTCTAAAATACTAAATTGTTAAGATATCGCAACATGAATTTGACCCGGTTACGGACACTACAGATTTTCTGGGGCGAAAAAATCCTGCATTTTGCACAGAATGCTTTAATTTAAGCAACAATTTTTACAGGTCATATGCTTCTAGAAGCTTACACTAATTTTAGTATCAATACTCATAAATAAATCTGAGGATTTATGCATGTTAAATAATTTTAGTTTGAAGCAAGACAGTATAACCCTGAAAAATGTCTGAAGTTAGCAACTTCAAAAAAAAAAAAAAAATTAGGGAAGCAAGATTGGTCACTTTCGTGGTGCATAAACTTCAGAAGTAGCTTCTCTGGCACACATTTTCTGTATTACATGTATAACATAAAAAATAAAATAAAGTCAGCTCCAATACTGGCCGAGTGTAAAGACTGAATATCTGGGACGGAGACAGAGAGAAAATGGAAAGTGTGCTGGGTGATGGACTGTTAACAACAGCTGAGCCGGTCTCTGTCAAACGCTCCGGTGCCGCTCTCATACACTCCGCTTGAGATCGAGGAATGCCAAATGAAAGGGAAAGAAACAAATGCAGTGACACAAATAAAATCTTAATGTGTGAAAGAACAAGACAAGTCTCCCTCGATAGGGAGTACTGACATTGAGCCAGTGTTTTCATCCTGACCAGACTTGCTCTTGTCCAAACGAATTACATTCCCTCCGGTTTCTCCTCCTTAGGTCAGTGATTCATCTCCTCTCCAGTCGCCCAGAACCCAGCAGCCTCCTAAAACACCAAATACATCACATCCAACGTCTATCACCTTGAACTGATAGCGTTCCCATGTCATGTTCTTCGTTGAGGGCTACAGATTCTGCACCATGAAATAAAAGTGTACCCCATATGGTCCTTTAACCTCATTAGGGTCATGACAGATCTGAGATTCTCGCAGGAACACCAAGAACAAGGCAGGAATACAAACAGGTCATATACATTCCAGTCCACCTTCATGTTTTTAGACAGTGCTGAGAACTTATAAAACTCCACACAGAGAGAAAGCCGAGCGCGGGATCGAAGCTGTGAGGCTTCGATGTTTCCTGCTGTGCAACCGTGCCTACAGTATGTGTGGACCCTTTCCTCAAAAGAAAAGGCTTTATTGTAAATGGAAACTTTGTCTTCTGCAAGATTTCACATATACACTCTTATACACATATACACTCTTATACAC
>QMIH01000858.1:135480-155480 GCA_003987875.1 Clarias batrachus
TTATACACATATACACTCTTATACACATATACTAATGGAATGGAGGAATGAAATAAATACAGTAGAATAAGCCATATACAGAAGAGTTCCAAGTCTAAAAAGTGTAGAACTGTTGGCACCCTTAACTAACCAAAGACCACTTGAGAAGCTTTTACTTTTCTGACTAATATGAATCTTTGACAATGACAGAAATCCATGTAGTACTGCACTTGTGAGGTAATAATGATTAGAATATGAGTAATGATTAGCCTTTATTGTCATTGTATTGTGCAGACGGCAATGAAATTTGAAGAGCTGCTTCAGCAGGCATAAGACACGCTCACAAAATTAGAGAAATAAAACATACAGCATAAAATCAAGGAAATAAAATAAATTCATCCCAAAAAAAATTTTAAAAGTGCCACTGTGACCATCCTACAGTAATTAGAAATATACCAATTGCCTTTAGAGACTCATCTGTCAGATTCAGTACTACTTATACTTACTCGTAGATTTAATTCAGCACCCTTTGGCGTTGATGAAGCAACCTCGCCAAACTTCTAAGAGATCCAGTCCATGATTCACGAGGGTTCATTCTGACCACATTTCTTCCACAAAGTTGACGGTTCAGGGTTTGATAATATGTTTCAAATATTTCAAATTTCATTAGTTGTTTTCTTTGCTTTATTCGGCCCAATAATTTGGACCCTTCTGAAATGGTGACTTTATTTTCATTTATGCAGTTTATATCTGTTATATAATTTCCGTTTGTACAGTAGCATTATCTGGCAAAAAGTTTTTCAGACCAAAGTGGTTATTCTTCTTACATTCGATAATCAAAAAAAAAAGTTTACTCTTAGGGGATTTTTGTAGAACGCTACATCAGATCAGACGCATTTTATAAAACTAAAAACCAGGAAATGTGTCTTCTTGACAAAGAACCCTTGAGTAAACCTTTTTAAACAATCCGAATGGATAAAATTGTTCTCATTGTTTAACACGAGCCCAACCAGGCAGTAGCATTACAATGCACATCCCTTAGCCACATGCATGCAGAGACAGATACAATAACAACAGCTGTATGTGTCTGGGGACTGAATTGGAATAGATTTGCCCTAGGTGGGTCTCAAAATTGGAATTTAAGTCGGGAGAGAGAAAATTGCCTGCAGCCCCTTAAGAGAATTGTGATCAGATTTCGTCTGCTGAGCACTGCCAGCGTCATGAACCCAACGTACGGAGTGGGAGTCTCAGAGGGAGGTGTGACCTAGGGTCACTTCGTGATGTCCATGTAATTGTAAGTCATTAAAATACAACAGGAATTTTTTTTTTTTCCTAAAGCAGAACAATTGGCCCAAGAAGCCTCTGACTAATGGTCTTTTAATGTGAGCAGCCGTATGCTATATGTGAATCCTCCTGGACGCTGGCTTTCTGTGATTAGCCAGCGCTCCCCACGGGCCTAATTGTCACTTCAATTTGCAGAGTGAGCGGCTTCCCCGGGTTCCTCCAGTGATTGCTCTGATGCTCTGGGAAATAAGAATGTAGATGTAATATCCACCTCAATGTTCGCCTCAAAGTTCATGAGCAACAAAAAAAAAAAGCAACCGCCATAACTGGATGTAAATTAATAACTTTTTCTTCATGTCCTTAGAAATATCCATATGAATGTGTTTACACTTTTTTTAAGGAACTTTTGCGCTGTATCCTCCATCCACGCCCGCTGGCAACCATTATAGCGACCCATATAAGTTAGATTCCATCATCGAAATTTAACGCCTTGGGATAAATATAACAAATATTCCTTATCTGTAGTTTTTGGTTGCATCCGTTATCTCGATCCATCAGAATGAAGCCTGGCCGAGTTCTGCCCATGGTTAGACAAGCAGAAATGATTGACCCAGATGAGTTAGATAATTAATGATGATGGTGGCATTGTAGGACTCAAATCCCTCTCCATGCCGAGTAGATATTTAGCCAGAGGCAATCTTTTCATGGATTGAGGACATGGACAGCCATGGATTGTGGGTGATTGCTTGTCAACAAGCTTTGCAGAGAGCCCATGGCTACTTGTGTAAAGGCGCTGTACTGTACATTGGGAGGAGTCTATCACTAGGTCTGTAAACCTGCTGAGTCGTCCAGGGACCTGCTGATATCCACACTCTTTGTTGTTAGTTGACACGTGTCATTTTATGGCACAATAAGTGTAATTGCAAGCTGAAAAATCCAAGCGTGTTGGATTACACGGTATACTCCATATGCAACATTATTCTTGGGGTAGCCTTAAGTCATAGGATAATTTCTGCCAGCTTGTATTGTATTGTATAAAAGATCTCTCCTTTGCTCAATAATGTAAGCTTCTCTTACTGGTTAGTTGCACCAAACTATAACATGAATAATGTGTTAATACAGTTTTGAGTAGGTCTTCATTTCTCCCCAAATGTCTCCAGGTGGCCAACTTGCTGCGACTCTTCCAGATCCCTCAGATCAGCTATGCCTCCACCAGTGCGAAGCTGAGTGACAAATCCCGCTATGACTACTTTGCTCGAACTGTCCCACCAGACTTCTACCAGGCAAAAGCCATAGCTGAGATCCTGCGCTACTTTAACTGGACCTACGTGTCAACAGTGGCCTCAGAGGGCGACTATGGTGAGACAGGTATTGATGCTTTCCAGCAGGAAGCGCGCGTGCGCCAGATCTGCATCGCCACTTCGGTGAAAGTCAGCCGGTCCATGAACCGAGTCAACTACGAGACCGTGATTCGCTCATTGCAGCAGAAGGCCAATGCCAAAGTGGTGATCCTGTTCACACGCAGCGAGGACGCCAGAGAGCTTCTGGTTGCAGCAGCACGCATGAACGTTACCTTTATCTGGGTGGCAAGTGATGGCTGGGGAGCGCAGGAGAGTGTGGTGCAAGGCAGCGAGAAAGCGGCGAATGGCGCCTTCACCATCGAGCTCTCCTCCTACTCCATCCGCGAGTTTGAGGACTACTTTACCAAACTCACGCCAGAGCTCAACACACGCAACCCCTGGTTCAGAGAATTCTGGGAGCACAAGTTTGGGTGTCGGCTGCATGAACCAGGCTGCGCCAGACACAGCCTGAGGGACGGCTCGTTCAAGCAGGAGTCAAAGATCATGTTCGTCGTGAACGCCGTCTACGCTATGGCGCATGCCCTGCATAACATGCGGCAGGCCGTCTGCCCCAACACCACGCGAGTGTGCGATGCCATGAAGCCTGGCAATGGCAAAAGGTTCTACCGTGAATTCATCCTCAAGACCAAGTTTGATGGTGAGTTACATGATTGACAACGACAATGCTTACAGCAGCTCCAGAAAAGAATGCTTGAAAATTAAAAGCGATTGCTGAAACCTTTAGGGAGGGGGGGAGGGTGGCGGGTTGGCAATTAGCATGATTGACTTTGCATAATGCTAATTGCCACCTACTGTCTTTCATTTATTATCGACAGTGTTTACCCGTGAAGTCTTCCCTTTATAAACAGAGAACCGCTACTTCATTGAATGTTCAGGCATCACTCAGATGAATGGTCTGTGTTGAAGGGTGTTTTTATTGCTGATGAAAAGGATGTTACTGAACTATATAATTAAAAGCGGCAATGATTAGGTTACCGCAGCTCTAGTCAGCCGAGCTGCACAGAGAGAAACGAGGATTAACTAAGAGACAGGACATAGACAGGACTTCAAAATCTGTGTAGAGCTTAAAAGAAGAAAATGTTCATTCAGCCACAGTCAGTGTTTCAATATTTCATCGTTTTTAATCACTAAAAGCCACACTTAAGGAACACAAGGCAAAACATCAGAGGCAGTCTACACTGCGTCAGCACTAAAGCACATGAGGAGAGGTGGCAAGTAATAAAGTCCAACTACTATGCTTATGTACTTAAGTATATTTTTGTTCATGTATTTGTACTTTAGGTGGCAGGGGGACTTAGTGGTTAGCACTGTCGCCTTGCACCTTCAGGGTCCGGGTTTCATTCCCACCTTGGGGCCGTGTGCATGGAGTTTGCATGTTCTCCCTGTGAAACTCCGGTTTCCTCCCACAGTCCTAAGACATGCAGATTAGGCTCATTGGCGTTCCCAAATTGCCTGTAGTTGTGTGAATGTGCATGTGAATGTTGACCGGAGGTCCTAAAACAGTCAGAAAATGGGAATAAATACAGTGGTCACCACCGGCCTCCCTATGTTGGACTACATATGTTACTAGATGAATGGATGGAGGCGGCACGGTGGTGTAGTGGTTAGCACTGTCGATCCCCAGCCAGACACGATTCCCGTCTCTGTGTGCATGGAGTTTGCATGTTCTCCCCGTGCTTGGTGGGTTTCCTCCGGGTTCTCCGGTTTCCTCCCACAGTCCAAAGACATGTAGGTTAGGCTAATTGGCGTTCCCAAATTGACCGTAGTGTGTGAATGAGTGTATGTGTGTATGTCTGTGTGCCCTGCGATGGATTGGCACCCTGTCCAGGATGTACCCTGCCATGTGCCCTAAGTCTCCTGGGATAGGCTCCAGGCCCCCGTGACCCTGAATACAGGATTAAGCGGTATAGATGGTGAGTGAGTGAGTGAGTGAATGGATGGAAGATCTGTACTTTACTTGTGTATTTCCATTTTCCCTCAGTATTACATTACAAATGTAAATGACCGTAAACAAGCAAGACATCAGAGGCTGTCTAGTCACTGTCAGCAGTGAAAAAGCGAAAAACCTGGGTAAAGGTGGCAAGTAATAAAGTACTTAAGTATTTTAATTGTGTCGCTGTACTTTATTTAAGTATTTTCTCTATGTGAAACTTTTTACTTCTACTCACTACGTTTTTGCTGAAAAATAGTACTTTTACTCACTACATTATAATTAAAGACTCTGTACTTTTCAGCTCATGGTCACACAAACGTGCATTTATTTTATAATCTAAACATAAGCATTCATGCTGTCACCCACACCAAACCACGGCTGATCCGCACCCCATGGGGAAGAACCAAACAGAATTGCCCCAGTCCAGGTTTATAGAAAATTATTGGCAGGTAATTACGCAACACAGGTTTGTTAGCACATCAGAGTGATTGAGGGTAACCTAGACAACAGATCCCGCCCACACTATCTCAAACCGCTCAAACGGGCACACTTGTTAAGATAAGATTAGAAGCAGGCTAAAGGTTGTGAACTTTTGCATGTTTTTTTTTTTTTTGTGGTTCACACCAATAATGTTGTTGTTTTTTTATAACAAGCCTATAATTAGAATGTTTTGCACGTCTTTTAACCCTATTGTATTCTCTATGCTTGCAGTATGCCCATGTTTAATTGCTTAGACTTCTTGCATTATCCAGAGTAGCAATAGTAGCAACTAAGCAGCTAATGGTAGTCTAGCTAGATAACCTATCTAAGAATGAAGAAATGAAAGAGACTAACAATTCTATCCACCATTCGTTTAATTAATGTAAACTCTTGTCATTATTTAACGCTAGTTGACTTCAATTCAGCGTATTGAATGTATTACCGCTGCGCAAAGCCTTAGCATTTTTTCAAATCTTTGCTAAAGACCATTTTGTGGTTAGTAAATGTACTACTGAAGGATGTGGTCTCTGAGTCAAACTGCTTTATTTTTAATATTATCTTTTCACAGAACCTCATCCATATTTATTTTGTTTCCTCTCTACCATTTCTAACTAGCTCCGTTTAGACCTGCTGACACAGAGAATGTGGTGCGCTTCACCTCTTTGGGCGACAGCTTAGGCCGCTACAACATTTTCCATTATCAGCAAGAAAACGGAAGGTATGCCTACAGGAAGGTTGGGTACTGGGCCCAAAGTCTGGTACTTAACACCAGCATTTTACACTGGGCTGGAGGGATGGTCCCGACTTCCCAGTGCAGTGACCCCTGCCACCCGAACGAGGCCAAGAGCATGCAACCCGGGGATGTTTGCTGCTGGATCTGCATCCCCTGCCAAGCCCATCAGTATCTTCTAGACGAGTTCACCTGTGAGGACTGCGGCTTCGGGGAGTGGCCTTTGGCCAACCTGACTGGCTGCTACGAGCTTCCTGAAGAATACATCCACTGGTCAGACGCCTGGGCTGTAGGACCCGTGACCATCGCCTGTCTGGGGATGATGTGTACTCTGGCCGTGGCTGGAGTTTTTCTACGAAACAATGACACTCCGGTGGTGAAGGCTAGCGGCCGCGAGCTGTCCTACATCCTCCTATTGGGTGTTCTCTTGTGCTACGCCATGACCTTCATCTACATTGCCAAGCCATCTGCAGTTGTCTGTGCCCTGCGACGTCTCGGCCTCGGCACCTCGTTCGCAGTTTGCTATTCTGCCCTGCTCACCAAGACCAATCGGATTGCGCGGATCTTTGGTGGAGTACGAGACGGCGCCCAGAGGCCTCGATTCATCAGCCCCGCCTCACAAGTGGCCATCTGTTGTGCGCTGATCTCTGCCCAGCTCTTGGTGGCATTGGTGTGGCTCCTGGTGGAGGCACCGGGTGTCAGGAAGGAATTGAGTCCCGAGAGGCGTGACGTGGTGACTCTGAAGTGCAACAGTCTAGATTCCAGCATGCTGGTTTCACTGACCTACAACTGCATCCTCATCGTCCTGTGCACGTTTTACGCCTTCAAGACCAGGAAGTGCCCCGAGAACTTCAACGAGGCCAAGTTCATCGGGTTCACCATGTACACCACATGCATCATCTGGCTGGCCTTTCAGCCCATCTTCTATGTCACCGCAAGTGACTACAGGGTAAGTGAGAATTATGTCTTAGCAATAAATGAAATTTGTTTTTTATTCTTTTGCACTTTTTACTTTCCTTCAAACTAATGTTCTCACAGAGAGACAGAATATATTAGACAAGATATTTATCACTCCAGAACAATCATTTAATTTCAGAGAGCTTTAGAGCTCTTGGTCATATTCTCAGCTTTACAGGTTTAACAGCGGAACCAGCGACAGCTTGGAGTCTCGCTGAGTGAGTCTTTGAGAAAGTTTTTCTTAGAGCTGATGAAACGAAAAATGGCTTTAGGTAATGGTCGGAAGCTTTTCAGCTTCATATTCATTCATCTTGGAGAATTTTATCCTAGTCAGAGTCACACTGAATGGGAGCTCGTAGTCAATCACTGAGCACCATGTACACACACATACACGGTCACACACACACACACACTCAATTACACCAAGGAGCAAAAAATTCATAAATCATAGCCAATCCTCTAACTGGCATATTATTGTGAGGAAGCTAGAGAACTTGAGGAAAGCGCACACAGTCACAGGGAAAACATACAGACAGTTCCTAATCAAACCCAGGACCCTGGAGCTCTAAGGCAATGGTAACACTGGACCCAGTAATAGTTCACAAATCATTTACTCCCCTATTAAATACATGGCCAGTAATTTATTCTTGTGTTAAAATTTTACCATAAAACTGTGTGTTCATTAAAATATCTTCTAAATGCAGGTCAAACGCTGATGCTTTTTAATTTTTTTATGCACTAGCCATAATGTTTATTATACAAACTGCTCAGAAATGCCACAATGAACAAGGCATTAAGTGACTGATTCATTTATTTATTTACTTTTTGTTACGCTAGCTAATCAACCAACCCAAATACGCATCTCATAGACGCGTGAGCATGTAACAATCGAGTGTATCGCGATTCCCTCCGGGACACAGTGGGCGGCCTGTCGCACTTTATTAGCGGACTTGTTTTGCTGTGTGGTGTGAGATGTCAGTAGTCAGTTAGCTCCACAGTAAACACAGCCATCAAGAACGGCCCAAGGCTGTGTGAGCCGCAGTGCCGGGCCTGACGATGGAAACAGCTGTCATAAAAGATCACCGTGCCAGCAAGAAAGCCAACGTTTTCTCATGGGTGTAAATATCACCAGAAGACTTGCAAAGTGTTTGTACAGTAGATCCAGTTAAGGTGATGACAATAAGAGTGATGTGTTCGATACTGAGAAAAACTGCAAGGTAGAAAACGGGCAAAAAAATAAACAAATAATCATGGTGAGCCAAAATTTCCCAAAACTTCATAGCAAAAATAATGACTGATGTCATGTTTTCTGAAAAATAACAGCTAATTAAACGACGCGGTCAAACATCCATCTTGTTCTTGCAAACAATTCTATTTCATCACTCAAGCATGTGCTCACTATACACAACCAACCTTTCGTTTCCAAATTGAGCATAGTGTGTGAATTTTCCATCCATCCATCTAGGAACCTCTGTAGCCCAATCAGGGAGCGTGGAGCCCAGTGGTGACAGTTGTAGTTATATTCCCATTTGTCTGATCGTGGTAGGATCTCTGTTCAACAATCACATGTTTTTGAGTTATCAAATTCAAATTCTAATTTTATTTGTCACATACACAATCATACACAGTACGATATGCAGTGAAATGCTTAGGCAACTGCCCTGACCTTAGAACAAGAAAGAAAACAAAAAAGTTATTTATCTAAGAAGGAATAAGAAAGAATATCTATAAAGGAAATAAATATGTGAACAAAAGTAAATTTGAGAAAAAAATATATATAAGTAAAATTTGACTAAGAGAATAAAATAAAATAAAATCTAAAATGTATGTATGGTACAAATATACATTAAAGGAAGATATAAGGAAATTATAAGAAAGTGAGAAGAACTGTACAAATAGAAAATATTGGAATGGAGTGAACATAAGGAACGGAATGTCCAGGGGTGTGCAAATATGCAGTAAAGTGACATGTTAACGTGGCTTGTGTGCATAATGTCCATGAGTGAGCAGGTGTGCAGTGAGGACTAGTGAGCGAATGCCCTGAATGTCCAGAGTGAGTGCAGAAATAAAAACAAGTTAGTAATAAAAACAAGTCAAACAAATGACTTTATTTCATGCATTAATGTTTACTGGGCTTCATAGTTGTTTTTTTGAAGGAGTCTTTTCTCTAAATCATTTATTTGCCTGTGTCTTCTCAGTTCTAACTCAGTTCAGTTCTAACTAAATGCGACTTCATGCCTGATTTGACGTAACAAATGACATATGTGACATAGCTGAAGGCCATCATTTCAGAATAAAAGTCCCGCAAAAGAAACATTTAAAAAATATTGGATCCAGTACAAGTATTGGTTGTTTCTAACTGTGAAGCAGCTGGCTGTCTGGGGAAAGTTCCGTCGCTTGCCAGTCTGCAGAAAGTTTTGTGTTTTAATCTAGCTAACCTACAGCCCAACTAGCATTCTGTCCAATCTACAGTACACGTGATGAGAAATTACAAGGAAAGCAACTAAATACAGTGTACCTCGGCATACCAACGTAAATTTTGCAAGAAAACGAGCAAACGAACATCGGCTACGTTGCGCGTACATCCGGGAGCCCCCATTCAAAACTTGTTTGCGTCAGTGGAAAGCCAAATGAAGTGAGTTTACATTTTTCTAGATTTTTTTTTTTGTGTGTGTTGTGTGAAAGATTTACTGAAGACATAGCATCACGGGTCCCAAGAATATTATCAAGGAAGGTAGCAAGAAGAGAAGGGAGCCAATTTGGTTTTTAAAGCAGCCGGTGTAAAGGGAATCATAAATTAAGGTTAAGAGAGGTTTAATGTTTATTTATTTCATATAATTTACTTCATTTACAGCTTTTCTAAATGTTTTGATTGTTTTTAAAATGTATAAATATGATTATAATGTTGGAAATTGGTAATACTGGTAATATTTTTGGGTGGCTAGAACGGATTATCTGCATCCACATAATTTCCTATGGGACAATGCGTTTCATAATGTGAAATTTCACCTTGAGAACTCGCCTCTGGAACGGATTAAATCCGTATGCTGAGGTACCGCTTCATAGAGGAATATCAAGTTTTTGTATACACAGTGGAACCTTGGATTGCGAGTAACGTGGTTTACGAGTGTTCCGCAAACCGAGCAAAGATTTTTAATAAGGAGGAGTGTTACTCTGTAAAACGAGGTGAGGGAAGGGGTTAATTCCACACACACACACACACACACACACACACACACACAACGGAAACACTTATCTGTCAGGATTTATTTGTACTTTTTTTAATGTAAAGATTTTGTTTTATTTTCATTTTATAGATTGTATTAATTATTTTTATGTATTTATTTTTTGGGGCTGTGGAACGAATAATTTGAGTTTTCATTATTTCTTATGGTAAATTATGTTTTGGTTTACAAGTGTTTTGGAACACGAGCCCACTTCTGGAACGAATTATGCTCGTAATCCAAGGTTCCACTGTATCGCATATACAGTAAATACATATACATATGTATTTATATGCAATATAAACCCGTCTATGATGTCTTCATGGCTATTATTTTGAAAATGCTACAGCTTCGCTTCGGCTATAATTCTAGAAATGTATAAGCTAGTCGTGATGCGAAAACAGTGGAGTGGAGTGGTTTACATGGAGTGGTTACATTACATGGAGTGGTTTACATTAGCATCCAGTCTTAACACGGGTTATCGTGCAGCGCCTTCTTGTACTAATAATTCTAGCTAATCAGTAAAGGTTTTCAGGGTTCACTTAGCATTCCGCAAGCAGCCTGCTCTCTGTTTGTTCCTAGATGTGGATATTAGTAGAAAACATTTTGCTTTTGGCTTTTGTACTGACTGTGACCACCTAATAGGTTTTAAACAACAACAACAACAACAAAAAATGCAAAGTTTTAAACTTTGATCATGGCCGTGCCAGGTTCTAGACTCAATCTATGGTATCAAGAAGACGCAGATGTTTACACCAGTCTAAAAATGTAAAATATAAAGCCTTTGGCCATGTTTAAAATGTAGAATCGTAACTAATGAGGAGCTCCGTCTCAGTATGAAAACAGTTCAGAAAAGAATTAGTTTTAATGTATTCTGGCATAAAAGAGAGGCTCGGGGCGATGGGTTTCAGCGTGGCACCCTCGGCCTCGCAGGCGGGAGCAAAGTGCGGCGATTGTCAGCGCAACAAAGAGATTCATGTTTTCCTCGCTCTCGCTTCTCCTTCCCACAGCGGCGTGGCTCCTGTCAAGGCTCACTTTAGTACTTAGTCCAGCTTTTTCCGGCCTACCGCGGAGTAGCGCAAGGGGGCGGCGAGGGGCATTGTCGAGCCCAGACGAGCTCTCCTTGTCGCATGCTGGTGTCAGTGGAGGCCGCGGTAACAACAAGACGTTTTCAGACAGAGAAAAAACACACAAATAAATTCTGAGCCGGTGCTCTGGGACACGTTTTAAATCGATGAGAATTTAACTTGAAAGTATTACTGCAGGACTGACAACCCCAATGCCTTTTCCCAAACATTTGCCGCGATAATACACGTCCATCTTTACATCTGTACCACCTTTGAAGGCAAAAAACTGCACGTCATAGAAGAATACTTCGCTTGTGAGTTAAGCTTTTAGAAGTTGTGAGATTGCTCATCAAAAAGAAAACCAATAGGAGAACGCTGTAGGATGCTACAAATACTCTGGCGGTGACGCTGAAACATTTACAGCATTTCCTAGCCACCTTCATCCAAAGCAACTTACGTTTTATCTTGTTAGCATCTGAGCAGTTGAGGGCCTCGCTCAAGGGCCCAAAAGCAGCAGCAACTTGGTGGTGCTCGGGTTTGAACCTGCTACCTTCTGATATTGAAGCCAATGTCTTAACCACTGAGCTACCCAAAAACGATGGCGCTAATGAATGAAAAGCGTGAAACATAGCACTAATGAACAGGAAAAAAATGCCCTTATTACCTTATGATGACTTTTTCTGTTTTCTGAACATTGCTGTTTCCTGTAGTCACATTGCACGTCCATCTTTAAAGGATTTAACTGTATAATTCTCACTGTACAATCTGACACACGGCGGAGATGTTAGACGATGCTACGAAAGCACAGCAGCGGAGGAAATGTAAATTTGATATGCTAAGCTTTTGGAGAACATTAGGGCTTCCTTCAAGGTTTTATCAGCTTACAAAGAGAGAGAGAGAGAGCGTGTTTGCTGAAAAGTTCATCCGGAGGCACCGTCGTTTGAGCTAAGAAGCTCTGATTTCAGGAGAGACTAGAGAGCTGGTGGTGCGATGGAACAGGAAGAATTCTGCTCCTGGTGTCTAAAGGCGTGTTTACTCTTATCGCTGCGAGGAGCCGTTGGACAAACTTTCATTATCGAGCTAATAAGGTGTTTAAACACACCATGTGGGAGTTAGAGATGTATTAAAAAGGGTGATTTTAAAAAATGAGAGGCGTCATCTAAACATCTGGAGGCAAATATTTATTCTACAGAACAACGAGGCACTCATGAATAAAAATGAAGATTCAAATGAACAATTATTTGCATTTTCTAATGTTAATGAGCTTTTTGATGTTTTTTTTTTAAATAATGGATACTAAAATAAAGAGTTTCAGGCAAAGGTGGATAAGAAGCGAGCGCTTTGTGAACTGATCAGGAAGCTTAACGCGAGGTTCGCGCAGAGGCATGGGCTTCCTGTGCAGCTGATAATTATGTGAAAAAGAATAAAAAGTGATCCAAATATCAAAGAGTGGTGAGAGGTATTAAGGTGGAACAGAAATAAATAATTCTTTTGAATTATAGCAAGGTGCTAGAAGACTGTCACCACCATCTTCAGTGCGTATGAATGTTTTACGAGCCGTGTCTCTCTGCGTGCTCCGCAGGTTCAGACCACCACCATGTGCATCTCGGTGAGTCTGAGCGGCTCGGTGGTCCTCGGCTGCCTCTTCGCGCCCAAGATACACATCATACTGTTCCAGCCGCAGAAGAACGTGACGTCGCTGAGGGCCAAGGACAACCGGTTCGCCGTGGCCGCTACGGCCCCCAGCTCCACCTACTCACACGGTAGTCAAACACCTGCTTCAAGCTTAACAGGAGTAAAGGAATACTCTGGCACGTTTTAGCAATATATTCCACAAATATCTTGCCATGGATGAGGTTTAAAGATGCCGGTGTATTCCTTTACGGTTAGAAAAAAACTCATAGAACTGCATGCTTAAGGATAACAGCACAGATACCACATTCCCCCCTGTATAGTAGGTCAAATGTCTTACCGCGGATCATGTCCGAGTAGGATTCAGGCTTTTGCCAAAGACCTTTACATGCTTGAGCGATCAACAGGGTTACACCGAGATTGCATCATGTTTCTGTGCGCGAAAGGTTAAAAGTTGAAATGTGTCTCACTAGAACTGACCATGAAACATTCAACGTTTCGTCCACAGCCTCGGCCGCGACGGTAGTTCCCACCGTGTGCAACGGACGGGAGGTAGTCGACTCTACGACGTCGTCGTTGTGAAGGAGCGGACGAAGCTCGCGGCCGCACGCGACCACGTGCGACTACACCATCTCCAGTGATGTCATGAATAAATAAATCGTTTATCGATGCCTCTTCCACCAAGGGTGCTTCAGTCATCCATTACAAGCACTGAAATTCTATTACACAGATACTTGACTATACGAGAGTTCAATAATTAGAATACAAATCCTGTAAATGTGACTATGTGACTGGAAACGACGTGCCAGTATGAACTAGCGGAGTAGTTTTGTTGCCAGATGATGTTATATTTGTAAGGTACAAAGCTTCAAGGGCAACTAACCTGTGAATGTTTGAAGCCGGGACTTGATTTAATATGGGCATGAACTGTAAAAAAAAAAAATATATATATATATATATATATATATATATATATATATATATATATAAAACAGAGTTCGGAGGTGTGTTTAACACGACTTTGTCGACATGCCCTCACCGGTCAGTAGCTGCAAAATTTCTTATATGTATATTTTTAGGTTTAACTTCCAGTTACATTAAATAACACCTCAGCCTGGCCAGGATATATCTCCATTTGCATTTAAATAAGCATTTTTTTTTTAATTTAGTTGTATAATTACGGCACTGATTAATATACTTAAGCTGCAAAAACTCTGATGAAGTGTTCCTCATGTCTTAAACGGCCTGTGATGGAGACCTACATCAAGCAAAGAACACAACTACGGAGATTGATCTGAAATGACCGGAGCTGGGTTTAAAACTGTCCAATATATTATTATTATTCTTATTATTAAAGCCTGGGAGGACAGTGCTGAACTCTCAACTTCACAGAAGAAATGTGGTCAGAAAAAGAAAAAATGAATGAGCGCGATCAGACATCACTGAACGCTTGGTATAGTTACATTGTAAAAAAAAAAAGTCCAGTAGAAATCAGAGCAATATTTTAATTTATTTATTTTCCCACCCCCCGATTTTCTCCCTAATTTAGTCGTGTCCAATTCCTCCCCGTCACTAGGGGGCTCCCACATTAAGGCTACTACTACCACTCAGCCGAAGACTATCACGATCAAAGCAATATTTAATGGTGAATGTAATCCCCTTATCCAGAGAAACTTGCATTTTGATCTCATTATGCAGTACCTCTGAGCAGTTGAAGGTTATCAGCTTTGCTCAAAAGGCCCAACTGCACCAATTTGGTGGTGCTGGGGTTTTAAACCTGGAACCTTCCAATCAGTAGCCCAATGTCTTACCCACTGAGCTACCCCTAGCCCACAAGCAGCTGTGTAACCATGAAAAAAAAACACTTGTTAGTGAGCCTTAGCAGAAAAAAAGCCTTCAGTTTGCTAGGAAGCGTAAACATTGATGTTGTTTGGAGTGATGGAAAAAGGTCATGTGACCTGATGAATCCAGATTGAGTCTATTCCAGAGTGATGGGCGTGTCAGGGTGAGAAGGGAAGCGCATGAAGCGACGCTCCCATCACTGTACAAGCCTCTGGAGACAGTGTTATGATCTGGGGTCGCTTCAGTCGCTCAGGTCGAGACTCAGCAACGTTATGTGGCAATAAAATGAAGTCACATGACCACCTGAATGTACTGAATCACCAGGGTATCACATCGTCTCATAGCACTCAGGTTGGAAAAGAGTGGTTCTGGGAGCATGAGGAATCATTTTCACACATGAACTGGACACCAGGCGGCACGGTGGTGTAGTGGTTAGCACTGTCGCCTTGCACCGCCAGGGTCTGGGTTCGATCCCCGGCCAGGCTCGATTTCCGTCTCTGTGTGCATGGGGTTTGCATGTTCTCCCCGTGCTCGGTGGGTTTCCTCCAGGTACTCTGGTTTCCTCCCACAGTCCAAAGACATGTAGGTTAGGCTAATTGGTGTTCCCAAATTGCCCTGAGTGTGTGTATGTCTGTGTGCCCTGTGATGGATTGGCACCCTGTCCAGGGTGTACCCTGCCATGTGCCCTAAGTCTCCTGGGATAGGCTCCAGGCCCCCGTGACCCTGAATACAGAATCAAGCGGTATAGATGGTGAGTGAGTGAACTGGACACCAGAATCCCGACCTTTATTAAGAGTCTTTACGACGTCTGGAGAAGAATTTACAGAACGATTTGACTCTCGCGTCATCAGGACAAGATCTTAGCGAAAAATTAACGCAACCCTTGATGTAAATAAATGTTGTGACTTTGCATAGGGGTGTTACTGTAATTGCATTACAAACATTTTGGGAGTCAAAATGAATAAATTCCACTTTCAGTCATGTACATATTTAATAGCAGGCTAGGCACAGGTACAATTTTTTTTTATCATTTCTAAAGATATTGATATTAAGATTCATGATATCAGATCACAGTAACCGGTGAGTAAATACACATTACACAACTTTCAGTCCTCCAAAAAGTTAATCGAACAAGTTTTACTCTAAGATAACGATGCACCTGAAGCGGTGAGGGGACGTCAACATGGACGTGTTAAAATGTGCATTTAAAACAAAGTTGTATGAAGTGTGTTCCAGAAATGAATGCTTTACAGTGCACTTTGGAGTTTGTGGAACGTTAACAGTAGATATTTGACTTTACTTATTTATAAAATCTGAACTTCACTGAACGAAGGTCATCAGGTATTAACAGTGTTCTTCGTCAGCGATAGCACCAAGACGCGCGTTCCAGCGTACTGCTGTAGGTACAACCCTGAAAAGTTGTTCTTAGAATTGTATACTGTTCATAGATTTACGGAATTTAGCCAAATTATTGCAAAACTATATAGACCTATATACATATATACATATATAAATAATTATTCTCAGTGTTTGCTGTTAGGTTAGTTCAGTGTATTTCATCGATAGCACTGAGGTTCAGGTTCAACGATGAAGTAAATAAACAACTTTTCAGGGGGTGTATTTACTTTTTCACGCCACCGTTCGTGGTTTAAACATGCAGGTAGGCGTTAGATCTCTTTTCCAGAAAATGACTGCAGTTGTGAACCTGACTTGAAGCCGAGCTCTGCGAGGACGAGCGCCAGAGTTTCCGCCATGTTTTACTTCAGTAGCTCTTTAGCTCTTAGACTTTGCGTTGTTCTTTTGACGTGCCGTTAATGAAACGTCCCATGTTTACTTTCCATGCACTAGCTTAGTGGCGATGCAAGAACAAATCCCTCCTAGAGTCAGTATTCCCTTTTGAACTTGACTAAATCTTTAGTGTATGAGATTTTAATAAAAGTATTTGAAAGTAGCTATAACAATAGAACAAAAATAAAGTGTTTAAATGTGAACTTTGGTGAACCTGTTGTTGCGATTCTTGTAATATATGTAAATAAACTTTTTTTTTGTAATGACAAAGTTGCCTGTTTTGTCGCAGTTTTAAGGAATCGAGAGCTCATCGCTGTTGTAATCCATGTTAGTTATAATGCATCTTAGTGTTGGGTCACGTCCCAACTGGGGGGGATCTTTTTTTTTTTTTTTTTGCGCATACATGCAATAATAGGAGCAATTTTATAAATTATTTAAAGGAAAGTGATATTATCAAAAAATATCATAATCTCACACTACCTTTGACAACTTACCTAAAATTTGCCTACAGAGTTGTCAGTTCTACTCTCTTGGATTTCTCTCAGACTCTGCACAAATCAGTTCATCCTCTCTATTTAAACATGTGATACTAGAGATCAATATCAAGCACTTCACCAGACGTGTCACAATTCCTCACCAAGTACGAGTTGAAATCATGAAGCTTTATGGAGGTTCATAGTTATTAAACCGTAGCACATCATAAGAATTCAGCATCATAACGAAGAGAGTTGAATCGCTTACAAAGTCCAGAGGAACCGCCATGATCCACCTACAAATAACCTGCGCACTGCTCGGATTAGTTTTAGGATTAGGACTCTGGACCGACCTGGTGAATCTCTTAAGGATTTCCTGTGATCTGTGAGGCCGCGATCATCAGTTTGTGAAATGTGGGGAAACGACTGTAACTATTGTGCAAACCTCAAGGGATCGTATCGAGTGCACTTTTCTATAGGAATTAAGCTGTCAAGACCAGGAAGTGCAAGTATTTCAGTTAGAAACAAGTTCTCATGTGAAACGCAGTCGTATGATATAAATGGAGTTTTTAAAAAAAATTAAGTAAATATGAAAAACAAGGTAAAATATGCATGATATCATATTAAACTAAATTTCTTTTCAGCTTTCACAAGCCTCTTATAATTGACGCATTCTTGAGCACAAACTAAACATTTTTGCTTAATTCTTGTAAAAAAAAATGTAAATAAAAAAAGAGAAGCGTTGATAAATAAAACCCATTCCGGTGGATTTATTGATGAAAATGATCGATTAAGTAGTCGCATTCCCAAATCTGTCCTATTTAAGACTTTCTTGCTAATCGTAGCAACATTTTACTCTTGAATTAGCGTTAAACGATTAAACATTAGCAGCCATGCTAATGTCATGAAGAATTTAAGAAGATTCTAATTAACTGCTTAATATATTTCTTTTTTATTATACACTTTATGGCTAGGTTGAGCAACACTGTTGTAGGTAAGTCACTCAATAATGTTGATTGTATTTATATACATATAAGGGAGGAAGGAAAGAAGAGCGCGAGAGCATACTTTTCTTCTTAGTAATAATCTTCAGAAGAACTGACCCATGCAGCTTCTTGATTAACACGTGAACAATTCCAAACATTCTCCTAAAGCTGAAATGTGTTCAGTTCACAGGGTTAAATGAATATGAACGAAAACTTATTATGATTTTAATGACTGACGCTAAACCGTAGGTGAAATAAACGGGGACGGGTCACAGCCACACCTGCCAGACTTCATCACTCTCTCCTGAAGGTAAACAAGACAAACTGCTGCTCGCCACAAACTCTTCAGTCCTCGAGACTTACCCGAGCTGGACCACTTATAAAATAAACCATTTCTCCTCCTTGCAGAAAAAAAAAATTATGATCAGTTTCCCTAGAAGTTGTGGAATGAGCAGTTGCTATAGAAACCATAATGTATTGGAGCGGGAACATCAATACAAACCATCATAACCTTTAAATGTGCACAGATATATCAGATACACAATCACCACCTTCTGACCAATCACCATGCAGAACTCCACAGGCACATAAGAACAACGAGTCGAACTTAAATGGATTTTATTATAAGGTTTGATGAATAATAACGAAGAGAACAAAAAAAAATTCATGCAGAACAAAACTCAAGTCTACAAAACTCTAGTCCAGTCCTCAGTGTGTGTGTGTGTGTGAGATCATGTTATTGCTCAATCGTCGTCTCTTTGTTCTGTCTTTTGAGAGGAATGATGTAAAGTCCATTCTTGGCCTCCTTAATCCTCCACCATCGGCCCAGCCTAAAACACACACACACACACACAAGCTGGTGAAAAACACCTTCACGGTTCTGATACCGCACTTATCACTACGAGTTAAGACTATAAGATAAACTAAATGCCCCCCCTTACAATAACTGGGTGACTTTCGTGATGAATAGACGCTTATATTAAGCTCGAGATTTCTTGGGTTTCTGTGTGAATGTTTTAAATTGTCTATTATATCACTCTGTGTAGTAGAAATAAATCATACGACTGTCCTGTATTTAGCTTCGAAAGATCGCTCACAGAAATCCAGGGCTCTTATATTTAGAATATCCGAGTGGGAATTCCGAGTTGGCGTTCCGTAAGAATTAATTTATTTTAAAACTCTTTCCAGTTCCCACTTCTTCACGAACAGAGCGACCTTTAAATAAATTCCACATATATTTTTTTTCTTTCAAATCATATATTCCTGCGCTTTAGCAGTCACTCGGTGCTCAGAGTTCATCTGCACGGAGCAACAGCGCCACCATGTGCTTGCGTCGTGCAGGTACACTAAGTGTCCATGTGTTTTTATTGCTCCTGTGGACGGTGTGTACCTGTGCTCCTGTCCGACGCCAGCCACCAGGAACTTGCCCGAGTTGGAGAACTTCAAACTGTTCACGAAACCATTCTGAAAGAGAACGAAAGAAAAAAGAAAGAAAAACGTGTCTTTATTTAACACACAGGGGGTTTTTACGGTTCTTTCTCGTATGGACGCGTCTCCTGGGGATAAAAGGTTCGGATGTGAAATGCTCCGTGTCGTTTCTCACCACTGGGACGGAGAAGAGCGGCTCCAAGCCTCGGAACCCCTGACCGCACTTCCACAGCTGCACAGAGGCATTATGGGAACCTGAGGAAGAGCAGAGCGGCGTGTTAATGAGTGATCATCTCTCTCAGTCCTCCTTTGTCCCTCTGTCTTTTTGTCATTTCATTTTATGTTCCGTCATTCCTCTCATTGTCCTTCTCTCTCTCTCTCTGCCCATCAACTTTTCTATCATTCTACTTGGCTGTCTATCTCTCTCTTCCTCTGTCCCTCTGGTCTCTCTCTCTCTCTCTCTATTCAACCGCATCATTCCTCTCTCTCACTCCCTCTGTCCTCTTCACACTCCTGTCCTTCTACCTCGGTGTCTTGCTCTCTCCTGCTTCCTTTTCTTCTCTCTCTCTCTGTTCTTAAACATGGAGTTATGGTAAACGAGAGCGCCACCAGCTGAAACGCAGAGCCGCGCCGTTTACGGTGGTATCAAGGTGACGGCGTGTTTGCGTAAGAGTGTGTGTGGGAGTGTGAGAGAAAAACAAAGACAGGAAGATTAGAGTGTGTAGGTGTGTTATTGCTTGAGTACTCGGGAGTCTACGAGTGACCGTGTGTGTGTGTGTTCGATCGAGATCGCATTAAAGCACTTGTGACTTTCAGCCTGGTTTAATAGAATAAAA
>QMIH01000858.1:157980-194830 GCA_003987875.1 Clarias batrachus
GTGGCCTGGGACAGAAGAGACAGAGTCGATGTTTCACAAACGTTTTAAAGATCACGAGCCGAGGCTTTCGGATTTCTATCCACTCGCTAATGCTAATAAATGTATTTACTCCCGCATCATCAAATAACCGACTCATTAAAGAGATCTACCAGGACATTTTCAGCCATACATGTCCTTAAACATTAATAAAAAATAAAGTAAATAAATCAAATTACAAAAAAAATGTTTTTTTATAGACACACACAGTATACAATCAAATGCATCGATTTCAATCCAGAAAATCCAGTTTCTGAGCGCCGCTTTAAAACCCTGTGCTTTTTATTACGGTTATTATAAAGATTATTTTCACACAGAAACACACACACACCATCATAATCTGAATTAATCTGAGGTAATGATGACATTTTATTTGTCCCCTCACCAGGTATTTGCCGTCAGACGAAATGGCCATGCAAAGGACGTGACCCGTGTGTCCGACGTGCCGCTCCTCCGTCCCCTTCCTCCCTCCTGCCATCTTCTGCACCTTCCTCCCGCTCTCCACCTCCCCTACACACACACACACACACACAGTATTAGAGCTACTGAATTCCTTACACAAACCTACAGCTGCCGTAGAATCTAATCATTTTTACTCGCCCGAAAGCGAGTGAACGAGCGCAGAGACCGAAAAACACAAGTTTTCTCACAAATTCGTTAGAAATATTAACTTTTTCACTGAATATCTATACTCCATGTAAATAATCTAACTCTAAAATGAAGATTAAACCATGAAAAGGAACAACAGAAGTCAGGAAGCGTTCTGAAGTTCTGCGCATGATAGTTACACTTGATGATGGAACAGTCTTTAGACGCCGAGAAGATGTGTTTCTCGTCCGGGGTGATGACCAGACACGTGACGGCGAGCTTGTGTCCTCTCAACAGGCGGATTTCTGCAGGATCCGGCGCTAGGAGCTGGACGCCAGGATGAGACAGAGACACGATCAGACAGAAACACGACAGTTTTGTTAGCAGAACCATCACCACGGTTACGCAGACGTGAGACATCTCGACTCACCTCTTCAGCGATGAGTCTCTGCAGTTTGCCCCTCTGTTCCAGCTGTTGAGACAAGAACAATGTAGAACGCGGAATTTTAATAAACGTTTCATCGGTTTCACTGATATAGCCAGAGCAGGAAGGAGACAGCGTACCACGTCCTCACGCAAGCGTCCAGCTATCAGGTCCGACTCGAACTCCTCGTCCTCTGCCTTCTTCTCCTCTGCACACCAAAACATACCACTATAATCGATACAAACCTTCACAGACTTTCGGAGACGTCAGGCTTTTTGTTCAGACGTGACCGATATCTGACGTGTTCACATCACCACCTCAATAACACGTGACTGGCTGAAACCTTGATATATTTTAGCTGTTATTTCAGAGTGAAATGAAGCATTTAAACCAAACATAATATTAAACATGACATAATCATAAAAGAAATGTTCAGGGTCTACTTTTAAAGCAACTGATTTCCGCACAGTAGTTCTTACATTTATTTATCATACTGCTTTTATTACTTGTGATCCATTTCAGATTGATGGGAGCAAAATGGCTCAGACTATTTAAGTTGCACTTTTGGACTCTTAAAAGTCCTCCTCTCTGCTCTTGACAACTTTTACCTTAGGAGCTGTTTTTAAGGCCAAGATGTTTTGTGAATCATTTTTATGTTTACTAGGATTTTGTCCTAAATTTAAAAAATAAAATTCATAATTCTAAGAATTCTCTTAGAATTTCGGCACTAGGAGAATCTTTTAGGCGTAAGAAGCTTTATGAATACGGGCCCAGGAGTTTTGAAAGTGCAGCTCCAGACATCAGATTCGGTACCGTGTTTAAACGTGGCCCATCCTGAATGTGAGACAATATCCGATCAACATTAGAGCCTGAAGACACCAGGATGGTTCAGGAATGATAACACAGCCAAAGATTTATTATTTAGAGATTTTCCCTGCTGATATATGCTCACTAATACTTATTGACCAGACAGATCACACATGGACAACAGAAAGGCAGAACAGCTCCTGGTGCCGGATCACAGCTGGACACAGCTTCACACACCTTCCTCTCTTAGCTGCTCGAGGTAAAGCTTAGCCAGACGCAGCTTCTTCTCCTGCGGCGTCTCCTCGATCTCCTCATCCACCTCCGCCTCCTTCTGCTTTCGACCGCGTGTTTCATCGCTGTCCCAAACAGAAAGTCAGATTACTGTACAGACGGTAGACGATCTGAAAGCTTCTTGTTACAGAAGGTGTGTGTGTGTGTTTAGTGCTTTTTGACTAAGATGGCTCACTTTTCATTTTCTGATTCGCTGGAGATTTCCTCATTCAGGCGCTTGTTGAGTTTTTTTGGACGGCCTTTCCCACCCTGATCAGCCTAAAGACAGAAAAATTAAACACGCACAATCAGTACAGAGAATATACACAATAATGTACTTTACTGTACACACACGATGAAACATAACTGCCAGCACTATCAGCTTACATGCAATTTAATCTGCACTTATTTACTGTGGAGAAATATAATCATTTAAACGTTTATATGTTTAAACACACACATGCAGGTTACTGTAAGCCACAAGCTAGCTCTGATCCGATACTATACTCAAATTCTATGCTATGCGATACTGTACCATACTCAGATCCCATCCTATACTATATACTATACCATACTCAGATCCTAAAATATATCTTATGCCATACTCAGATCCTATACCATACTAAAATCTATACCATACTCAGATCCTACACTATGCCATACTCATATCATATACCATACTAAGATCCTATACTGTACTACACTCCGGCATATACTATACTCAGATCTTGTACTCTATATCCTATACCACACTCCAATACGATACTATACTATCTCCTACACCAGTGGTTCCCAGCCTTGTCCCGGAGGAACACTTGCCCTGCAGATTCTAGTGTTTCCCCTGTTCCACCAAACACACTTCTGTTCAGAAAAGGCTGTTGATTATCTGATTAGTAAAATCAGGTGCGCTGGGAGCAGAGAAAACACTAAGATCTATATCTCCTATGTATCATATAACTATATCCATACTATATCATACTCAGATCCTGTACCATTCTATACTCGGATCCGATACTATATCCTACACACAATACTGTACATTCCTGTACACACGTTACTGCCAGCACTAAAAGTTCATATGCAATATAATCGGCACTTATTTATACACAAACTGTGAAGAAATATAATCCTATACCATACTCAGATCATATACCATATCCTGTCCACTGATCATGTAATAAACCCTATACACAATACTGTACATTACTGTACACGAACATGATACTGCTAGAACTGAAAGCTTGAATGGAATTTTATTTTTCACTTATTTCATATAACAAATTCATGCAGCTTACTGTAAGCCACAAGCTAACTCACATCCTTTACTAAACTCAGATCATAAACTATATTCTATACACAAAACTGTACATTATTGTCCACACACGTTACTGCCAGAACTAAAAGCTACATGCAATTTAATCTGCACTTATGTATACACTAGCTGAGGAGAAATATAATCATTTTAATGTTTTATTTGGTTAAAAACATAATGCAGGCTACAGTAAGCCACCAGTTAGCTCAGATCTTACCTTTCGCTTCGCTCCAGCAGACTTTTCACTTTTCCCAGAAGCCACCGAGGCGGATTTTTTCTTTATAAAGAAAGACATGATTGATCAACTACAAACTATACTATTTTATTTTGACTTCAGTAAGATAGAGCGGATTAATTCATCTAATCTTCACAGTTAGCTCACGTATTAAAGTCCCACATGGGTGACTTCCACATGTTCATATCATCTTCCGGTTTTTCCTCGGTAGAGGAGTGAGTGAGTGCTTGCTCTCTATCGCCCCCCATCGGACCGGAGGTGCACAGGGATGAACGACTCAATGTTGAATTTAAACAAATCTTTAATGTAGATCGACCACGATTCATCTAAATAACACGTATCTACTAAATAGACTTTGTCACTATGTGATCAAATCATTTAAACGAATAATTAATCTATTATAAACATTACGATTCGCTTGAAATTGATACGACGAATCACTTTAGTGAACCGAGTCACTTAATTGGATCATTTGCTTTTCTCACTTGCTGCCAACAATTAAAATCTATATAAAAGAAAGGTTTTGTCTGTACCTTGGTCAAAACTCGTTCTTTCAATTATATCTATGTGTTTCATACATTGGAGGACCAGAAAACCAGTCTCAGAAAAATGTCTGTCTGTCCGTCTGTCCGGTCAGATTTTGTCACAGCATCATGCAAATCTGGCAGGACAGAATTTAATCAAACTTTTGCAGTACTATACTTAGATATCTGCATGAGGTTTAACCTGGACCATAAGTGAAATCAAAATGCTGAGTACAAGTGATGTTATAAACAGTTATGAGACAAATTTAATAATCTACTTTAAAATAATCTACTAATGCGCTACTTGCTCAATGTAAACAAACGCCTGCACCAATGGACATTAATTAGAAAAACTAAAGTGAATATTTTTACCAGGATTAATTCATATTTTCACTTTCACTGAAATAACAGTGCTGAAGTGGTATAAATTTTCTCATCTGTGATTCACTCTCCGATTATCAAACAGGGTCCTCTCAACGTGTATTTTTCAAGTTAAAAAAAACATGACATCCTTAAGCCATTGGGAGATAGGACTTCCAATGCAACAATAACAGACGTCTTGCTAATAAGGACGTGAAAGCTATATTATCCTTCTTTATAGAATTAAGTGAGCAATTAGGAAACCCAAATATAGCAATCAGAGAACAAAGTTGAAGAGTTACCCCAAGAACAGTTGACATAATAGCAAAATAACCTGTCCAGAAACCTTCCAGCTTCGGACAGAGAAAAAAACATGTGATCAAGGTGACAGGGATAACCATTGCATTTATCACATTTGTTTTCCACTGCCGGATACAATTCTGAAAGTCTTGACTTAGAAAAATGTGCCCTATGTATGATCTTAAACTGAATAAGTCCAAGACAAGCACAAGCGGTGGAAGACCGTACCCTCTCTATAGCCTGTTCCCAGAACTCCTCCTGTATTTAAATTCCTAGTTCCCCTTCCCATGTACACTTAAGCTTAACATTTGAGTGGTTACTAAGAGACAGGATAGTATCATAGAGTTTTGAAATGGTTCCTCTATGATAAAGGATAAGTGATAGCATAGTTTCCCACTGCTGCTCTGAAGGTAAAGAGGGGAAATTAGGGAAACAAATTTCAAATTTGTAAATAGCGAAACAGATGGGTAATTGGGAGACCATAACAAGATGACAAATTGGCAAAACTATCAAAGACACCATCCACATATAAATGTTTAAATTGTTTTATACCCTTGTCACACCACACTGAGAATGTCGAGTCCAGGAGTGATGGGGGAAACAAGTGATTGTCGTTTAGAGGACACGAAGAAGATGGCATTACAAACTTAAAGTGCCTTCTAAGCTGAAACCAGATCCTTAGTGTGTTAAGAACCACCTGATTATCAGTATATAAAAAGGGTTTTATGGGTAAATAGGAATAGTGTAGAGCCGGTATACAAGATCCCTTACAGGATGATAGCTCCAATTTACACCAAGAGGAGACAGAAAATTTTAGCCAAGAGCAAATTTTATGGATGTGAGCGGCCCAATAGTAAGCTAGGTAATGCAAGTCCTCCACTAAATCTACATCTCTGCAGTACAACTTTACGAACCCCAGGTGACTTCCCTCCCCAAATGAAAGTACCAATGATCTTATCCAGTGGGACAAAAAAAATGTTTTGGCAACAAAAAAAAAGGGAATGGACTGAAACAGAAATTTTGGTAAAATATTAATTTTAACAACATTAATCTTTCCGATTAATGAAAGGGAGAGATTACCCCATCTTTGAATATCACATGTAATCCTTGATATAAAAGGAGTAAAATTAGCTGATTTAAGGCCAGATAAAGAACGTGTCATGTTAATCCCTAAGTATTTAAACCCCGATGGACTAAACTGAAAGGGTAGATCAAACTGTTGAAGATGACATGCAGCAGAATTAACGGGAAAACACTCACTTTTCCCCAAATTTAATCTATAACCTGAAAATGAGCTGAAGTTCTCCAGAATACCTAAAACAGCAGGGATGGAGAGTGCAGGATCAGTTATGTATAATAACAAATCATCTACATACAATGGTAATTTATATTCAATTCCATTACGGATGATTCCCTTGAATACTGAGGGAGATCTCAATGTGATAGACAGAGGCTCTGTAATTCTTACTAATAATAAAACCATGCATTTTTTTCATAATAGGCATACATTAATTATCCATGAAATATATTCCATCAATATAGTTAAATGAATGTATATTATCAAAGCTGCTAACTCGCGCATTGAGCGTCAAAAACACACAATCACCTCTTCTCCACCGGTGCAAAGTGCTTACTTACTGCTGAATTCCATGGATATAGACTTACTTTAAGGAAATTGATCAGGATCTCCATCTGACTTTAAATATTCAATCATTTCAGTGTCAAATTTGAGAGAAGCTGTAATCTAAAGTGAAGAAGGAAGTCATTCTCACTGCTGACGTGTTACGTCCTACAGCCCATTGTTGAGGAGGAAATCAGTTCACCCAGTAGCCAGCAGGGACCATTATCAAGATAACTGTAATGTGAATACTTAGTGTAGGAATAGTAGTGAATTACATTACAAACATCGCAAACAAATGTACAACTGATTATCGTGATGTACTACTTTATAATATATTACGCCAACACTGCTCGCAGTTGTAAAAATTATATGCTCTTGAAACCAGATGGAAAGTAAGTGAAGTGAATATACAGCTTTTGTTTTGGTTTAGAATGAGACCACTCGGTCATGAGAAGCTTGATTAAGAGAAAGTCATCTGATATGGGAATGTACACTTGCAGTGGCTTGTTAATGGTCAAAATATTACATATCCATATTTGGGAAGAATATCAGTGGCAGGACTATTCCTTACCACAAAAATTGAATTCTATTTTAAGTACGAACAGATTAAAAGAGTTACAAATTTTACTTATTGTTCAAAAGATTCAAAATATTGAATTGCAGCACTGTAAATGTCTCAAGCAAAAAACTGGGATACAGCACTTGGATCAACAACATCTCTTTATGCTGTAAAATTGTGGGATTTCCATACTTGGGACGACGCCACAAGAGTGGTCAGAAGGGGGTATTCCACTGTCCTCCCAGTCCCCTTTTTGGGTGATTGTTGACTGGTATTTATTAATTTATGTTAACAAAAAATTAAATTCCAACATTTTTTTAAAGAGAAGCCCAAAGGCGTGCATTATAAGCGCAACTGGCAACCGTGGGCAGAGAATGGGCGCGCGTGCGCAGGTTGTCAGCCTACTCACGCGCTAAGTGGCCCATAGATACCTTAAGTAGATCTTCGCGCCAATTTACCTCAGGAGGAGAGCAGGGCGACTCGGTAAGTAGTTTAATTCTAAATATAAGCAGTTATTATCTAGATAGTATTAACGAAAGTACGAGTAAAGGCAAATTTCCCGATTCTAGATTATTGTTGACATAAAAATACTCGGTCTAAAATACATATTTAACGTCATTAAATCTAACTTGCTAAGAACATGAACTTGGCTAGTTCAAGTTTACTAGCTAACCGCACGTGAGCTAACCGCTTAGCAGCTGGCTCAGAGCTGTGTTCTTAACTTTATATCCGTTTCATTTTCACCTAATTAAAATAAGCAACTTAAGTTTATGATGCTTTTTAATCCATGTACTGGATTTTTTTCATGTGTAGTTAATAGGGCTGGGAATCACCAGTCACCTCCTGATAATTATTAGGATCTGTCTAAGAACTTTTTTTCTATTCTAATACATTTTTCTTTTCTTCTTTTAATCTCATTTGTTTACTGAGCCATTTACTGATGCCTGCACTACACACACTCACTGTTCTCTCGCTTGTGACTCAAGTAATGAACACTGATACGACTTAATAGTCATTGTTTCATTGTCAGTGTTTAATAGGTTTAATATACCACAATGTTAATTACTGTTACTAATCTGTGTGGTTGTGTTTAGGCATGTTAGACATAGCAGCCTACAGCTTCCGCTGCCTTACAGGCCCTCACTGGGAGTGGAAGATGGGCCTCGCGGAGGCCACCGTCACTGCTCCTGAGCTGATAAATTAAATCTAGTTCTAATAAGAGCTTTATATACTTGTTCAAATGATTTAGATGGAATTTTTGTTTTTTTAATTTTCTGTTATTTCTTTTTATTAAATGTCTGTTAACTTTTTATATTAGTTCTTAGTTTTGTTTTAATTTTTTTTCAAACTTTGTTCCTTTACTTTATTTTTTGTTACATTTGTTCAATAAATCATTAATAAACTTAAATATAAACATTTATTTTCAACAAATATAAACAAACATTTTTATCCTGATGTGACAGCTGTTCTTAACTTTTTATATTTCTTAGTTATGTTCAAACTTTGTTCCTTTTCTTAATTTTTTAATGTTTAATTTTAAGTAAGTCATTAAACTTAAATATAAACATTTTAATTTTTAACAAATAAAAACAAACATTTTTATCTGAATATCTGGGTGTCTAGTGTGTTGTTTTGTTTCTGTTAGGGAGTTCCTTTTGCCCCATGTTACAGAGGAAAGGAATCTCACAAGCTGTTGTCAGGTATATGATATACATTAACCTGTAGGGGGCAGTCGTGATTTAATCTGCGAGTCTACTGAAGCCGATGATGTGTTAATCTCTCTCAGGCGCCTGTTGACAGCAAGTGAGAAAATTCAAACGTGTCGAGCTCAAATTTAAATTCTGATATGTATTTTCCTCTTTTGATAATATTTGCGTAATCCCGTTGTAATTAACAGATATTTACAGCTGTGTGAAGACAGCAATCACACACCAAAACTGCATGTATATTTACCATTATGGTAATGGTGATTAAGAGAAGAGAGAAAGATTCACAACCATACATGTAGCACAATTGGGATCCTTATTCTTCGTTTTTTCTTTCTTTCTCCTTTTGTATCAATGATTCTGTACCGCCGCGGGTCTCACGAGGGCCAAGACAAGCGATTGCCAGGCAACACCGCTACAAGGCAATCAACGTGAACGCGCCACACCTGGCAGAGTCTATTCAAGGGTCCTGATATCTCTGCACTATGTGCTATCATTTTGGTAGCACCAGTAAGGTATCAGGGCTAAAGACAAAGAGCACTCAATAGAGGCAAAAGACACAGCCTCTGTCTCCCTAAGACGCCGGCAAGAGAGAAAGATAGAGTGACACGCTATATATTCAACTAACACAGTATGACTGCAAAAATTCTTCACATTACTGTTTATTATCGCGTATAGCCATGCTTACCTCGAGAGAAACAAAAGCACTCAATTACTGACAGAATAAAGATTCTCATTTATCAAAAAAGCATCAAGGTCCGGATAGGGAAAAGGCTCTGGATCTCTTTTAATATGCAGTCACCTCAGTGTCAATCAGTCCGGATCCAACCTGCAGTCCGCCATTTAGTGATGCCTGCACTACACACACTCACTGTTCTCCCGCTTGTGTAATGAATGGTCACGGTTTCACTTTCAGTATTTAATATGTTTAATATATCACAATGACATTACTACTGTTACTATTCTGTGTGTGTAGGCATGTTAGGAATAGCAGCTTACAGCACTCACTCTAGGTGCACGATGACCCTGACGGTGTCATTACATGGAGGATGGGGTTAGCGGAGACCACAGTGACCGCTGGAGAGCTGATGAAGTTTTAAAATTCTAATAAGAGCTTTATATCATTGTTTAAAGTCCCCATGGACTAGAGTCTGTCTCAGGAACACGCAGTGTGTGTTTATAAGATTGATGTTTAATTACAGAAGTACAGCTTTAATGTGTGAGTGAGAGAGTGTACAGTTGTACTAGTGATACTGACGTCCTTAAAATCGTACAAACAGGAAAAGAGCTGTTGAGAAAATAAGCTGATTCAGAGATTTAACCTGTCGGTCACCTTCACCTCGAGAGAGCAACACACACAACAGCTCTGGGAAACTCTTATTAGAATTTAAACCTTTTATTCTCACAGGCTGTCACAAGCCCTGCTGTTAATCATCGCATCCTCCAACCAAATGAAGCAGACAATTTCAACTGTGAATGCTATAGGATGTAATAACCATGATGCCTAAACACACACACACACATCCATTAAAGCTGTACTTCTGTAATTAAACTTCAGCCTTGTAAACATGCACTACTCCAGTCCACGGTGACTCTGAATAAGAATAAAGCTCTTCTTGGAATTTATACTTTTTTTCCCTCCGAGTGAGATTTGAGAATCAAATTGATTTTAAATTTGCATCGACAGCGAGTGAGAGTGTGTTGAGTCTTGGGGCGGAAAATTAAACTGTGGTCTCACTGTTTTAGTAGTATCTTAATGCCGGTTGATGCAGGAAATTCTGTTGTCCTCATACACTTGACCTCGGCTTTGAATACTGTTGAGTGTCAAATACTTATAAAACTTTTGAAGCACTGTGTAGTCATCCATGGAGTAACACTCAGGTGGTTTGAATCTTATTTGGCTGATTTCTCATTCGGTATCGACGGCCTCTCGTCTCTATCTGCTCCTCTCACTTTTGGTGTGTCCCTAGGCTCAATGTTGGGTCCTACTCTTTTTGCACTGTATATGCTTCCCTTAGGAATTCTTCTTATCAAACCTAATAGAAACGGTTGTGTACAGTCCTTACTAGAAATAAAATCATAGCTCATTTCAAAACCGAAGCCTTGAGGGAGAGAGAGTGTCACTTTATATTTGACTTTATCTAAATATCTGTACTAATTTTATTTATATACATTTATTTATTATTGCTCTTTTTATGCTATTGTGTTTTTTACACTCTTTTTTATTTATTCACTCTCTACTCCTGTTCTTTTCTTGTGACTTATTTCTAAACTTACCAATAAAGCACCTTTGAATCCTGAATCTTGTGTGTGTGTGTGTGTGTGTGTGTGTGTGTGTGTGTGTGTGTGTGTGGGAGAGAGAGAGAGAGAGAGAGATACGGAGTAGTACAGAGCTCTGAGTCCTGACACCCTCATGCTGATCTTTAGGACTGAGTTCTCTGCCTCTACACCAGACTTGGACCCCATGAGTCCAACGAAGCCTGCAATCACTAAACACACACTCATATTAAGGCTACACTTATAAACACACAAGTTGTCTTCAGGTTTCGAAGAAATTGACTTAATACTAAATACTGATAGATGTATGGCAATTTAATTGCATAAAAATAACGAGTTATCCTCATTTTCTGTATTGTCATTATTTAAATGTTTGAGATTGTTTTGTCATGAAAACAGTGACTTTCGCTTTTATCTCAATACTTTTGGCCACCACAGTATATATTTATTATAATAATCTGGAATTTGTGTGTATATAAAATAGCTCAGGACAACTTGATTTAGTCCCTGATCTTTTTGTTTTTGCTTTTAATATGGGTTTTTCTCCAGCGCATCACCTGGCCTCGCGTTAGAGATGGGAATGACGATTGTTCACATGAAACAAAATGAAGTGTATGTCAGACTATCATCATCAATTCATTAAAAATTTATACTATATATGTGATATTTATTTGATATTTGATTTTTTTGGAACATGCTAAACGTTTATGTAAATGTGTGTTGATATTACTCAAACATATAAAAAAAACATGGATACTTGGAATACTTTTTTGATGTAACAAGTAATCTAACGTGTTAGGTCCGCCATTCAAGTACTCAGTTACTTAGTTACTTTTCAAAAATGTAATCCGTGAGCCAGACAGCAGTCATTCCCAATCCATTAGTGTGTGTGTGTGTGTGTGTGTGTGTGTGAGAAAGTCGTCCTACAAGCCCTGCCCCGATAACCCGCCCCTCTTTTATTCCTGCTGTTATACCCCTATCTCACCTATGCGGTTTGACTATGCGAGGACCGACACGTGGAAAGATGGAAACCTAATCACAGCGCCAAAACTCGCGGGGAATCATGATGAACCGAACTTACGGCCACCGTACAAAACCGCATAGGTGAGATAGTGGTATTAGTAGTTAACAGATTATGGGCCAAACTTCACTGAGTGATGATGGTAGAATAATTAGAAAGGTCTTGACTAAAACAACATGCATTAGGAAGCACAAAGGGGTTTTCATTTTCTGCACTGGAAAAGTACTTGAACTAGTTACTTTTATCAGAAAGTAATGCTGTAATGTAACGGATTACTTTTTGAAGACAGTAATTTTGTAATGTAATTAGTTACTTTAAAAAGTAACGTCCCCCAACACTGGAAATGAACAGTATTTGATGATGTCCAACTTAAAACGAAATTGCAAAATAACTGCATTTGCAGGACAAAAGCACAATGCAATACAGAGCATGGATTTATACTATATTAGTCTAGATTATTTGATAAGCAGTGGTTATACCTCATGAGAAGTTTCTCTAATCTCTCTACTGCCCAGGCATGCGTCTCCACATGTGAACAGTCTTACTGTTGATATCCATTGATATAAACTTACTGTAGGGAAAAGACTGAGGATCTCCATCTGACTTTTAATATTCAGTCACCTCAGTGTCAAATCTGAGAGAAGCTGTATTCTCATCCAAAGCAAGTAAGTCATTCTCACTGATGAAGTGCTGCATCCTACAGCTCATTGTGGTGTGTCGATCGCACAGACGCAGCCGACAAAGAGCATGTGTTTATGTGCATGCGAATGTATTGCATACGTGTTCTATAACACGCTCACTTTCACTTCTAATTTACAGAGGGAGAGATATTGATCCTTTCTCAAAACAGCAAATTTCACTAAAATAATTAGTAATTATTTTCATGGATAAAAAGGAGGAAAAAAGAAAAGGTGGAGGTGAAAAGCTATGCGAAAATAAGAAAAAAAGCTTTAGAGGTAGATGATGTGAAATGCTTCAGATTATCAGATTATGTCTTTGGCGTGCGGGAAACTTACAGTTCCGCAGGCTCAGACGGCTCTGACGGCTCTGACGGCTCTTGCATTGTGGTCAGGGATAGCGAGGCTGGATCCAGCAGTGATGATGAACCAGTGTCTGCTGGTGTCTGCAGTGTCTCCCACTCCTATATACATATAAAACATTCAACAGGTGTCTAAAAAAGATTATTTGTTCTTGAAAGTTTGTTTGATTAGGTGAAATAACACAATGCAGAACTTTCTCCAGACGGTGGGCCAGAATTTTTGGTAAAACCAAAATAATTTTTTTATATGTTTATTGGACGATATGAACTCCACTTAAAAGGGTTCTTTTTACTTTTTTAAAATTAATGGGATGACTGCTTGGGACATAGTTGGAGACGCTAACAGAGGAGTACGCTGAATAATCATTTGAATAATATAATATAATATCTGAGGTTGACAGCATATTAAGCCAGTTAATAGTAATCCAGTTAGAACGATGCAAATATAATTTAGTAACAAGCACCCTGTTTGCTAGGGTAGGCAAGGGGCACTACAGTTTATTTTTTATCTATTTAATTCTGTTTTTTTGCCAATATGAATGTATGCAGAAGCCCTCATACATTCTCTTTGTTCCATGGCTCCTGCATGACTGTTGCATTTCACATAATACTGCGTGTGTTTTGCTATATTCTTGGACCTTTGCTCGATTTTTTATTTTATTTTATGAAGAAACCATTTTAATAATTCATGACCACCTGATGTATGTGGTCCCTGAAAATGTAACTCTACAATAAAACCACAAAGATGAACTTCGAGAATCGTGGATTTCATGTACACAGTGTTGAATTTACTTCTAAAAGCGATTTAACTGCATGTTTGCTACTATTTCGTTTAATAAATTCAAACAACAAAGTTGAGAAAATAAAGAATTTTGATTTATTCAAACAATTCACTTCCTGTCTAATGATGACTCGTTCATGAACGATTCGTCCTTTTTGAACGAATCTTTAATGTGATTTAAAATAACGAGTAGTTTCGTTCTAGTCCTTAGCTGCATTGTAATATTTTCATTACTGGAACTATAGCCAAAAATTTTGTCTGTAGACGTGTTGAGGGTCTGTCTATTTAAAAATTAACATTTTGCTTTAGGTCTGGTCAAAAGAATGAAATGAACTAAATTACTCAAAAAACGATTCGTTCATTTTGATGAACGAGATTCAAAGAACCGGGTCACTAAAATGATTCAAACTTCCCATCACTATCCCTGTCCTCGCGGACGTTTACACGGGGTTTCCTTTCATTAACGGGACGTTGGAAGGGTTAGATCAGGGGTCTCAAACTCAGTTCCTGGAGGGCCGCAGCCCCACAGAGTATTGTTCCAACCATAATTAAAAACACCTGATCCAACTAAACAAGTCATTAAGACTTATTTGAAGACGACATGGTATGTATGTTGGAGCAGGGTTGGAACAAAACTCTGTGGGGCTGCGGCCCTCCAGGAACTGAGTTTGAGACCCCTGGGTTAGATGTTCACTGGTTGTGGTAAGCTTATTTTTAAAAAATTTTCATTGAAAATAAACTTTTTAAATTACGCAGAACTTTGTAAAGTGTGATGTTATATTCCGTAAAGAAATGTAAGGCATGTAATGGTATTTTCCAACGAGCTCACAGCTATTTAGCGATCTGCGAAGCTCCGACAGCTTAGCTTACCCCATTTGAATGAAATGTGGACTATACTGTGTAAAATTTGAAGGAAATTCAACAAAATTTATGTTCAGAGTGTGTAGGTTAATACAATATTTTTTTAATTGTGGCTTTTAGGCGGAGTTAAATGCGTTCATTAACACTCGTCTTTTTTTTATTAATTTTTTTGTCACGCTGTCTAGTTCGTTTGTTTGGCAGGCTTTGAGACCCAGCAGAATCCTCTGACGCCTGGTCCATTCCATTTCACCGACCGCGTTTTGATTTCGGCCAATCAGTGTCGCTGAATGCAAACCACGTGGTTGTTCTTCAGCCACACACAGAACTTGGAATCTTCCAGAAGGAACACGTGATCAACATGGGACGCCGTTACTGTTGTAAGTTAAATGGAGTTAAATCGTAAGTTATAGGGTATTTTAACCTTTTAAACCTTGTGCTTGTTTCTGCTCTTTAGGTCTACAACATAGCAGTACACTGTATGTAGTACATTTCAGTCTAAAACAGTGAAAATATCGAATCATGGTTTTTTAACAGCTTTTCTTAGCACCATTGAACTATGACATTCATAAAATAGCATTTAGTAGTGTTATTTTGCATATACCTACATCGTGTTCTTTTAAAATTTCAACAAAAAAATTCATTCCATGTCAGCATGTAATTTTTTTTGGCAGTTGAGAAATAGCATAATTAAAGTTTCATTCATTCAGTCTATTGTGAGAATATGAATTGTGGGACAGTTGTCTCACAGGTGTTTCTATGTCAGAAGCTTTGTCCTGCTGCATTACTTAATTTCCACAAAAAAGTAGGTATTGTCTAGTTTTAGTTCCATGTATTGCTTCTGCATTTTGAGTATGCTTTTGGAGACAACACATATACCTTTTGTAACCATAAAACATTTGTGTTACAGTAGCCCATAATGAAATTTGTCATTCTGTACTTTTGCCTCATCACCTCATTTACAAATGTCTTGACTCCACAGCAAACAAACAAAATCGTCTGTAACAAAAGCTTTATTGACCACTTTAGTTTTTCATGTGAGTTATGTTATTTTAAAGATGTTTGTTAGCCAACCTAGTTTTTAAATCCTATCGGAAATAATTTAAGGAGTTATGACACAGTCAAATGTCCTTTTAAAGATTGTGAGCTGACAATGTCCTTACAACTTTAAGTAGTCACATATCTCTTAAGCAGAGGTTTTAAAACCCTTAGGAGTCGACGGACCTGCCGGCGGGTCCACTTGCATTTTTTCCTGGTAACCATAAAAAGAATTTAAAATGCTCTGTCCGGCTTGAAAACACACAGCCCGGCTTAAACACAGTTTCCACACAGATTCAGTGAGTTTTCTGCACGTTTGGAAGATGGCACATTGTACAGTTGAGGAAGCTCTTGGGATTATTTTGGACAGTGAGGAAGAAATAACCTTTTTTTCCAGAAGAAGATTACGACTGCGACAACGAACGGGAGCATTTTGAAGAGCGAATAGATCCAGCAGAGGATTTTCAAGGTTTTATATAATTCTTATTTTGATAATATAAAGCTAACATTATATTATTCCTCATTTCGGCTAGCTTATGCCATCTTATGTGAAACTTTGTCTTTCAATGTCACTTGCATAGTTTATCTTGGCATATTAATCATGCTAACATGCTGCCTTATGTAGCTTAGCTCAAACAGGTTGGTTCCTGGTGGCTAAGCTCATGCCTTATGGTGTTTACAGATGCTTGTAAATGTTCTAATGTATTTAACCTCGTTTTGGATAGCTTTAGATTATGGTGGTTAATATATCTTTGGCTCAGTTGTGGTTAGCTTGTGACACTGCTATTGGTAATGTTCTTTTCCACAAACATGTTGTCTACAGCTGGCTAAAGTAATGCCTTATGCAGCTACGAGATGTTTATGAATAGTGTCTGTGGTGTAAATCTTCACAATGGCTTTAGTTTAGCAGATATTTACAATACTTGCTCAGATGTAAATGTTTAGAATGTGTTAAATGTGTATGCAAAACATGCCTGGTGCATGGCATTATGCTAATGTCTCGGGTGTAAATGTTTGCGATGCACTACATGGTCTGAGGCCCATCAACTGATATTTGTCCAGCCTATTGCCCATCCACAAATACAGAGGAGTACAAAAATGTATACACACTTTGACAGTTATCTATGGCCTTTTTAAAACTTGATTGAATTATGTGAGCAGTGAGTAGTATTGTGTTTGCTCAATAGTCGCCCCATTGTCGTGTGACGATCAGAGGAGCAGTATATATTATTCATGTTGAAGTGTGTATACTTATTTTATATATACTTTTGGGGCCTCTCTGTATAATTTTGTTTGTTTACTTGGAACTATACAGGCTAACATTTTTTTATTCATTTATTTTTTAGGAATATGTCTGCATCATCCTTCCCATGGAAAATGCAGACTGATAATGACAGTTTCAGTTCATTTATTTGTATGAATGTTTGTTTTTTTCAGTTTTTCCTCTGTTCTCGTTGCGGTTTTACCCTGAATGTATTTTTTTTGTAGGATTTTTGTATCAAACTGCTTTTGTTTGCATCATTTGAATGTCTGTTTCTACACATTTTATTTATCTTGAACTGTCCCTGAAATTCTTGTCAAGTGAATCTTGATTTATTCTAATTAAACACATTTCTTTGTTTGTAGTTTTTGTCTTCATATTATTTTCTTGTAGCACTTCCCTCTGTCACATATCTGACTGAAAGGGGTAATTATGCAGCTCATTATGCAAGTCTTTGTCTTCTCTGGTGTGAAGTACAACATTAGTCATGACCATTCACGCCTCCTCACATACGGCCTTTCTAAACAAAAGGTGTCTTAAAAATGATATATTGTTTTCTATGAATGAGTGGTCAAGATGATTATCATATAATTTTGAAGGAAAAACTCTAAACTACCAGATCCAGGTAACAAAAGTCTTGTAAACAAATGTTATGAATGTGTTTTGTGAACTTATTTCAGTGATATATTTTGTTTTCATAATCATGCACAAACTTGTACATACATGCTGCTCATATATTACTATAGCCCTGTTTGTGCCGAATAAAGTGTAATTAGCCTTTAGACATTTATAAATAACTGAAATATACAAATGCGAGAACTTCTTCAGGGCCCCAAAAGCAGACTCCTAAGGGTTAAGTAATGAACAGTGTTTAATGTGACTTTACCACAATGTTAGAATCATCATCGCTATTTTCTGTGTTTGTTTATGGATTGCAGGCCTCCAGGGGACATCTGAAGATTTTTCGAAGATGACCATAAGTTTGAAATGTGAGTTCTCCTGAACTCAGTGATTGGCAGGGGGCGCCATGAGATTCGGTAAGAATAGATTTAAATTCTAATAAAAGCTTTATCATTGTTCAGAGAGACCGTGGCCTAGTGTCTGTGCTGGGAACTCACAACGTGTGTTTATAAGACTGACATTTAATTACAGAAGTATAGCCTTAATCTGTGTGGGGTGTTTAGTGATTGAGGGCTTTGTTGGACTCATGGCGTCCAAGTCTGGTGTAGAGGCCGAGACCTCAGTCCTGAAGATCAGCATGAGGGTGTCGGGACTCAGAGCTCTGTACTGGGTGCCATGACACTAGGTGAGAGAACTTTTAAATTCTTAAGCATTACAAACAAGATTCAAGGTGCTTCATTGGCATGATAAATATTTAAATTTGTATTGCCAAAGTTTAGAAATAAGTCACAAGAAAATAACAGGAGTAGAGAGTGAATAAATGAAAATTTGAGAATGTAAAAAAAACACAATAGTATAAAAAGAGTAATAATAAATAAATGTATATAAATAAAATTAGTACAGATATTTAAAGTTAAATATAAAGTGACACACTTTCTCCCTTGAGGCTTCACTTTTGAAATGAGCTATGATTTTATTTTTAGTAAGGACTGTACACATCGGTTTCCATTAGGTAAGAAGATAGATCTGTAAATCATCAGTATAGAGACGGTAAAGAATGCCATGTTTCAGAAAGTGAAATCCTGGGGAAGCAGTTACAGTGGAAAAAAATGACACAACGTTGAGCGGAGCAGATAGAGACGAGAGGCTGTCGGTACCAACTGAGAAATGTCCATCAGCCAAATAAGATCACCAGGGACTGGAGTCTGTCCCGGGGACACGCAGTGTGTGTAGAGCCACCAGACAAACCCTGTCTCCCCAAACGTCGCATCCTCAACAGGTACATCTGTGACGTATCATCGTTATCCATGACATCCTCAACGGACAGATTTCCATCCTCAAAGTCTGAATGCACCTCTCGCTGCTGCAGGTCCACATGAACATCACCTTCTGCCTCTGATATCAGACAGCTATCAGGTAACACTTTTTCCTGGAGGTTTGTTCTGTTTTTTAGCTAGACTCATTTAGAGGCAGTATCAAAGACATCCACTTCCCCGAGTCACGTGACTGAGGGATTGATTCTGTTCCGGCTCTATCTAAATTTCAGTATATTAAATTAAATGTGGATTTATATAAAGACTTTCACAGCTTAAAATGGAATTTCATGTGACATTCGGAGCACATAAATTAAAATCTAAAATCTGGACTGGCCCTGCGCTCATCTCTAGTCCAGATGGGGAATTTGAGAGTGGGACATTTATATGGCTAGGCCAGTGATGGATTGAGGTTCAGCAACCAGTTGAGCTAACTTTAGTGTCCAACCAAGAGGCTTTTTTTTCCCTCTTGGGAAAATGCAAGTTTTTGATTTCAGCTCAAACCTGTAAAGCCTAACACACACAAATAGCCAGAAAATAAAAATCTTTTGGAACTGGGATGTGTTTTTTAATTTAATTTTTTTTTTTACAGTTTTGTAGGAGATTTTTCGTAACAACTTTTTAGTCACAACAATGTTAATTTTAAATACAAAAACAGTGTCAGCAATTTTAGAAACCGATTTCGAGACATCACGTCACAAACTACAGCGAGCTTTGTCTCCATCTCCCAGTAGGCTCTCACACAGGATATCTGTACTAACCCCATATTTATTTACATCTCTATAACCTGCTCTATCTCTTTGGCAGTTGTGTTTATTGACTTGCCCTGTTTTTGTACACTGTACGAGTTTTTGTTCTGCAGTTTCTTTAATCATTCCATCAGTGATAAACAGTTTGAAATACATGTTCTGGGCTACACTTTCATCCTGATTGTCATTTTCATCACTGCCATCTGAACTATCATGCTTGGCCTGAGGAGTCCATTTCTCTGCATCCTCCTCCTCCTCATGTTCCCCTAAACGCTATGACGACTCAAGTGACGGATGTTATCAAGTTGATGACATTTTCTATATACTTTTTTTTTCTCTCTTCTTCCTCTAATCTTTTTGACATCTAAAAATACACAAACTATTAACACACAATCATAGCAATTATTATTTCATATAAACTGTTTTTGTAAAAATATCAAAATCTATTAATTAGATGAATAAAATCTCAAATAGTGTATGTTTGTATTGTGGTAGACATGATGTAGATTATATTACAAAAATGTGACATGAACTGTTAAGGATAAAGCACCTTATATAACCACAGTATCAAATATGATGCACACATTTTAACATGATTTAACTGTAATATAAAAAATTAATTATTCTTTTTCAGTACAGCAAATGCTTGTTTAAAAAATATATAATCTAAATGTTCATTACATTACAAGATTTTTCTGCCACACTTGTGCATCATTTCATGATCTCAGCCGTTTTGAAAAGGGAAAAAAAAAAACTTTCAATGCCTGCAGTGGCATGATAATCCACATACATGCATCAGGTCATATACGTACATTGGGTTTTTAAGGAAAGATTTGATCATGTTGATAAGATCGAGAGGCTCGTTTGCACATTTGCCGACACTTTGGTTCTGGAGGAACTTGGTTTCGTTTCACTGTGTACTGAACTGTATATGATTGAACCGACATTAAAAGGCTACTTGATGATGATAAATGTCATCTGGTTTAGTAGTATGATTAATAAACAAAAATAATTCAGAGAATCAAAGTAGCTAATATTATCCCATCAAATCTGCTTTTGAGGATACTGACACCAGCTTAACGCACTGAACCATGTGCAAACCAAACGTTATTACCCCACTGTTATTTCCAAAAATGTGTCTTCCCTAGATGAGGGACATTTTTTTTGGGGGGAAAACACATCTATTTTTGTTCCTTGACAAACAAATAATAAAGTTTTTATATTCACATTATTTCTAATTCCAGAACTTAAAGACAACATGAACAGAAACTAAATGAAACCGCTAAATATCAAAGATAACTGCACTTAAAGATACATTTAAAAAAAAAAAAAATCTTTTGGTGTAACCTAAAACTTGTAAACAAAAACCTATTATAACAAAATGGCTCTACCAAGGATATGCAGAGTAATAAATACAAAAGAGGCTGGATCAGAGAAGATTTTTAAAAAATAAATGATAAACTAATCACCTTTTTATATTTTCTCTCCTTCCAGAAAACACTATATGTCTAAATAATATCAACTGATGATAAAGCAATCGAGACTTGGAATCCTGCATTCGTCTCTTCTAAGCTTGCCTGTTCCACTAAAGTCCATAACTTGTTTCTTGCTCCTTGAGCTTCCAGAATCCTAATCTTTGTTGAATAGCTGACCTTCTGGCATCCATTCCAATTTTAAAGTGATGAAATAAGTTACACAATTATGTGCTGAGACATGTTCTTCTGATCCAAACGCAGACTCCGTCAGTACACAACATCCACAGAATTAGGAAGTTGGTCAGCAATATCTGGAGAAGTCTCACTGAAAAGGCTGAAATGTGTTTCACATTTTCACCCGTTCGTTCCTCTATGCCTGCAACTCTTAGCATCTAATTCCACACATTTGTCTTGAAGCACAGCATTCTCTTTCTTCAGCTTTGCAACTCATTAGAAAAGTGCAATGAGCAACATCACTGCGAGTATAGTCGCATTAGGCAGACATTTAGAAGTGGTATATTTGTGGACAAATTTTGTACAAATGAAAAGCCTTTTTACAAATAAAGGCAAAGACATTTCCCAATTATTCAAATTTCTTCTTAAATATCCATGACAAGCGTCATTTCTTATAGGAATTGAATTCATGCATATTTCACAGGAATTTATTTGTAATTAAATAAAAAGTTCCATACCTTCCAGGTCATGTGACCCTACAACCCCCCCCCCCCCCCAACTAGTACCAAAATCTACAACCTAGATTGTTGTATCCTTTCTATCCCAAAATGTCTTCATTGATTTTTATTAATACATTTATTACAATTAATACATAGTTCATGTGAGTTTATTAATTCCTCATTAGGTCTTTATTAAATTATGCAATGTGTATTAATTATGCAAAAATGAATGAATTTATTTTTTGCTTTAAAAGAAAAAAATCTTTGTATCCCAAGACATTTCTTCACTTCATTTTTATTTACATTGATTTGCTTAAAAAAATGTAATCCCTTTTAGATTACATGACTGTGACCCCAAACCAGTGAAAACATAATTTGCTTGATCACACCCCCACAAGGTACAGCTCTTGCTTACCCAAAATGGGTCTTCATGGATTTTAATAAAAGTTTTTAACAAATCACTATTTCTTCAATACCTTCTAGGTCATGTGACCCCAAACTTATAAGATTAGGATTCTAAACAAACAAAACAAGAACAGTAACAAGAAATGTTTATCAATTTACTGAGAATTTCATTACAGATGTTTTTTGTGGGGGTGATCAACAAGCTATTTTTGGTACTAGTTTGGGGTCAAAGGGTCACATGACCTGAAAGGTATTGAAGAAATAGTACTTTATTACAGTAAAAAAAAGTCAGCGACCTAGTAGAAAAAAAAAAAGTGACCTAGTAAATTTTTTGGATAGTAGGTTGGGGTCCAAGGGATCACATGCCCTGAGTGTTATTGAAGAAATAGTGATTTTTTTTATTTTATTTTTTTTTACCAAAAAAGGAAAGAAAAATTAATAAAGACACATTTTGAGATACAAACAGGTGTACCATGTGGGGGTTTCCAAAGTTGATTATTTTGGTACTAGTTTGGAGTCTCAGGGTTACATGACCCAGAAGGTATTGAAGAAAGGGGGCGGGGCATGAACTTTATGAAGTATAGCACCCTGTTCTACCTGGGATGTTTAGGGTTCCTACATTTGGCTAATGAGCCTCTCCGAAGTTCTACCAGGACTAGACTGTAAAAGCAGAGAAGAAGTTTATAAGTTGAATTGATACAAAACTGTGAAAACCCCTTTAGTGATAAAAGAACCAACATGTTCTAGTAAGAATAAGTTTAATGAAAATAATAAATGTGCTTTCCACGGTGACTTTATACTTATCAATCGTAAATGATATGATTGACCGGTCGCCGATCATAATCTGCTGATAATTGATTTGGGAAGTTTGATCGGCAGTCTCTATGATGGCCGATATAGAAAAGCCGGTCAGCTAAAATTTGCTGGACATTTATTTATTTTTTTTTGCACGCTGCTAAAATGGCTTCACCGATCTGGTAATTCTACGTGTTGTGTGAAAAAGACATTAGCAATTGGCAACCTGTGTAACAAGCCAATTCCATGAGGGGGGGGGGGAAGCACCCAAAGCATTTTAACACCACAACCTCATCAGACATTTGAAGGTTAGTCATGTTAAGGAACACAAGCAGTTTTCAAAGTTGGTTAGCGCTAAGAGAGCAGGAGAGCTCAGCAACTTGTGCGCCGCTGCTCACTCAGCTGTCGGTAATATCCTTATCTCACCTACACGGTTTCACTCGGTGGCTGTAAGTACGGTTCATCATGATTCACCGCGGGTCTTTCCGCTGATATTGTTTCCATCTTTCCATGCGAAAAATTAAACATGTTTAATAAAACTAAACATTAAATTATACTATACATGTTTAATTTCTTTGGCAGTCCTTGCAGAACCTCTGGCGACTCGCGTCCTACTTGTTTAATTTTACACAATCTATTTGTTGTATTTGTCTAAGCTGTTCTCAATTACTAACCAAGCACAGGCTGCTATGTTTTAAATTTGTTTTGCACATGTTGCTTGCCAATAAATACAGTTGTCAATTCATGATATTCCTCTTTTTGTAATTCCAATACTTAATTTACATTGTTAGATATAGTTTAATAAATAGTGCTACATGATAAGGCTTCAAGTAGAGCCCGTGATCAGTATCGGCCGATACAGCCTCTAGTGATCGGAAATTTGTATCAAAAATCTTGGTCGGAGCACCTTTACTTTATACAGCAGTGTCACAGGTAAGCCTGTTGGCATTCTCATCATTTAAACACTTCTCTGTTATCAGCAGGTGTGTGTTAATCACCTACAGAGTCGACCAGGGCGACCCTATTCCACACTTTTTCTAAATGCAGAAAAACAGGAAATAATTCAGTTGGAGAGAAAATGGGCAAGAAACACACACTTTGACATTTTACTGGTTTCTTTATTTACATCTGAAACTTTTAATTCAAATCACAAACCCATAAATAAAAACTATTATTTGTATATGTATATACTGTACTATATTTTCTGGACACAAAAAGTCACACTTTTTTTGGTCATCTGGCTGGCCATGCGACTTATAATTGTGAAGGAATTAATGTGTGAATTTACTGTTAATACATGTAGTTGGCGATTTTGACAGTATATGACTCTCTTGCCACTTGCGACTCGATCTATACCTGTTAACGGGTCATCACTTAGATGTTGAAGATCCTGTCTGAATAATATCACTGTTTAATTTCCTGATGTTTGTAAGAGTAAGGAAAGAATAGAAAGTTGTGTCCAGGTGTGCAAGATACCTGCGGTTGTACATTCATCACCAGACTCCTCTGTGGTTGCCTGACGTCTTGCGGATAGTGAGCATTCTTTAAACAAAAATAAAAATGGCTGTTTTTGTAACACTCACTCAACAATAAGCATTGCACACCAAGAACTGCCTACTGGTGTGCTGGAAAGTAAAAATATTAACGTCTAACCCACCTGAAGAGCACAAAGACGAGTTCCTCTCAGTCTCTGCCTCTGGCACATCACGGTCCACAGCTTACAGTAATTCCTCTTAAAAAGATGGGTAAAGTTAAATGACATGGAAAAAGACATTTATTAAAACTAAATGTGTTGTGCATTTCCTTTACCATTTTAGATCAATCTGAATTTGGTCCAAGCTCATCCCCTTGAACTCTGACAGCCGGCCTTGCTCTAGGGTCAGCAGCACTTTGCTGACTTTAGCCAGTTGCATCGTTCCTTCAGGTAGTCTATAGTATTGTCTAAGAAAATTTGCCAATATGTTCATCTCATTGTTTTTTAGATTAAAAACTGTGGAAAGTGCGGATACCTGCTTCCTTAATTTTGTTGAGGACAAAGTTTTAGGATTACGACCCTCTTAGGTGAGTCTCTGCTTCGGGTCTGGCGAAGAGATTTTGAAGAGGATGGTCATCAGGCACACCAGAGGCTCGTCGATAACTAACTAGGACTTCCATAGACGAAAGTATGTCCGTGGTTAATAGAATGGGAACTTTACAGTCTCTCTTGCCTCTGATTTCAATTTGCTTAAAACGCTGGCCAAGTTTTTGCTCAAAATCGGTGAGTCCGACAGCCAAATCCGAGTGGATACCCGAAGTGTTTGAGGGTGTATGCACTAAGTGGTATTTTTAACACCTCACCCTCTCTTTTACGATTAAAAAGAATCACCTCCTAGAGAGTCACATTAGCCAGCTTGAACCAGATCTTATTTGGAATATTCTGAAGGATTTTTTGGTATTTTTCTCTGCACTTTTCAAGGTAGTTGTGTATGCTTTTAACATCCTCCGTAAATGGAAGGAGCTGTGGCGTATTCCATTTAGTTTCTTTTAGAGTTTGTAGGTTAAAGTTGGAAGGAAGAAAGAGGTCCTTAATTGTTTTCAGTCTGCCAGCCTTTTGCGATTGCTGAATTAGTCTTTAGTCCAATTTCACGAAGCTTTTGTCTGATGTACTCATGTTTTGTTTTATCATGTCTGTGTTCTCCAAGTCTCAAAATGCTTCTCTCTTTTTTGATAGTTTGTTACTTCATCCTGGTGCATGGCATTTACTAGCTGCCAAATGTTTTTGCCAACACCATCCGGGACCGGCTGTGCATATGCACAGTGCCTGAACGCGCCTTTTACCTGGCTTTTGAGATTTGCATTTTTCTGCAAGTTTGCACCTTGACATGTATCTCCATAGCAATGCCTGACGGTTAATGCAGTGCATGGAGTCACTTGCCTTGACTGGTTTTGTAGCTTGCTGACTTGGGATTAGTGTTCCAGTACCAGTTTCCATAACTTCATTATTGTGAGCATGAGTTCCTTGGTTTCTTTTAAATTACATCTAAAAGTGTAATTTTTTTTCTTTGGATTTCAATGGAAAGCTCATTGCTTTGGCTGCAGCAGTTTCATTGCTATGTTTGCACATTAAGTGCCCTGCCAATTTATGGCCGTGCAAGGGACAGTAGAGACAGTAATGCGTTTTACTATACACTCTAGTGCTAGGACGCGTCTTCCTTCTGTAAGTCCTCTGACATTTTTCTCCTTGTTTATTATCGGTGGAACTTTTCTTGCATGACCACAGGATTCCTCTGAGCTGCTCTTAGTTACTGATTCCCTTTTGTGGAGTGTACTCATCGTCACTGTTTTCAATGCTGCTAGAAGCTTCTGATTCTTTAGACACCTTGCAGAATTGTTCAAGATCCTCTTTATTAAGCTGGAAATTTAAATGGACAAAACAAAAGCTTATAGCTACATTATCTGAAACAAACATTAGCCAGATGTGAAAATGTTAAAGAAACACCATAAAAAAAGAACCAGAGTTAGAATTGGGGTAACCCTAACCCAAGGGCTGGATACTGCTGACCACTTCAATGCACGCTTCATGCTAGATAGAAATACATCTGTACCAAATAGGATTCACTGAAAAGAAAATCATCTGGCAGACCTAGACCCATTAGAACACCAAAAAATGTGTTCTAATGGTTCTAGCTCTTGCGTTGCTACCACAGAATGGTTGTTCTCATAATATACTTGAACAACAAAGCCCCAATGTTCATCAGTAAAAGTCATAATGAGTACTGAAAAAAAAAAACACCTTTGTGATACATGCCCTTTGTAGGGAAGCAGAGATGAAGCAGCAATTTTGACTCTTCTTTTTTTCTTGGACTCGCGACAGTTTTTCCATAATTCTTCTTTTAAGATGAACAAATGTTGCATGGCAAGTAGTCCTCTGGATCTGCATGCGCTGAGGGCTGTCTGTACCTCACTATTTCACCCTGTCGGACCGTCACACTCACCCTGGGCTCTCGGTACGTCACTCTCTCACTCTGGGCTATACATCACTATCTCGCTCTGTCTGTACGTCACACTCTCACCCTGCTCCTTCTGCAACACCTCGATGTTGTGATAGTAACTGCCTTTCCTATGAAGTTGCTCTAACATCTGGCACCGCTTTTTTGATTATGGTGGAAGACACATTGCAAGGGCCACTTCATTGCCATGTCTCCGCTGTAGATGGCGTGCCATTTTACTTTGTGTTTTACAGTACACACAATAGTGTCGCCTGTCCCACTGTCTTTTTGGTCCCTTAGAACAGATTTTAACTGTAATGTGTAACTTACCCACAGCATCAGGAGAACTGTCCTCATCTTCTGAGGACACATAGCCCCTTTCCAGGTCATGAGTGGATTCTAAACCCAAGTCATCTGAAGAGGTTGTGTCCTGTAAGAAAATAAAACATTTAGGCCTTTTGGTCAAACCTTATACCTACAATCACTGCCTCAAAATTGCAGATTAACCTGCAGTTAAAAGCTCCTAAAACAGCAGTGCATAAAAAGCCAGGTGAATGAGTCAGTAGACTAGCCCCAGAGTTTAAATAAAGTAACAAATAAATAAATAAATAAAATGACCGATGTTTAAATTAGTGAGTTTAATGAAGTGTATCTTACCTTGACCAGCTGTACACGTTGCTCCTCCTCTCTGTCTCTGCTCTCTGACATCTTGTGCTCGTATCTGCGTGCGCACTGTTCGTGGTGTTCGCGCAGGCGCTGTAGCCGCTGTGACCATCGCTGTGGCTGCATGATTAGGCTCGCGCGCTGAGGGTCACGTGAGCACTGAAAACCTACTAGTGCTTTTCACGGTAGCGGGAAATGTTGCAAAATGTTTTCCACGTCACGAAAAGTTTTTCTCTTTATTATATGTTTTTCTTTATTGATTTTTTTTTCACATTTAAATGTAAAATATGTTTATGAATAATGTTTACAAAAAGCCCATTAAAGTGGTAATTTCCAGAACATTTGGAGGCATTATTAGATGTGGAGAAAAGTGCRCAGTGCTTAATTGGTCGCCCCTCCCCCACTCAGTGGCGAGCTGGCCTGGAGTTGACCTCTCAGACACACAGCCAGTTTAGCACGAATTAAGCAACACTCCATCAGAAAATTACACTTAATCTCATTGATTTTTAATAGTGATAATTATTGGTTTGCACTGTTTGTCTTCATTATACGGTTACTACATTTGCGCAAAATCATTTAAGAACGCATGTAATAAATTAAATGTAGTTGATGTTTAAGATGTTCTGGTGGTAGTTCGACCGTTTTGGGCATTTTAACGAAAGTTGTTTAATTTAGCAAGTTAAGATCTTGGTAGATCATCCGGATGGTCTCATTTCCCAATGATTTGTGTTTTAAATTTTTTTATCTAATCTAAAACTTTTAATCTACAAAAATAAAATGGACAGTAGTATAACTGCAACAATGTTTTGGATTTGTATTATCAAAGCTTTCCGGAGTCAACATTTTTCTAATTAAGGAGATTAATTTTTCCGATTATTTCTGACACCCCGTGAATGCAGTATTTAAATTTCTACTAGCGATCATGTGTGTTAATGAATCTAATGCTTATTACAACTGTCATCATAGCCCCAGAGAACAAATGTATTAATCGACAATTCAGGCATTTAAGTGGTACCGAATTGAGGCACCGAAATTCACGTTCTGTTTTGATCAGGTACATACCAGTTATATAGGTACCGGTGCCGTATTGGTACCAGTTTTCGGTACCCAATCCTACTGATGAGCAAGCCGAGGACGACGGCTACAGTGGCAAGGAAAAACTCTTGAGTTTTTAAACCCTAGGTCGTGTGGACAGAATTATTTTTAAAAATGAAGAAAGAAAAATCTGTTTTTAAAAATACCCGGCTACGTGTGGACATGGCCTATGTCTATTCCTTCATTTGCTTATATATGAAATACTTTTGCAATCTCAGGTATATAACTAACATTTGTCAGTAATTAAATTTCCCCACTAGTTTAACTTTCATCAGTTGTAAGCATGAAATGTTTGACTGCATTACACTCACAGCATTTGTGGATCAACAATAAAACAGACCAGGAAAGAAAGAAAAAAACAGTTACGGTACATGCCACCAACAGAAACAGCAAGCCTGTCAAGATTCTTCCCTGTTAAGCTCCTGGTGTCTTGTTCCATGGCAAACAGGAGTTTACTTATTTGGCAATTTGAAACGTTCTGTCTGTCTGTAAAAGTCCCTGTGAACTCTCATGTCATGTCCCATGAATCTCGCGACTTGTTCCAGCTCTTGCTCACTCTGATCCAGAAGCTGCCAGAGTGTGGCGACCTGTTTCTTTTTGTTGACCTCAGAAGTTCAGGGTTTTCAGCTTTGCTTTCCTTTGCATATTTTCGTAAACGGTCACCATCACGTATATTTGTCATCACACCAGATCTTGCAAATAGATGGGGATTTTCCAACGGTACACCAGCTTCTGCTCTACATGTATTCAATAACACAATGGACTCCTTCATTCTCTGTCAAAAAAACAGGTACCTTTCTTCCTCTTTTCCCATGGACTTCTATGCGAGTTAGCAGCTTGCTCAACTGTTTCTCCAACAGAGACCAGGATAATCAATAAATAAATAATTAATAAATAGCTTTCTTGTAGGCTTCAAGTGACAGACGTGATGCTTCCCCTTCACGACGCTTGTTAAAGGCTATGACCTGTGCCGGCACTGTCTCATTTAACGTCTTGTATGCTGTTAAACTCATCCACTTTTGCATATACACTGTTAACCCAAATTAGTTGACTTTGCTATAACCACTAAAGGTTCTGTGTTAACACAACTTAACCTGTTTAGTTTTGCCCTGTGTAAAAACTAAAATTATTTAGTGCAACGGGTTTACAAACATTTTATAGTAGACAAATCAACCTTGCATTAGTAATCTTTACTAAAAAAACATTAGTTCACCTTATGATTTTTTTAAAACAAAATATTAAGTAGTGATAATTGTTATATTTAAGAAACATATAATCTTATAATGATAAATATTATATGTACTTAAATTGTAAAATTATTTAAAAGAAATAAACATTGCGATCAACATTTTTTTAAAAAACTTTATTGTGGACCTAGTTGTAAAACTTTTCAACCAAAAGACTTTTGCTTGTTAACAATCGTTCATTTTTTAGAAGAACACACACATGGTATTCAACAATATGCTACATCCAAGTGAAATGAGTGGAATTGCATTTACACTGGATATACATTAAAACCTGAGTCAAACTTCTAAAACTTTAACTAAGGCAGGATTGAGGTGAACACCTTCTTGGTCATCAAGGATTATTCCAAAGACAAGGTGGCGGAATGACTGATCATCAGAGTCCTATACCAACAGAGCAGATCAATGACATTTCTCATTAAATAACCAACAAATAATATTAAACAAAYAGSSTTGTAATGAAACAGACACATGAGACAATGTGTGAATCGGTTATGACTGCTTTAGTAACAATTCATCAAAAGGGTTAGTTCATTGAAAAATGAATATTTTCTTACTCCTGAAGGAAAAGATGAAAATACACAAGTTTTATGTTTTTGGACTGACATGAGGGTCAGTATATGGTGATGTTAGAGAGAGGTTGGAAAGAGCTTTGGCTACTCTCTAAGTTTCAATGGCTTAAGCTATATGTAAATGTTTATAAAATACAAGGACTATCTATTAATACAATGGTTTGTTTTCATTGCCCTTTAAGATAAAATGAGAAAATAAGTTACTTACAAAACATGCTTTGAAGAAGTCTGTTGGGTTGTCACCAAGAAGAATCGGGAGCCCTCTCAGCACCAGTTGGCTCTTGAGTCTGTTGGGTAATAATAATAAAAAAAAGGTTGGGGAGTTATAGCTACAATAACAGGAAATTATCCAGAATACAACCAGTGGAGTATCACTTAGTGACATTTCATTGACTGTAGCTTCCATGTTTTAATAGATAACCCCGTTTGTCACATGTAAATTCACAAAACTTACATTTCMACTGCATCGTCACTAGAACCTGTGAAACAGAGCATAAGAAAAGGTTTAGAAAAACCTGCAGATGTAATTCGATTGTAACAGTTATTAACTTCAATATTGGCTTTTAAATAGTTCGTCAAACTGCTAAAAAAAAATAAATAAAATCGTGTGTCGCTTTAAGTGGTCCCGAAGGAAAGTTAGCTGTAAGCACATGCATGAAATGCACCGACAGACGTAAAACTTATGGCAACCGTTTAGCTAAACACTTTGCAGCTAAACTGCGAACATGCAGAGAAACACTAGATAACGTTATAAACGGTGACCAGACAGAAAAAGCTCATTTACTGTATATTAGAATGTTTTAGCCTAACTATCAACCGGCAGGGAAATAAAACCAAAAAATAGCGCTGACCGACACATTAACACTACGTTAACATTCTAGAGTTCACATTGGTCCAGATTTTTGGGTTATGACTTTTGTCAGAAATGCATAAACAAATAAAAACTTCTTTACAAACTCACCTTTTCACGTTGCTTTCAAAAATCGGCGTGCACCCACAGCCAGCTAGTCGGTAGCATGCTGCTCTCGTTGCAGTCAAGGCCCCTCCGCTCCCTTGCAAAAACGTAATATACTGAGGTGTCTCTACTTAAAATGATTATTGCACTCAATTTTTTTCTTCTGAATAGTACAAACAGCTAATTTTATTTAGTAATGACACTAATTTTTAAAGAACAAAAAATAATAAGTAATGACCACTTAATGTTTTATTAACACAAAATCCGGGTTTAGAGTGTAGTGATTCTCCATATTTGCAAATCAAGGAATCACTCCTGATGTAAAACGACACATCTTGAAACATGCTGTTGATGATACCCTGACAATCGTTAAAAGATGATGCTATTGGAAGCAAACGTGCTGCATGACTCTGGACTGACCCTCTTGTCTTTGTCATCTGTCACACACTTTCTTACGTCTGCATGACAATTGATGTCCACGAGTCCTTCTTTCTAAACATTCCAAGACAATATTGGCAAGGTGAATAATCTTTAACAGATATTTTATCAGTGGGCTGCTTCCATGTGACTAGGTGTCCTCTGCCTTCTTCAGGAATTTGCTATTATGTTTGAAATCTTTATTTTGCAGTTGCCAAAGTACCAAAAGTACCTTTCTTTCTTTCTTCAGGAAAGCTAAATGCACATGTCAGATCTTTGATCTCCATGTTTTCTCTGCAAATGTCTTGCCGTTTTTAGGTTTGATTGGCCACAATAGACAATAATGTCTTTTATCCTATGCTGGTTTTTATAGTAACAGTTGTACTCACTTTTTCTTTTTTGTATTTCTTGGTATTTTTTCCCATAAGTTTTAAGGATCTGTTTTTTAAAACTGCACTTGCCTTTGGGTTGATCTTCATCACTCAAAAATGTGTCTGCACCTTTGAGGTCTCTTCTGGATATTTTCCTACATGCTTTGTCTGGGCTTTCCATTTCATCCCTGGACAATGAGGAACTGTGCATTTGGATTGTACTCTGGGTCCAAGTCTCCATGGCTAGATAGTTCAGATTCAGAAAAATTATCTTCTGACTCCTCAAGGATATCATCCAACTGTGAAAAACAATCATGAGAAAATTGTTAAACGTACAAAATGCAGAGCTGGTCACTAGGCATCACAACACAGGAAAAACTAACAACTTAACAATACCAACCCAAATTAAACAAAGTCCTGATTACCAGAGTACGCCATGGCCAGTTTGAATCCCCATAGCTGTATGTTATTTCTTCTCCTCTAGCTATGTCCTTAGTTGAAAACGGGCACAAATGTGGGTTGCCTTCAGCACCTATTAATTTCATTTTACAATTAGGAGTTTTGTGTTTATCGTTCATTAGTCTGCCAAGTGAACCATCTTTTGAGGCATCAACACTAAAATTGGATAGAGGATAAAACATTAAATTTGTTTCAAATAAGTAATTTAAATAGTCAGCCGAAATGATTCCCAAAACTTACCACCATTTTCTTCCATTCCAATCAAATAAGAAGGTATTTTCTGTTTCACTGTATCTATTTTGTCTTGTCCGGCTTGTCCGGACTCTCCACGATACTCTCCAAGAATGAAGCACTCTTTGTCAACGGACATACTAGCAAACACACCTCTAACTAAGATAGAGATGGCATGTCTCTAAGATAGAGATGTTCATATTAAGAATACCTGTAAAATACTTAATGAAATTAGATCATTCAATGTGTTTAGGGTTGGGTGTTGTAAGGAATTTTCTGTTTCAGTTGTGGCTAATGATTCTTGATTTCGACTGCATAATTTATTTTAATAAAATAAAGGAAATCCAAAAAATAATTCTACATCATTCTATACATCTGAAATGTAATGTTACTTGATATTTTCTGTCACTTTATCATTTCTTCCTGTTGAAGTAGCCCTCTAACTTTCCTACCTGGTGATGTGGATGTAAGGCTGTAGCTATCGAATATTTTAGTAATCGAGTATTCTACCAAAAATTCTATCGATTAATCTAGTAATCGGATAAAATGCACTTTTGCTTAATTAAACAGCAATGTAAAGAGAAACAAATTAATTGGTTTTCTTTTTAGAAAAATCTACTTTTATTTTTTAAATATATCCAGCATTTTATCAAAAATAGTGTCATTATTCACAATACAAGGAGTAGCTTATACCCCTATCTCACCTCTGCGGTTTGACTCGCAGTGAGATAGTGTTGGGCACCTTGAGCCGCCGCGACTGCCCGCGAAGTTCTGCAAGGTTCGCTAAAAAAATCAAACATGTTTTTAAGGCGGCTTAACCATATTACATTTTTTGCACAGAAAGATGGAAACGTAATCGCAACGCCAAAACTCGCTGTGAATCATGAAGAACCGTACTTCCGGTCAGCACGCGAATCCATGTAGGTGAGAGAGGAGATTGTATGGTGCTGTAATGCACTTAATTATTCTTATTTTAAAGCCTTTTCTTGGATGCAAAAAAAGGTTTTTCAAATGACTAAGGATATAAAAAAAAAACTAAGGCACATTAAAAAACACTTTAAAGCACACTTATGATGTATTATTGTATTAGCCTACTGTTCTATGTACGATTCCATATCTGCTACAGTATTTTCCTGTGGAATGGGATGAAAGAGGCATTGACATGCTCACACTAACCTTTGAGTGTTAATGAATCTCTCCTCCAGGTATGGCTTGTCTTGGCCAGGGACAATGTGTGTAGTGGCATCCTCCATAGTTTTAACTCTCTCCCTCTTTGACATTGTATGCAGTTATCAAATTAAATTCTGTAAAGGATAGTAAGAAGGCAAATAATCAAAAGTGCAGTGATTAATATTCCAATGTTAAATTGATGACCCAGCACATTTTTGTGTCCAATCAAACTTCATCAAGGTCATGCTTGTTAGTTACACATCATGTATTTCTAAATAAAAATAACAATAATAAAATAGTTGAAAAAACACATTAACCCAAACTTGGTAGAGTTATTAATTTTGAGGTGCACATGCGGTTGTTCGGTCACAATCTTTATCAGCTTCTCTGCAACAAGCGTGCAGGCATTAGGCCACACGCCGCAAAATGGCGCACAATCAACACATAGGCCTACTCTTATCATGCCTTTATATTCACTGGCACAAAGTGTTCTAAAATCATAGTAATATTGTTTCACGTAATTGTTTTTGGGACGAGCTATCTCACAACAGAAAGTAGCAACATGTGGTGATTTGCTGTCCTGTAGGGAGCTATTAATAATTAGTTTAATTGGTCACCATTTCACAAATTGAAAAGATGATAGTTTATAAAACAAGATAGTCAACTTACCTTTTTTTTTTTTAACAATCTGTCCACTCGTGTATGATAACGGGGGCACCAAAAATGTTTCCACTGAAATTTCCATGAGCGCCTTCAGCCAGAGTCTGACGTCACTAGCTCGGCAGTGTTAATTACGGCACGCACAGCTTTTTATTCTTATTTAACTTAAATTTTGTATTTTAACTTTAATTTTTTTGGGGGGGGAGTCATGACACATTTACTCATAGAAATAATAAAAAATAAATGATAAAATGTGGTGGCAATGATATCCATGTATTATGAATCACTAACCCTAATTAAACGATGTCTATTTGAGTTTTCACCAGAAGGTTTTAGAGCCCTGTAATGCGTCGGTTCCTGTTAATGTTTAATAGACATATATAAACTAAATAATAATATAATTTATTATTATTATTATTTATTATTATTAAACAAATGACTTACAAATATTAGGCTACAACATAAGTTAATGAATTTAAAAAACAGGATTTTTTTTTTTTTTTTTTTTTCTTTTTGTTAGGCAACATATGACTATGGGAATGGGAATTTTATTGGGAGGCAGAGCTGGACTGGAACAGAATTTCAGACCGGGAAATCCCACACCAACCCAGGCCATCCTATGTGCCCAAATAAATTTAGAAACCTCAAACAGCCTTATTTTTCCCTCTATACAGCTCTGGAAAAAATATTTTTAGGAGCATGTGTTGGGAGATGAACAATTTTGTTCCATTTTTGTGAACTACTAACAATATTTCTCCTAAATTAAAAATATAACTGTTAGAGGGGTTATTTTATGTGTTTCATTTCCTTTAAATATACAAAGATCATGCAGTATTTGCACAGCCTTAATAACTCAAAATAAAATGCTAATATTTTGTAAACATATGGTGGCAGTGCTTTGGCTAAATAACATTAAGAAATCAGTATTTGATGGAATAATAACCCCTATTTGCAGTTACAGCTCTCATGTGTTTTGGCTCTCCACCAATTTTTCCTATTGCTGTTGGATGACTTCATTCCATTCCATTTGCAAAAAAAGCAAACAGCTCAGCTTTACTTGATGGTTTGTGACCCTCCATCTTCCTCTTGATGACATCCAGAGGTTTTCTGAAGGAAAAAGCAGTGCTCTTTTTTTTCAGAGCTGTATAGTTTTAAATAAGTTTTTTTTTTTTAACGTAAATTTAATAATAGTAGTATACCCATTGTCAGGGATAACACCTAGAGGGCACCAAAGACTAGACCAGAGACTCTTTGTTTGTTTTCTGTTGTTTTTTCTGTTTTGATGAACTGCATTTCAAAGAATGCACTTCGGTCAGGTGACGGGGGTGCTCACCTGAACCGAGGTTCCTCATTAGTTTCGTTATAAAGGTTCCTGAGTTCAGTTAGTCATGGTCTTGTATCTGATTAAGTTAAGTGGTTTGCTGCTGTTTCATTGAGATGGTCGTGATTATTCTATATCTGAACTCCTAGCCCGTGTCCTTAGTTCTTGTTTGGTTTAATTCCTGTACTGTTTGATTCTGCTCCAGTCCTGTTCTCCTCAGTTAAGTGTTAGTTGATCTTCTGTGCTTTTTCCTTCATGTTAATTCCCTGGTTTCTCCTGTTCAGTTCATGTTTAGTGTATTGATCTGCTCCTGTTCTGTTGATGTTTTGTCCTGGTCTCTCCTGTCCTGTTCAGTTAAGTTGTTTTTTCATGCCCCATGTTTTGTTCTAGATTTCTTAGGGTCATGCTTAGTTCCTGTTATGTTGCATTTTAGTTTCGTGCTTGTAGCCTCACGGTTTTTTTTTTTCCTTGTTTCAAAGGGCGTTTTCACACTGGTTCCGTTCCGTTCTGTACCCGAGCACGGTTTCTCCCCCTCCCCAATCCCCCCGCAGGTCTGCGTTCACACTGTAATAGCGATTGTGATCCCGGGGACACTTGCGTATTTACACAACCGGAAACAGTAGGTGGCGGTAGAGAGGCAGCTGGTTTGTTTTTCGCGGGAAAAAAAAAACTAAA
>QMIH01000858.1:195164-225943 GCA_003987875.1 Clarias batrachus
CCCGCCTTCCGTTCTCGGGAAGGTATGAACCGTTCCAGAAACCACCTTTGCAATCGGTCCAGGGATTCGATCCTGAGCGCGGAACGGTTCGGAACGATTCCATTCTCACRGACAAAAATCAACTGGTCCCGGGGCCAAGTGTACTCGGAATCGGATCCAGGACCGCAGTGTGAAAACGCCCAAAGTTTACTGTTTAGTTTCCTTGTGAGTTTGTTTGTTCATGTTCTGTTCCCATTGTTTCCCTTTTCCATTACTAAAAGACTTTCAACTGCCATCATCTCTGCCATTATGCCTCTCCTTAAGCCCATGAACAGAAACCACTACACCCATCTCTTGTTTTAAAGAATAGAGATATTTAGAACGTATTAGATTTTCAAAAAACTTCCAAAGTTTTCGAATTTTACATTATGTGAGTCAAATGGAATAAATATTTACTGTAGTTGCTAAAGGTTTAAAGGCTTTTTGTAAACATTTACATTTAGGCACTTGGCAGATGCTCTTATCCAATCAAGTGCCATCAGTCAAACACAACCGTATTGTAAAGACCTGTGTGTGTTTGTGTCTGTGTGTGTGTGTATTTAAGCACTTTGCAGACATTTAGTCAAAAAGGAACGAAATGTTGGCCAAACATTTTATAAAATTCTGCAGTGATGCCATCATTTCCTGGTGATTTATTATTTTTCATGCTATCGATTGCTTGAAATACTCCTGCAGGGTTAATATAAAAATCACAATGCTCTCATCATCAGGAAGATTGACAGCAACTAAACAAAATCCAAAAAACAGAATTTAGCACATCAATCAGCGATCTCATAGAAATCTTCAATAATTTGAAGATTTCGATCACCTGCAAGTTGATTACATATCGTTACCTCCTTGTAAAGGAAAAACTGATGTCTTTGTAGTAATGGACAAGTTCTCAAGATGGATGGAAGCTTATCCAACAGGGCATGCTACAGCTGCACATACTGCTAATCGTCTTATTACTGATTTCATTCCCAGATGGGCATTACCAGATTCCATCGACTCAGATCAAGGTACACACTTCACAGGAAAGGTGGTCAAGGAAGTGTCTAAAATGCTGAAGATTAAGTGGAATCTTCACTGCCCATACAGGCCACAAGCATCCGGACAGGTTGAAAAAGCAAACAGAACAGTCAAAACCAGGTTAAGCAAAATGCATCAGGAAGGAGTACCATGGGTCGAAGCGCTGCTGGTGGTACTGTGTAGTTTGAGAGCCTCACCTAACAGATCAGTAGGACTGAGCCCTCATAAGATTATTACTGGATGCCCAATGCAAATGCCAGGTATGATTGATCTAAGGAATGCGGATGTACACATTGCTTCAGATGCCCTGATCGCTTACTGTAAAAACTTTCTCTCTGGCACTATGTACTGCCTTTGTAGAGTTGAGTCATGTTTGCAGACTCCACTAGAAGGTGGACACACAATCATCCCAGGTCAGTGGGTCATGATAAAACCATTCGGAAACAAGTCGTTAGAGCTTAAGTGGCACAGACCACATCAAGTGATGTTAATTACAGCAGCTGTAGTGTTGTGTCAGGGAAGGAAACCCTGGACTCATGTGTCACACTGTAAAGTTGTTCCCCCACCTACAGGGATAGGATAGGACACACGGACCAGTGAGGAGCCCAGGGAAGAACCGAATGCAACAGGCATCGGGGGCCAAACCCTGTGGTGAAGACTCCCTCATAGGCCTTCCCCATCCAATAGTCCATCCTCACCTCACTGTTCTTTAGGTGTCACAGGAATTAAGAAATAGGGAAAGAAGGAACAATAGCAGACACAGATTGAACAGAGAATACAACCCTAGAGTTTGAAATCTTTTAGAACAGATACTGCTCTGTGGCCGTTTGTTTTCTTACTTACTCTGTGCAAGTACCACTTGATGGCTGTCCCGAGACCCATACGCACTGACCTCGTCACATACAAAGGAAGCCACAACCTCTACTGGACAACTAGACCAACAACTGAGCCAACTGTCACAGAAGATTAAAATAAATACACAACACAGAGAATCAAATACGAGAACTTAAGTCATCCATCAACATGATCAAGATTGCCGTGTGTGTGTGTGTGTGTGTGTGTGTGTGTGGAATTAGCCTCTTCTTTCCTCTTGTCTTCCACAGTAAAACTCCTCCCTCCCTCCCTCCACCTCGCTTTTTAAGTTTCACAACAAACACGCACACAACAGAAACACTGTTTTAACGGGGCGAAAAAATATCTGACTAAAGGAATCACTGGAATAACTTACCAATCACCCACTTCTGATCAAGCAGCCTATACATTACTCAAAAGCCAAAGAACCATCGCAGAGAAAGTGGAACACCAACCAGAATTTGCAAAAATAATAAACAAAAAGGGCCAAAAAATTACATTGCGTCTTAGGGCAACTTTGAATTCAAGTGCAACTTTTCTCTTTTCCTTACACAGTAAGGCCTCATCATACACATTTTCAATACAGTCGCTGTTATTAAAGTGAAAACCTGGCATGCATATGTCTGGTGTTTATTTCTCCTGGACATTCTTCATATGTATTTCAAACATAATTGAACTGTAATGCCTTTGATATTAATATAGAAATATTTAACTAGTATGCAACATGTTATGTAAAGTGGTGTGATGAAATTAACTGCCGTTGGATTTACACAATGATGTTCTTTAATAAATAATAATAAAATCTAAAGCCTAGCACTGAACTGTGTTTTCACTTTCATGTCCCACCACAATGTAGGGAGGACCACCTTTTCTGCACGCTTGGAGACAAATGAATACAACATTTCAACAACAGGTCCCAACCCGATCACAGTTTACAACAGATCTGCAACTTGTAACATTAAAGTCAAAGATTTAACACCAACATGATAGGAGAAAATAAAAAATAAAAACAGAATCATTGGGTTGGAAAAGGATCACCCTCTTGTGCCAGTATTTTGTTGAACCACACTTTGCTTTAATGCTTTAATCACAACCTTTAGTCTGTTGGGAGATTTCTCTACTAATGTCCAGACTTTCCATATGCCAGGATAAATAGAATAAATGTATATAATTCCTACACAATCGTTATAAAACATCTATCTCATAAAAATGATATTATGCAAAGCTGGCTGGACAGAGTGTAATGAATCTTTTGCAGTACTTAGATATATGTAGGATATGTGAAGGAAAAGTTTAATCTGCATCATCAGTGAAACCAAAATGTCAAGTGAAAGTGATGTTATGAACAGTGTGGGATTTAATAATCTACTTTAAAATAATCTACTAATGCGCTACTGTCTCAATGTAAACAAACACCTGCACCAATAGATATTAATGAGAAAAGATAACGTGAATATTTTGACTGGGATTAGTTCATATTTTCACTTTGGCTGAAATGACAGCGCTGAAGTGGTAGAAGTGAATTTTATATACAACGCTGGAGTCGTTTTAAGACAAAACTTCATCTTTATTTGAACAGGGAGTGTATTTGAGCACCAAAGAAGTACAACTTGGTGTAAACAAGGCGAGTTTTGCTGTACAGAGAGACACACAGACATGTACGTGGACTTCGACCTGAAATAATAATAATAATATCACTCATTACATTAAAGATCAGCAGATTAGTTTTAACTTTAACCTTTTAACTCTTTCTATAAACTCTGTCAACAATGCCTACGTTCGCTAGTAAACTCCTCATTAAAAAGATTCATTTAAAAATGTTTTAGTTCATTCAGAAATCGACACATCAAGTTATTTTCATTCAGTCCCATAGACTCACTCAGAGTTTTACCCTGCATGGGTGAGACCAGAGCCTGTCCCAGGAACACTGGGGCTGAGGTGGTATCATGAAGATTGGAGACTAGTTTTATAAAAGTCCAACAGATGGCAGCACCAGGCTGCGCACACGCGCGCGCACACACGCACACACACAGTCACAGCTCATCATCATTTCCAACCTTTGTGGCATCGAGCATCAAGAATTCATCCCCAGGGGACAGAACATTAATAGCGACCTCTACTGCCAGGTGCTAAGGCATCTGATGGAGGACATGCGGCGAAAAAACAGAGCTTATAAACGGAGCTGATCTCAAAACCTCGAAACCTTTGTGATACTACAGCACCCTGTACCCTGAATACAATAAAACCAGAGACCTGAACCCACAGACAACACACTCAATAACAATTCAAATCACTGCAGATTGAAACATTAATACTTTGTGTACAACTTTTTCACATCACATGCCATTACACACATTTACACACACACACGCGCGCGCACACACGGTAGTACTGAAAATAATAATTTGAAGCATTACAGGGCGGTTAAACAAGAGCTGGTCTGAGAAGTCTACTCAAAATGGACAATATGTGCCTGTTACTGCCATACACTGTGTGTGTGTGTGTGTGTGTGTGTGTGTGTGTGTGTGTGGGAGACAGTAATAAAGAGGAGGAGGTCTAGAGGCCATCCTCTCTTTTCTTGTTCTCACTTTCACATGAATATGTGATTAACTGTTGCTACTGGTTACACCCCCAGCCCACCACACACACACACACACACACTCAATCACTTACACACTTACACACACACACACACACACACACACACACTGGCCAGCTGTTTTGTCTCCCCATGTGTGTGTGTGTGTGTGTGTCACTCTGTCTTAGAGCATCAGTGTCGTTGTTCACCTGCTGCCTCAAACCCACCTGGTGTTTACTGCTAGGCAATAAACACTGCTTGTGTGTGTGTGTGTGTGTGTGTGTGTGTGTGTGTGTGTGTGTGTGAGAGAGAAAGAGAGAGAGAGAGAGGGAGGACAGAGAGAGTGGACCTACTCTAGCGGCGCGCACATCCCTCCAGTTTCACTCAAATGCCTCCTGCTCTACACAACGCTGTTGCTCCTGATGAATCTCCGGTTCCTTATTGTAACATCTGGATAAATCTGGCGCACATCTGGCTGTAAGCTCGTCTTTCAAAGGGATTTCACAGACCTTCAGTGAGCAGCAGGTGAGATTTATTAACTTGTTATTTTTAACCTGATATTCTTCCTGATCTGGTCTTGATTTCACTTGAATCCATAGTGACACACAACACAACATACACTTGATTTCAGCTCTCTGATGTCCTCACAGTAAAAGTTGTAATTAGTTTTATAGACTATTGGTCATGGTGTAAGTTTACTTGTGTTTAATTGTACTTTTAACAATCAAGCCACAGCAACAACCAGGTCAATAAATCTCTAGGATAAGTTCATGATTTAGACAAGATGGAAAGTCGAGCCATGAGTTCACAGCAGATATGTCACCGCATAAAGTGTGTGTGTGTGTGTGTGTGTGTGTGTGTGTGTGTGCACGTGAGACCTGCCGGCACACCTGGGCTTGTGTAAGGCTAATGGATGTTAATGATGGCAGCCTGTGTGTCCAGCGCACTCCTTAATGAGGATGAAGAGTAAACAGCACTTCCTCGGCCGCCTCTCGCCGCTCCTAATCATTCAGCGCAGATCGCTTTTCTGGAAACTGATTACGTTCACAGAATAGGGGCCGGGTCCTGGGGTACGGATTATACTGGCTCTCGGTTCTAGTGCCTGAGCCTCCATGTTGAATCAACACAATAATCAGTATTCAACTTTTAAATGACCGTAACATGAAACTTTGAATATCCATAGCATCTTGATAATGATAATATAATATAACAGTTCGGCTCAGACGTCTGGATCCACAGGCAAAACATGTAGTTAAATGTAGAAATTAGAGCAACTGCTCATACTGATGGCTTCTGACTTCTTCATGGCACTTGTGTGTGTACGCCGAATACAAGAACACTGTACATTTCTTAATGTTTCACAACTGATGTTTTTCCACGCAGAGATGAAATCCTCCTCATGTGTTATTGAAATCCTCCTTCAGGTTATTCCAGGTCAAATCTGATCGACTCCTGACTTCACATGATCCCAGAGAAAAAAGCTGAGTGGTGTAACGTCTGGTTCTGTTGTAATGTAAGATTCAAAGACATCTTGGGTGTAAAATATAACGGAGAAGGAGGATTATAAAGAAAAAAGTCTCTGTGATAACCATGTTGGCAGAATAAGAGACATTTAAGCCAGTGGTGGTGTTATAATATTACTAGTCTAATCTAATGAAAATATTATTTAATGGTAGTTTAATATATATCTAACCATACTACTGTATAATGCTAAGAGTTTAATAGAATGGTGGTATAATATCAGTAATCTAATCTATCTTTTATCAATAATCCCATTTAATGGAAGTCTAATCTAATAGTGGTATAATACCTATAGTCTAATCTAATCAAATGTCAAACTAAATAAAGAGTAGATACAGTATGTAGGTGATTTGGTGTTTAATCTAATTGTGGTCTAATACTAGTAATCTAACTAAATATTGTACAAAATGAATAGTCTAATTTAATGTTTAATCATTTAAGTATAACATCAATAATCCAATCTAATGGAAGGTTAATCGAATAAAATTGTAATCTATATCTAATGGTGTTTAAACTACTTGTGGTGGAATTAATAGTCTGATCTAATGGTGGTATAATCATTTAATTATAATGTAATGGGAGTATCATATAACGTAATCCAATCTAATGGAAGTCTAATCTAATAGTGGTATAAAACCCTGTAGTCTAATCTAATCTAAACGATGGTTAGTCTGATAACATATTAATCTAATCTAATGGTGGTGTAATAACAGTGATCTATTCAAATGTAATATAAACTTAATAGTCTAATCTAATGTTAGTATAATGATTTAAGTATAATGTAACGGAAGTCTAATCTAATGTAAGATTAATGTAGTAGTGGTATAATAACTGTAGTCTAATCTATTCGAAGGTTATTCAAATAAAATATTAATCTAATCTAATGGTGGTATATCAATAATCTAATCTACTTTATCTAATGAAATACAATCTAATGTAATAAAGAGATAATAGTCTAAATTTAATTATAATGTGATGGGATTATAATATCAGTGATCTAATCTAATGGAAGATGAATGTAATAGTGGTACAATAGCTGTAGTCTGATCTGATGGAAGGTCAATCTAACAAAAGATGAATCTAATGGTGGTACAATATGAGTTGTCTAATGTAATGGATGTATAATCGAATGTTATTCCAATGGAAGTAGAATATCAGTTGTCTAATCTAATGTTAGTACGCCAAGTATGAGAAATGTGCTCAGAAAAACATCCTGAATGAGGGTGATCAGAGATCGATTAAACACTTAGTGAAATCCAATTGTGAATTAAAAAAAAAAAAAAACAATAGAACCCACATGTGTCCAACAAATGAGGTCAGCTGACGACCTGAATATAGATTGAATGATCAGGTTTTTCCATCACTGGATTTTCTTCTTCCTTGATGGGACGGGAACGAGACAGGAGAAAAAAAACAGTGTATTGAAGCAAATAAGTAAAAATGAGATCTCTTTAGTTATTGTCCGTTACTGAAGTGTAACATGCTTCAAAAAAAATTCAGCCTCATGTGTATGATTTTCATCAGCTGAATGATGTCTGATGCATGACTTATGTCGGCCCACGCTTAACAACATAAGAGGAGGAAGCTCAGCGCAGCAGTAAGAGCATGTTAGTATCGTTAGACTGTTGGTTTGAGGAATGTTATGGTGCGGCTAATGCTATGGAAATAATAATGTAGTAGAATGAGCACATGAACATAATCCTGTGATATCTGTACTGTATCAGTGTGGTTACATCTGATTAGTCTGACTGGAGACACCTAGAATTAATGGATTGATGGCGTTTGTATAGGAATAGAATATCTTTTAAGGAAAGATGCGCTCCACTTCAGCAAAAGTGAAAATATGAACTGATCCCAGTAAAAATATTCAGTTGATCTTTTCTAATTAATATCTATTGGTGCAGGTGTTTGTTTACATTGAGACAGTAGCGCATTAGAAAGTAGATTATTAAATCCAAGCGATGTTCATAACTTGATGCTGTCGATATCTGCAGCTTGGAATCTGGCGCATAACAGCTCATAACTTCAGTTCTACTCAACACTGCGATTGAATTTATGGTGCAGGTTTAACTTTAGGCAAATACCTAAGGACTGGCAAAGGGTCATTTACATTTTGTCCAGCCAGTTGTGTGTGATGCCATAACAAAATCAGCCTGGACAGACAGACAGACAGACAGAATTTTTTCTGAGACTGGTTTCAGGTCCTCCAATGAATGAAACATAATATTAATATACTGTATAATAATATAATAATGAGCGAGTTCTGACCAATGTACCGACAAAATGTTTTATTTATATAGATGAAAAGATTAAGGCCTTTTGGATTTTTTGGTTCATCCGCAGTAGATCAATGATCTCCGCCTCAGAGCTGATCAGTTATCAGATTGGATATGAAATCAGATCAGTGTATTTGCTGATTTAATATCTCCCGTCTGGGTCACGCCCTAACAGCGTTTCCTCACTATAGGCAAACGCAGCTTGGTTAGTTATTAGCATTAGTCCTCCTCTCCTCATCACTGGATAAACTAATATAATGGTGATGATCAGCTCTTGAACACAAAGTCCAGCAATCAGAGCGTCACTGTTTAGTGAATGTATTTTCGCTGTGTGACTTTTAAACAAAATCTGGAGCGTCTTATATAACCGTCATAATCTGAAACAGCTCCGTGTCCTGACCTCACGTACCTCGTTAATACACACCGTGCACCAAACTCGGTCCATTAGAACAGATTAGTGAGGATAAAATCAGAAACGTGCCACATGGCCTGAACTAATGAGACTGGAGCACTGAAGCATTCTGGGAGGATTCTGAGAAGAGCACAGAACGCACGTGCCCAGAGATAGATGCTCGTGTGTGTGTGTGTGTAGGTGAGAGGGTTAAACACAAGGTAATATTTTATGTTTTGTACTCGCCGTCGTTATCAACGTTTCTCGGCAGACGAGCGAGGAGTGTGTTGAGAGATAAAGCTCTTCTGGCTTCCTCGTCCAGCACGACAGAGCGTAGGAGCTGAGTGTGCAAGTCCTCGTTCCTCGTATCCATCCCATCCATCCAGATCCACACGCTGATAAAGCTGAAAAACACCATGCAGCCGTGATGATGTAATACACACACACATTTACAACACCCATTAGTGCTTATAAAGTGTATTCACCAACTGTGGCCCAAAAACAACTCTGAGATGATGAACGGGCGAACACATCCACCAGCGAGAGCTTTAGAAGGATTTCAGGTTCGATTCTCAATCTTAGTTGTAACGTGAATAATCACGACACCTTACATCGGATTGTAAATCTACGCTTTGAATCAAGCAGTGCTTGAGATGTCGATTTTGTGTGTTTGTATGTATGTGTGAGTGTGTGTGTGTACTGGATGAGCTGTATTACGAGAGCATTTTGTATGAGTGTGTGGGAGGATGTTTCTGTGTGCGTGGGTGCTTTGTACGCGTGTGTGTTTTAGAGAGAGAGAGAACAGTAGAAAGAGAGAAAGAGATGTGTGTACGTGTGTGTGTGTGGTGAGGTGCAGGTGACAGTGACCTCACTCTAATGGTAATGCCGCTTAGAGCAGAAAAGCCTCCCGCAGCTGCAACCCAACAAGCTGCCTCATTATACTCACCATCAAAAGGTGAGCAGAGGAGAGAGAGAGAGAGAGAGAGAGAACAAATGAGTGAAACTGAGGAAGAGTGAGAGGTGAAAGGGAGAGACAGAAAGGGAGACAAAGAGAGAGAGACAAGAAACAGAAACATGGCGAGTGAGACAGAGAAACACAAACACACTGCAGAGAGAGAGAATAAAAAAAGAGATGTACAGTGTGTGTCATGAATAAATCACAGTGATCAAACTCCCACTCGCTCAATTCTGTAACGACTCATCCATGCAAAATAAACACTGAACCAAAGGATTATGAGTCTAGAATTAAGCAGAACACAATATGACACGCTTACAGCACGTGTAACAAAATGAAGAATTTGACGGGTTTAAATGTGCTCACTGATGAACCTTGAGGCTTTCACCTTGGTGTAATTCCGACAAAATTCCCAGGGTTCCAAGAATAAAGTAATAAGAAGATGGAAGGTCGAAGAAATGAATAAGTTCCTGAAGTAGTGGCGTGTCAGGAGTCAAGGATGAGATGGATGTTTGTGTGGAATCCTCTTTAATCTTCACTCACTCACTCACTCACTCATCGTCTATGCCACATCATATACCGTCGCGGGGGCCTGGAGCCCATCCCAGGAGACTTACACCCTGGCAAGGCACACAGACACGCTCATTCACACACCTTGGGGCATTTTGGAAACCCCAATTATCCTAATATTTAAATTCGTGGATTGTGGGAGGAAACCGCCCAAGCATGGGGAGAACATGCAAACGCCATGCACACAGACCAGGCAGGAATCGAACCCGGAACCTGAAGGTGCGAGGCGGCAGTGCTAACCACCAGGGACGTTACTTTTTAAAGTTACAAAATTACGGTCATTAAAAAGTAATCCGTTACATTGCAGCGTTACTTTCTGATAACAGTAACCAGTTCGAGTACTTTTCCATTGCAGAAAATGAAAAAACTCCTTTGTGCTTCCTCATGCACTGGCGGTGAATCATGATGAACCGTACTTACGGCCACCGTGCGAAAGTTGTTAACAGATTATGAGCCAAACTTGGCTGAGTGATGATAGTAGAATAATTCTAAAGGTCTTGACTAAAACAACAAGTCAAGAACTTTAGAATTATTCTACCATCATCACTCAGCCAAGTTTGGCTCATAATCTGTTAACAACTTTCGCGCGGTAGCCGTAAGTACGGTTCATCATGATTCACCGCGAGTTTTGGCGCTGTGATTAGGTTTCTATCTTTCCGCGTGTCGGCCCTCTCAGATGTTGCAGAACTTCACGGAACATCGGACGGTCACTCGCGGTGGCTCACGGTGCCTAAGACGTGCACGCTTCTCACCACAACCCAAACCGCATAGGTGAGATAGGGGTATAACAGCAGGAATAACAGAGGTAGGGGGTATCGGGGGCGGGGCTTGTAGGACGACTTTACACATACACAATAACGGAATCACTGCTGTCTGGCTCACGGATTACATCCATTGTCTGAATAACAGATAAAATTTTTGAAAATATAACTAAAAAACTGAGTGCTTTAATGGCGGACCTAACGCGTTAGATTACTCGTTGCATCAAAAAAGTAATCCAAGTACTCTAGTGCATTACTTTGTAATGCATTACACCAAACACTGCTAAGCACTAAAACACAGTGCCACCTCCTCTTTAGTCCTAATTGTGAATTATAAAACACACACACACTGGAACAGAGAAACTATCCATGAAGCTAGGATTAGGATATGTATGATGTACATACAGTATGATCGGGGCATGTGACATGCAATTTCCCGCTGGGATAGTATACCTGTCTATCTATCTAAATGATACTTGAATTGAACAGTCTTGATTTGTAGATTTTGTGCTACGTATATTTTGAGATATTACAAGCTATATCATTGGTATCAGCCATGTGAAAAACCATCCGGCAACCAACTAACCTGTTATTTGATCAACAGGTCTGGTCTGTGATTAGTGCTCCCTGTGTTGGACCATGGAGGAATCTGTGACTGTGACCTGCACTGTGTAGAACTGATCTCCAAAGATGGCAGCATCTGGATTCCCGGAGACCCCGGACTTCAACGAAACTCAAGCCAACCACTCACTGGAACATGGGGCGTCCGTGCACCCTACTCCCAGCATGCAGCTTGGTACGATGTCCAACCCACAGTCCCGTCTCCGTGACGCTATGGGTCTGGCGGCCATGGTGACACTAAACGCCGTGGCTCTGTTGGCGAACCTGGCCGTGCTGATCGTGGTGCTCAAGGCGTCACACTTGAGGAAGTACAGCTTCGTGTGGCACCTTTGCGGCGTGGATGTGCTTTGTGCATCCCTCCTCATGCCCCTTGCCATTGTGTGTGGCTCGCCAATCTTCGCCGGGGTCATCTTTACGCCACTTGAGTGTCGCCTGTATGTCTTCCTCAATGCTTTTCTGATCTCTGCCTCCATCTTTACGGTGACAGCGATTAGCATCGAGCGCTACTACTACATTGTGCACCCGATGCGCTACGAGGCCAAAATGACACCCCGCATTGCTGCCGCGGTCATGGCGCTGGTCTGGTTGGCGTCTGCTGTCCTTGGGTTGGCCACTGTGTTTGGTTGGCCCAGTTATCGCCACCATAGCGCCATTGCTGCCGCCCATTGCTCACTTCACTGGAGCCACAGCGGGCACCGGCGTGTTTTCTCTATCATCTTCTGCGTGCTTTGCTTTTGTGTCCCCGCCGCCATCATCCTGGCCGTATACGCTAACGTCTACAAGGTGGCTCACACGGCCGCCCGCCACAGGGGACCTCTACCTAGCTGGGTGCCTGCAACACCTCGCCCAAAACACCGCTCCGACTCCGTCAACAGCCAAACCACCATCATTACCAGCAGCGCCAGGAGAGGGACCGGGACACATGCTCCTCGCAGGCCACGCCGGACAGTGGTAGGGGGTAAAGCAGCACTCACACTGGCCGTCATAGTGGGACAGTTTGTCCTCTGTTGGTTGCCATACTTTGCCTTCCATCTGCATTTGTCCCTGGACGTCGCCCACAGCTCAGCTGATGAGGCAGAAGGTCCTGTCACATGGTTGGCCTACTCTTCTTTCGCCGCAAACCCATTTTTCTACGGCCTGCTGAATCGCCAGATTCGAGAAGAGGTGTGCAAGACAATGTGCTGCTGCTGCCGCTCGCCCAGCAGACCCGCAAGGCCCCCGGCATCCGGCCACGATGCCTCGGCACACGAAGACTTCCTGCATTTTCTGAAGCGCAGCAGCTCGATGGAAGCCACACGCAGCAGTTACAACACTGCGACTCCCAGGAATACACTTGACCAAACTGGGTTCAGGATACCAGGACAGATCCCTGAGGAACTCACCTAGGCTGTTGCTAGATGGCATCCAATTCTTGTACTTTCAATTTGGATTAAAATCTGGAATGTTTAATTTGGATCCAAACCTGGAGCATTTAATTCAGATCAAAAGCTTTTCAAATCAGCACCAAACATGGAACAATCGAATGCGATCCAAACCTGTAAAGTTCAAATCGAATACAAACCTGGAACACTCAAATTGGTCCAAACCTGAAACATTCAAATGGGATCCAAAATCTAAGACAATCAATATGGATCAAAATCTGATCCGAATCGGAAACATTCAAAATAGAATCAGAAACAGGTCCAAAGTTGGAACATTTAAATCCTATCCAAATCTGGAACGTTCAAAATTTCAGACATTTAAATTGGCTAAAAATTAGCTTTTTTAAATGCTAAAAATGGATCTGAACCTGGAACATTTAAAGAAAGCAAGATCCTGAAAATGATTGTGAAAGCAGATTCAAATCAATCAACTGAATTTATAATGGTCAAAGTAGAGCCAAAGCGAAAAACTGCAGAATCCACTTGTCCACTTGGTCATGCTAATAGCATGTGATAATGAGTCATGTACTTGTGGCACACAAAACACACACTTTAATGGCGGGTTGTTTATGTCCACTGACTTCACTTCTAGCGATGGACCTCACCACTGGGGATTCTTTTTAAAAGCTTTTATTAGATATTACTGAATTTCTGATCCATTCCTGAAGTTAAAGAAACGATCCAGTGACTCGATTTAGACTGAATCAGATACGTGAAAATAAAATCTGATACTGCGGTCAGGCTGTGTGAAGTCAACCTCAGATACTCAGGGTTGTTCTTTTTACAGGGAATTCAAAAAGCGTTCTTCAACATGTGTCACGATAATGCCTAGAATGATCTCGTCTTCAACTGTGGTTTATTCAAAATGAGAACTTTCCGCACGGTCCATAACAACACGTCTTTATTCATTTGCCTTAAAGTGCAACACAACTAAAACTGACACAACCTCTCCTTTAAATGCGTCTGTTTTGCTCTCGGTTTAACACACAGGCTTGTATTTTGGTACCAGTGTTTGTTGAGTCGTTCGCTGATTTTCTGCACAATACTAAAGCCTCTGTATTAGTCGTGTACACAGTATATTAGACAGTGTTGATTAATATTGTTTGGGAACATATTTTAACGTTCAGTTATTTGTGATGTGAGTAGTTTCACGCCGGGTTTACGATATTTATTTGGAACTGTATTTATTCGATTTCAAAAGCTGTCTTTTTGTTTTGATTTCTGTTCATTTTTATTTCTTCACTTGGCTCTAAGATCTCCTGTCTCCATGCTGAATAAAATACCCTTCACTCTGTCACGGGGAGTGTGTTACACAACGTGTCTTTGTTTCGTAAAAAAAAAAAATTAACAGCCTTGGCTGGCGAGCTTCACTGCTGGATAATGTGTCTGTCAAAGTCCAGGAGATACAGAAAGGCCTACTTATCACACTATGGTGCAAAAAGCATAAGTAATGGCCTTATAAATGTCTGCTGCATTTCATCCTCGATAACAACCTAGTAACTAAAATGGCCCATCATGTATTGGTGCCGATTTGTTTTGGTTTTTTTGGTGCAAACACGATAATAACATGCTATAAAGTCTGAATTTCAGGGAACTAATCGTCCTCTCACCCACACATCGAGCTTGTTTAATTGCGTTTCGTTTAAAACAGATTTTAAATATGTAGATAGCTTGTATTGTTTTATCCGGCCAGCATTTTGAACTGAAATTTCAGCGGACATGACATTCAGAATTCATCTTCAATGCTAGTGAACAGAATCCATACACAGATCATCATATAGCTACGGATGCATCTCTGTGAACAATCTATAAACAAATGTGTGATCAATACCATAAAAAAAAATATATGATGCTTCTATGGAGATTATGAGATTATGGGCTTTTGCTAGAGAAAAAAAAAAAAAAACATAGAAAAATGCTGCGTAATTTCGAATCATCCATGACAACTTGAGACAGGATGCTGTGTGTTGACATCTGTGTTTTACAGAGTTTCACACATAACCAAACACAATACTGAATAACAACAGTACATCATGTAATGCTGTATGAACTCACTTTACACTGGGGATGGGAATCAGCCGTCAGCTCCCCGTACGATATTATCACAATACCTCGATGCCGAATTGATTAATATTGAAAAGCTATAATTAGCACGATTCAGTATAACATTTTTCCCACCAATTTATTATTATTACAGAGAGCGCCACCTGTAGGATTATATAAAAATGGCGATGTTTGACCTCCTCAAAGCGTGCAGATATCTGAGGCTGATCGACCAATCAAACTGAAAATCAGCCAATTCTGGTCACTGGCCGATAGACCAGTTCATCTCTATTATAAATGTAAAAACAATTATTTTGAGGTCAGTGTGGCGATAATAAAAGCACCATGGTTTATTTCCCACCATCTCTACCATAGACTATAGTATCTAAAGTATGGAAAACTTACCCCCATTATAAAATGTCATTGTCTCAGGCTTACTGAGGAATCGTGACCCCGATGCTGATTTGTACACTCATATAAAAGAAAATCAGTACCGGAAAAGTTGCAATAGCAGCAGGACCACATGCTACCTGATTTAAACACATAACATGAAACACACACACACACACAAACACTCACTTAAATTTGTATTAAACGTCATGACTTTAAAAAATCCATCAAATTGTCAGATTAAAATGCAATGTGGCCAAAAAATATGCCACAATGCCGTCTGTGTGTGTGTGTAACTCAGGAATCTGAAGATAAATAAAACAAGGATTAAACAAACATTAGCTAGATCCATTTTAACATAGAGTAGCTTTAGCACAAGAGCGACATCCAGCAGACCTCATCGTGGCGAACGCTTTTATTGTTAATCTGCTCTGATCGAGGGAGCGTTTCAGTAATACGTGTCGGCTGTGTTGGTGTATAGAACAATATTATAGGAATTTGAGCTTCATGTTATACATGCAGTTGTGAGATCTCACTGGTTCAGATTCACAACAGTTTGCCAGGTTTAAAAATATCCCGTCTGTTCAGAATGAGAATCTTGTGCCATCGTTGTGTCTCGATGTTCTGGAACTCAGGAATCGGGGTTGTTATTGTCACAACTGTAATCCAGGAGCAGAGACAGTGACGGGGCGAGCCGGGATCTGTGTGAAATGGGAAAAACTCCCATCAGGGAAAAGGTTTTAAAACGTTTAATGTGCACAGCAAGAGATTTAATCATTAGCAAACTTAAAGTAGATCAGACCACAGATATCTTATTTTTAAAGTACCACAGATATTTTTAATACAGCTGATCAAACCACTGACATCTTACGTAGAATAAATCAGATTACTGACATCTTACATAGAATAAATCAGACGGCTGACATCTTGCATAGAATTTCAATAATCAATTTCACAGATTTCTTAGAAAATGTATCAAAATAAAGAAAATGTTTTCTTTTTCTGTGAATTCTGTTTTTGTTTTATTCTTAAAGTTTCTTTTCCTTTTTAATCCAAAGAATAATACATCACATATTCATCATCCTGTCATACACACACACACACACACACACACACACACACACACACACACAGCCATCTGCCAGAGAGACTTAGAGTCCATTAGTGCCTACATATACCACAGTAAGTAAATGAAACACTCACTAAAGCACTAAGCTGTGTGTGTGTGTGTGTGTGTGTGTGTGTGTGTGTGTGTGTGTGTGTGTGTGTGTGTGTGTGTGTGACAATAAAGAGCAAAGCATACTAAAATAGATAGAAGAGAAAGAAGAACATCAGTCAATTTCAGAGTCGAAATCTCCACACACACACACACACACACACACACACACACATAAATTACAGTTTAAATGAAAACACAGTCTATGATCTAAATGCTCTGTTCCAAGTATTTCATTTTATTGAAACTTGTGATTATTCACTTTTCTGTGTGAAATATAAATTAGAAAACATTTCATGTTATAATCACAAAAAACAATCAAAATGCTTCTGTATTTCAAACGTTGATTAGTGACACCAGCAGTGTGGCTGTTACAGTAAGTGTGACGTGTGAACGGAGCAGATCATTCTAAAAGCTCAATAAGGTTTTTTTTCTTTCCACATTATCGCTTTGCTGCATGACGTCATGGCCTCTGTTTCTGTATCGGGTTCAAACGGCGCTGTGTTTCTCTGAAAGACGTCATGGCTGACTTCATTAGTGCCGATCACAAACACACAGACGAACACACAGTTATGACTAACGCGTTCTGTCAAGTGAACGATTCACCCAATAGACCGCCTCACTGTCGGCGTGTAACAACAAGCAAACTATAGAAAAACAGAGGCTTCGCTCCAAGGATTCTGGATGCTGGTCGGTCAAACAATGCTGATTACATTTCTATAAGTCATGGGTTCATGAACAAGCTCGTTCTAAAGCTTTAAAACTGTGAGCACTGCCAGTGAAATATTCTTGAATCTAGATTTGAATCTAAATCTTTAAACCTTAAATCTAAAATGTCTGCAGGTCAATTCGAAAATCAGATGGTCAGAAAGAGCGATAATCTTATCAAGCACAACAGGTAAACAATAATGAAAGATAAAAGAGCACTCGGTTCTCCGGGACCTGTGTCTCTGTCTGGTTTCTGTCCACCAGCTCATTAGTCTCATTAGTCTCATTAGTCTCAGCCACAAGTCTAACGTCAAGAGAGCCTGATGGAGGAGAAAATGGTTATAATTAATACAACGTAATGTGAGGACCAGGTTCACAAACGTAATTAAGTAAAAAAAATAAATAAAAAAAGTCTTTTTTATTATGACAGTGTACTCATTCTAAACACCTGCTGTGGTGTGAAAGGAATAAGTCACTCTCCCAGTTGCTGTCTTCCTAATGTCCAGCTTGTGTGTTTGCTGTGCATGAAGTGAGTCTGTAGCGTTCAGGATGGCGACTCTGAGGCTTTTTTTTAAAAGACCATTATAAAGCACTGACAGGTCACTAACAATTTAAAAATTCATTCATCAGCTCGGTGTGTGCGTAATGGATTCCAGCGGCGTACAGAGACACGGTGGTAATGCTGAAGGCACAATGCAGCTTTAATAATCAACTGTTAATCGATGTGTTTCAGCATCTACATCGTTTCTCACGCTTGTCTGTTATTTCATTTGTGAAATATTTCATATTTTTGAACGACTCTTCTAAATGAATCGCTTCGCAATCAGTGATAAACTGGACACGTTTTAGCTTTGGCACATGTGGGTTTACATACAATACATGCTGTAAGCGTTCTGTCTGTCTGTCTGTCTGTCTGTCTGTCTGTCCACTACACCACCGAGCCGCGCCAGTATTACACTGTGAAGTGAATATTTGAACATCAGCCTTATTGCTTCACAATTTAAGAAGATTTAGACCAGGTGCTTGTTTTCACACCTGATCTATTATCAACCAGCAGTAAATACGGCAGGGACGCGACTCTTGACGACTGATAGGGTCGGATGGCTACAATACTCGTCTATGTTGCACTGGACCCTAAGAAGACTAAATCATTGCTACGTCCACAAAGTAGTTGAAATATTACAATATGGCCTTCTGTGTTTTTCTTGTTATCTTTGTGTGTGTGTGTGTTTTTATTATTTCTTCATTCTCCACTTCATTCTAATACTGCTTACCATAATCTACATGATGGTCCAGTAATGTCTTAATGATGTCTCGCTTCTTGACGGCTGCATTCCAGAGAGAGCACCGAACTTTACAAAGGGCGCAGTTCTCTGTATGTCTGTGTGTGTGTGTGTCTGTGTGTGTACACATACAGAACTGCGCCCTTTTTAAACCTTCGTATTACAGTATTTTGATTGTGGTGTCACAAATAAGTTCAGCTACTGTCTGAGTTGGTGGATCTTCTGTCTGAGACAATGTCAATGTTACAAATTTCAGGGTTGGTTTAACATATTCGTGTGTTTGCTGTTTTATAATATCATTAATAGCGTTTTGGTACAGTATAGTATCGTCTGCATAAAGAGGACGTGAACTGTTACATAGTCACGCATTAAACCCACTACACCACTATACCGTAATTCTTCCACACAAACAGAGGACTAGAGGATGTTAAACAGTGAACAAAGACATTTTACAATTTAAAAAATAACTTAAAGCGGTAAAAGCACTCGCCCTATCATCCGGAAATCGCGGGTTCGAATCCCGGGTGATGCTGTAACCTCTCGCAGACGGAGGTCTAGAGAGAGCTGATTGGCCGAGCTCTCTCAGAGGGGAGGGATGAGAGGTACTTAGTGCTTCCACATTAATCACGACTCTACAACCAGTCAGGGGCGTCTGTGAGCTCACGCAGCGGAGGGAGCGGATAGCGCCGTCCTCTGAGTGTGCACGAACGAGCAGTTCGAAAAGATGCGGTCGGTTGGCGTCACGTGGTTCGGAGGAAACACGTGATAGTCTTCGGCCCTCCCGGCTGAGTGCCAGTAGTAGCCTTAATGTGGGAGCCCCCTAGTGACAGGGAGGAATTGGACACGACTAAATTAGGGAGAAAATCGGGGGAAAATCCCAAAAAAGAAAAACTTAAAGCTTGATATAAAGTATGAAATACTATGATTAAAAATGTTCGGTTTCTTAAAGCAGCCTAAATATATGTCTGTATTTTTTTTACTTTAAGATTTAAAGTATTTTACATTCTTCGCTTCAGATTTCTAGCTACGTTTTTCTGGCCCTAAAATTAGCCCCGCCCCTTCTAACAAAGAAGATTTAAGCCCTGCCCCTTTTCTCTTAAACAGCAGCTCATATGCTAAACCATGCTAACAGAAGAAAAGTTGAAGAAAAGTTAAAGGAAAGAGTCCACTCGGAATATCACATACTGCCCCTTTAATTATTTATGTGTGTATAAACTGTATGTCTCTATCTATCCATCAAATCATGTTAAAACAGATCCGACCCTCCCTGTGCTTCTCTAGTTACTCACAAGAGGAGTGTTTAAAAAGTGAAATACGGCCCATCCTGCAGTATTTATAGCTCAACTAGAAGGGGGTACAGATCTTCCCACGGGGAATTCTTGTACGAGCGCGGTCAGTTTCCTAATATATCCGTCCCTCAGCCCTGGCACCGGCGCAACACAGTCGACACACTGCTCCGAGTCCGGCCGAGTGAAGGAGTCTTTCTGCGTCCGTGACCGGCACCATGATGCGGAGCGCAGCGCCTGCGGACATAGAGATCGACCTCGGGGACGACGGGGACAGCGAGGACAGCGAGGGACAGCAGCCGTGGAAGACGCAGCTGGAGACGGTCATGGAGGAGGAGGAGGAGGAAGAGGAGGAGGAGGAAGACGAAGAGGAGGACATGATCTCGACGCAGAGCGACACAAGGCCTCTGATCAACGAGAGAGACCCACGACAGCTGAACGAATGTCTCAAGGTAACCCAATAACTTGTGCGTCCCAGTTGAGGCACAGAACTCACGCGGACAGCACTGAAGTATCTGAATTAAACTCTGTAGAAACCGTAGCTTGCGATTCTATGAGGGTGTCATTTCATTAACAACTCTGTGAGCTCGCGGTACAGTGTGCAGCACTAACACTGAGAAGGTGCTTCTCCTGTCCGCTTCACCAAACAGACCCGTCTCTCGAGAGGTCCGCGCTTCCTCTTTGCTCATCTGACAACGTGTAAATAAAGTTCACTTGTCTTGAAGTGAATGTTAACAGCTGCGGCTGCGAGACAGATGGAGGATAAAAGCAGCACGAGTGTTCTTGTTCATATCATGAGCACAATTATAGCAGCACGCTGATGGAGACTCGTCTCATGAACTTTGTGACTGGGAAATCCCATAGATTTTACAGTACAGTAAACCAAGAAAGACATTTAAATAAAAATAAAGTTGTGTGGAAATATAATTAAGTGCCTAAAAGCGGTCTGTGGTTAAACATCGGTAAATAATGTTTTACAGCTGCTATGAGTGAAAGTAGATAAGTACAGTAATAATGGACTAACTCATTCCCGAACATTCCCTAATTGTAGCTATAAACAAATAAAATGCATCTATATCAGGAAAAGAGACGTTTTGTTTGTACATTGGGTCAGAACTCGCTCCTTCAATGATATCTTTGTTTTATACTGTACTTGGGAGGACCAGAAAATTTTCTTTCTGTCTCTCCAGTCAGATTTGATCACATTAATGAAACGTTGATAGCACTTCGGTATTGGCCTGAAGTTCAACCTGCGCTATAAATGAAATCAAATTGTTGCGTCGAAAGGAGGTTATGAGTAGTTATGTGCCAGATTACATCACAGCACCTAGGACTTTTTTGGACGAATATACAGTAGCACTTTTCCCTCGAGGTGGGCGTGGCTATACGTGTCACTCAACGGAGCCAATCAACGTGATAGCTTACGTATGCGTAGAGTATGGGGAAAACACAGAAACGACAAAATCCTCAAGAAACAGAAACAAAGACGAGACAGCATGGCTTACTCCAATGAAAAGTAAAGTAGACTATGAAACTGAACCTTCGAAGATGAAGATGGACAGATCAGTGTATGTTTATTCCTTCTGCCTAAAGTTTAACCTGCGCCATAAATGTAATCAAATTGTTGAGTAGAAGTGAAGTTATGATCAGTTTCATTCCAGATTACAAGCAGGAAGATTTAACAGCGTACTGCGTCAAACTGTGGACGCGTCTTAAACCGACCGCTGGACATAATTTACTGAATCTCCTGCAGTCCTGAGATCTCAGTCTGAAGTTTAATCTGCACCATCAGTCAAATCTAAATGTTGAGTAAAAGTGATGTTATGAACAGTTATGTGTGGGATTTAATAATCTACTGTAAAATAATCTACTAATGCGCTACTGTCTCAATGTAAACAAACACCTGCAGCAATAGATATTAATGAGAAAAGATAAAGTGAATATTTTGACTGGGATTAGTTCATATTTTCACTTTGGCTGAAATAACAGCGCTGAAGTGGTAGAAGTGAATTTTAACACGCTGGAGTGGTTTTAAGACAAAACTTCATCTTTATCTGATCGACTTTTTCCATTTCTCATCTGTGATTCTCTCTCCGATTACCGAACAGGAAGTGTATTTGTCTGAGCACCAAAGAAGTCCAACTTAGTGTAAACAAGGCGTCAGATACTCAACCTTACAGAATGTGATTTCTGTGTGTTAATAAGTGAGACAGAGAGTTCTGCTGTACAGAGAGACACACAGACAGACATGCACGTGGACTTCAACCTGAAATCATAATAATAATAATATCACAGATTACATTAAAGATCATCAGATTATTATTAGCTTTAACCTTTTAACTCTTTCTATAAACTCTTTAACCGCTAATGACGGGTACTCACGCTAGTGTTTAACAGATTTAAATGTTTTAGTGTTGGTTAACCTCTTTGGACTTTGGACAGGTTTCATTATTAACTGATGTCCATAGTCATTCGGCATATTTCATACTCAGATTTTATTTTTAATTTTTTTAATCAATAACATGATTTAGTCCACCATTAGATTATAAAACCCCAAAAGAAGAACATACTGTACATTACGCGGCACGTTTTTATCATCCTGTGCTGTTTTGTTCAGTTTAACCAGCTATAATATCCTCCACATCACTAGACACTGAAGTATTCTCCAAAACCTCCTAATTAGTGCTCAGTGTAAGTGATGTGATCACATCGAGTGTTGTCCGTATGCTAATACTCCACTACTGCGATGAGCTGAAGGACTTTCGAGTGTGGGTTTAAGAGAACAGATCACATGAGATTAACACAAGAACCTCATTCTCTCTCTCACTCTCTATGGTGGGGGACACTCAGGATGGGGTGCCAGTCCATGGCAGGGGACACGAGCACAGTTAAATGTTCATTATGCGCAAATTTGTAATGTATACCTGGACAGACCCCACCAAGCACGGGGAGAACATGGAAACTCCATGCACACAGGCTCGAGGCGGGAATCGAACCTTTGACCAGAGAGATGCAGGGCCACAAGGCGACTGAACCACTACACCACCTCACCCGCACGACCGCCAGTTAGTGTAATAAACTGGAAGCCAAAATCAGTGATGATGTGCTTCAATATGATCAGGAATACAGGAGCAGCTGAAGATTCACAGAGGTTACAAGACAGCGGCTACTGACGTGATTTTTATTTAAAAAACATCAGTGATGTGAAAAAGTATTATCCTGATGTTTTGTATATTTGTGACTTAATGATTCAGATCATCAAACTAATTTTAACACAAATAACCTGAGTACAATTTTAAAAATAATAATTTCATTATTTAAGGACGGGGAAAATGTCTGCCCTATGTGAAAAAGTAATTGCCCCCACGCTAAATCATGAATGAACAGTGATTGAACACATTTTTTATAAAGCTGAGTTAATTTCACTTGCCTGATTACAACCAGACCTGCTGAATCAAGAAATCACCTAAATAGAACATTTTTAGGGGACCAACATGAAGAACGCTAAAGGATCTCAAAAAGCAACATGATCTAAAGAAATTTGAGAACAGATGAGATACAAAGTAACTGACATTCTACAACATTTTTTTTTTACTTTTAATGAACTTTTAATGTTAAAAGTAAAAAAAAAAGTCTAAGCAAAAATCTTCATGAATTTGCTGTAGTATAAGAGAAATAAAACACTTCAGGGTGAAACTCTGCTTCATCAAACCACCCTGATTATTCTTTGCCTCTAACAGAGTGACATGTTGTTTTATTCTCCACTAAATGTCTCTGGAAGGTCTGAAGTGTGTGATGAAGCCGTGTGTGTATATTGGTCTGGTTCAGGTGAGTTTCGAGGACGTGATCGCCGAGCCGCTCTCGGTGCGCAGTGGAGACCGGGTGTGGTTCTGGAGCAACGCGCTCTTCGAGGTGTCCCGTGTTTGGATCTACCGCATCGTCACGGCGGTGCTCGCGGTTCCGTTCTCCATCATCGCTGGATGTCTCTTCGCACTTCTCACCTGCCTTCACATCTGGTACGAGTAGTTTTTAAATTTTAAATAATTTACAGAGCAGTAGAGAGGAACTGAATGTCTCGCATTTATCGTTATGTCGAACCCCAGCACATCCGCTGTGGAACATTTTGGAGAAAAATGAGATTCACCTGTAACTATTTTCCTCTGAACCCGATCCGTATGGTGCCAGGATTAATTGTTGCTGAAGATTTGTACATCAAAATTAATTACTTCTAATATAAATCAATTAATTTAGGTTTGACAGAAACACCTCACCTTTACCTCCTCACTGACTCTTTAGGAGGAAACATTATAATAATTAAAACTCACTCAGCTCCACCCACGGCTAAAACAGTTACTTAACCCCGCCCATTTTCCATAAAACATAACGCAACAGGCACTAGATCGTCAGTGTTCTCAAACTGATTAAAACTCACCTTGTACGCAACAGTGTTGAAACATTACAGACTGCAAAAGAAATAAAAATCTGAAACAGATCTAACTTAGAGTTCCGCCTTCAATCTTTAGGCCACGCCTCCTAATCAGATGCTGGTGAGACCAAACCATGTGCAGATTAAAAAGTGCAATTCAGTTTTATAGCTTTACTCTGTAATGTCAAAGAACATTACAAACCACTTCAGGAACACCAGAGACGTCGTATAAATATTGCGAATGCAGTGAATTGGACTCTTCGTTTAAAGAGAGTTTGGATGAAGGTGGAGTGACTTCCTCTCTCTGTTGCGTTTCAGGCTTCTCACGCCATGTGTAAAGGTGATCTTCATGAACACCAACTGGCTGCAGATGCTCTGGAGCAGCGTCCTGGACATCTTCGTCCTCCCCGTCTACCACAGCGCCTCCAGGTGCTGCACGAGCATCAGTGCGCGACTCACGCAGGAATGAAACACTCTCACCGGGAACATTCTCATCTCAGCTGGAGCAGAGACACGGTCGCCAGATGTGGCGTGATAATCACAGGGTTCCATGGACTCAACCTGTTTTTTGTTGGAATAACCAGACAGGACTGGTGTGAGAGGGGTTTTTTGTGAAAGAAATGACAAAATGTGCGATCACGATCTTTCTGTATCCGTCGACTTGACGGTATACTACACTGTTTAAGGAGAATCATCCGATCCCACGATGCACTAAACCGGTGTCCATACAGGACAACATTATTAGTGATGAAGACTTAATACTGTGCAATTAATACTGTGCATATTTAAACACTGAGTTTTCTTTAATACCTGTGTATTTAAACATATACAGTGCGTGCGAGTAATTCCTTATTATAACAAACATAATTCTGATTGGTTAATCCAGTTTCTCACTGTAGTGTGTAGAAACAAAACAAGGAATGAAAACACGTCAACTTCAAGATATTTCGTCCAAATAACTTTCCAATCATGTGTGCTGTAACTACACAGGTATTTCTATTACACAGTATAATCTCAGACTTTCAGGTTAAATTAATCCTTTGATGTAATGCGAGACAAAGTCTTTACTTTTTTCTTCTTCTTTTTTTTACCTTAAATGATGTATGTTGTTATAAAAGGCTCATCCATCTGTCTCTCTTAAATGCAAATAGGTTTGCGCTGCATCTAATCCCAGCTATTGAACTAAGTGCAGCACCTTTTGTTTGGCACACACAAGCACAAATTATTCTGCACTATTTCAGGCCTTGATTATTCGTCGCACGCCATTTTGATGCTAATGTGTCCGGTTGGTGGACGCCTCGATTTTTTTTCCCCTGCTGATCCGAGGCCAGTTTTGACACTCAAAAACAAAAGGAAACATCATGAAGATCAAGGCTCTAGGTGTTAAAGATGCAGTGTTATCCAGACCGCTAAATGATCACGATCGAGTATAGCGCGTCCTGTTCTTCAGAACAGCACCCTCTACTGGTGGTGCAAGAGGGTACTCTGTAAAAAGATATCGATCATTGATTTTTGTCATACACACCGTTGTGAGGGTTTGATCAGACCCACCGTCCACTACATTGTTGTTTACAGTGGTATGGAGTACGTGAGCCAATTTAGACCCTCCCTCTCTCTCTCTCTCTCTCTGTCAGTCTGCAGGAGTTCAGTGTACATGCGTGGCATTTGGAAGCGACTATCAGGCATCTATATTTAATCACAGTTCCTCTGGGATGTGGTGTAGTTGCCTGGCAATGAAAACAAAAGTCAGATTGGAAATTAGACACAGCCACGCCTATAGAGGAACGGCCCTTTGTACAGTAGGTGGCAAGATTTCTCATTCTTTAAAAAGGTCAGAAAGATGAACGAGATAAAACGTTATTTTTTTCCCCCATCAATCTTCACATTAAATCCTTACAAAATTTCAAAAAGTCATGAAACGAGTCATGATTTCCAACAAAACTAGGTGCTAAAAAAAAGAAGCAAAAAACAAACTATACAGAGAAAATAAATATTTTTTTTATTTTCCTGAAGGGTGCCAATAGTTCCAGAGTTTTCCGTACACGTGATCTGACACACACACAAAAGACTCACCAATCACTGCTCAAGACAACCATATGCATTTATAACACATGCATTTATTTGATTTTTTTTTTTTTTTAACAGTTCGGTACTTTTTTTAAATTTTGGTGTGAAAATGCATAGTCAGCAAAAATATATTTCACAACGTGTATGAGGAAATGTATCTCAATAAACACAACATATATTTATATAAGCTGCTTCTTCTAAACACAGTTGTTGTTTCACTACAACATTAACTTTTAAAACAAAGATTAAAGATTAGAACTCATGCTCTGAAGCTGATCAGATCAGCACACGTGAGCGCCCCCGAGAGTCGCCCGGACGCACTGCACAACGTGTCGTAAACTCGCACTTCGAAACCTTCCATGCTTTCATAGAGGAATATTCAGATCTGCAGGGCGCTGATCCGGGATCAGCTCTGCACTAGCATTACATACAAGGCATTAAAAAAAACTGATCCTAGATCAGCTTTCTTGTTCATGAAGCACCAGACTCAGTGTAGAAATCTGTACACAGCACCGGCTGGAGCGGAGAGCAACCTTTTGTGCAGGTACGAAGGGTTATGAGACGCTGATCATCTGAGTCACGGCTTCGTCTCCGACCGGGGACTCCTCCGACTCCACCTACCGAACAGGGAGAGCAAGAGCAGGAGCAGGATGAACACAATGCCAATTAGTTACCCTGTGACATTTTTGCTAATTTATTATACACTCGTATAATAAGAAACTCGCACAACTATAAGGAAAGGCACATGTACTGTTCGATAAGCTTTCTTATATAATATTGTAAAAGTCACAGCATGTCTAAATGTTCCAAAAGACTTTACAGTAAAATAATAATCTATAATTCACGCTATAGTGAAATCTGGAATAATCCTTGAATATTAAAGCAAGAATAAAACTCAAAATATTAGTGTTTATTGCAAAAGGAACAGAATAATACAGTACAAAAAAAGAAAAAACAGCAGGAACATGAACATAAGGGAGAAAAAAAGCACATTGTTTTGTACAGCATCTTAAACATGATCCTTTTGAAACATTTCAAACATGTAAACACAATTTATGCCGAACATTTAAGCAATGACACAGAACTCAAACACAAAGCAGCAGTGATACAGATTACAGACCAGCCATGCAGACGGCGCGGGTGAACAATGACACTTTATGAGTCCCGGACCGCGATGAAGCTCAAAGTCGGCTGGTTTAGTGTGAAGACATGATGTGGACGAGTTAAATATACAATAGTGATTTTCCTGAGATTAAGTGATGTCTGATGAAAATGAAGTGTAAATTAAAAAAATTAAGTCTGTTCTATCAGCTAGAGCACCTGTAACGAAAATATGAGGGTGAGTCAAAAATGATCCGCACTCCGGTTATATTAAAAAACTTCTTTAGGTCGCACTGTCTTATCAGCGCTTTCTGTTCAAGGCACCTGTCTCCTCTGTCACTGCTGTTCAACGTGTGAACGTGTTACATCAGTTCATTTGTAACTGCGGTGTGTAAACAAAAATGGACGATTTGCATGAAAGAAGAGCAGCGTGCAGTGATTTGTGTTTTTTTTGTGGTCTGAGGGTGTATCCCGTGCCGAAACAACTTAGGGAGGAGAGTAAATAGAAATGTTTGATTATCTGCAAACAAAATTTGTACTGATGATCTAAGGAAGGTGAAAGTTTCTTAAAGAGAAACGTTACTCGAGATGAGACACGGATTCATCACTACGAGCCTGAGAGTGGAACAGAAACATCCTCAATCACCGACCGAGAAAAAGTTAAAGTCAAATTAACAATAAAAGTAAAATTCAGCAATGCTTACAGTTTCCTGGAATTCTCAAGGGCCAGAAGTATTGGGACGTCATCAGGAAAAAGATTCAACAAATCTACAGTGCTCGTTACACTGAACAATAAACAGAGAGGACTGATGTCTAAGTGCAAAAACTTTGTTTTGAGGTGTTAAAGCTCCTCCCTATAGTTCTGATCTCACTACATCAGACTTTCTCCTGTTTGATCCCTGAAAGCCCTACGAGGATGAAGATTCACTTCTGATGAAGGACAGAAGACAGAGGTGCATTCGTGGCTCGCAGCTCAGAGGACACGAAAGCGATGAACAAAATGTCTATCTGTCTTTTCTAATGAAAATAAATTCTACATCCAGAGTGCGGACCATTTTTATGAGTTCCTTTTTAGCACTAAATTAGCGACTTAGAGAGTTATTTTAGGGAGTTAATTAGAGAGATCTATAAAGTGCTGAACATGTTTATTGTGTATTTATCACATTAAGTTAATCAAGGACATCTGGTCACTGCTCGTATCGAGGCAAATGCAGAAAGGCAGCTGTTGCCAATCATTCCAACTGGTTTTGAACTGCTTTAGTGTTTTGTTTAGTTTTTTTTTTGTGTGTGTGTGTGTATTGTTGTATAGTATCAGCATTGAGCCACACGCGTGAAGCAATAATAAAAAGCTGTATGCATGTGATGAAGCTTGAAGCACGCACACACACAAAACAAGCAGACACGTACACACACACACGGACATGTGCATGGACATTCACACATGCAGTCTCTTTAGCTTGTAAAGGGAAGCGTGTATTGCTTAAAGGTCTGTGCGTGTTATGCCAGGCGCGAGGCTGAGATGGTGGTCCAATCAGAGCTGGGATTTATCTGGAGCCTCCCGCTCACCTGCATGCCCATCTCGTCCTTCTCCTTCCCCGAAAAGAAGCGTCCGCCGTCTCCGCGCTTCCGCGCCATGGCGTGCCGATGACGAGACTCGTGCAGATATTTCTGAAATGAAAAGAACAAATCGGGTTAAATACACGGTACTACACACACACACACACACGCCATCACTAAGTCAAAAAACAAATCTGTAAAGGCTTCCGGTGCGATTGTTTAACTTACCCTCCTCTCTTTGGGAATCTTGCCCTCGGCCTCCAGCTTGGCGCGGGCCTGCCGTCTCTTCAGGATGCGGTGGTACTGTTTAGCGTTGACGTAAAGCGGCTCCTCCTCCAGCATCTCTGCTCCGGGCAGGGGGATCCTCTGCATGGTCGGGACCGAGCCACCGCTTTGGACCATCTGATAAACACACCAGCGGTGACACATTTTCATAAACACAAACTCAATCTACATAAATAAACTGTACATTGGTCAGAACCCACTCTTTCAACGATATCTTTACATTTCATACACTGGATTACCAGAAACCGGTCTCGGATTTAATAATCTACTTTAAAATAAGATACTAATGTGCTACTGTCTCAATGTACTGTCTCAAACACCTGCACCAATAGATATTAATGAGAAAAGATAAAGTGAATATTTTGACTGGGATTAGTTCATATTTTCACTTTGGCTGAAATAACAGCGCTGAAGTGGTATAAGTGAATTTTATATATAACGCTGGAGTCGTTTTAAGACAAAACTTCATCTTTTTCCTTTTCTCATCTGAGATTCACTCTCCGATTACTGAACAGGGAGTGTATTTGACTGACGATGAAAGAAGTACAACTTAGTGATTAGAATATGATTCCTCTGTATTAATAATAAAATCACTGATTACATTAAAGATCAGCAGATTATTTTTTAGCTTTAACTCTTTTCCCATCATTGACGCGTCCTTACACTAGTCTCTATATAAACAGAATCGCATGAGTGACCTACCATGACCATTCCTCCAGCATTAACCACATTTCCTGAAACAGGAACCGCGACCGTAACGGTGCCCTGACCTCCGGTGCCGCTCGCATTCGAACCCGTCTGGATGATCTGACCTCCGGCTAAACTGGCAGCTGGGATAGTGATCATACCTGAAGAGATGAATATATACATATATGATATATAATAATATTATTGAGATACATATACATATATGAAGCACACACAAAAGAGAGAGAGAAGGTCAAGTCCCCTGCTGAACTTACACCCTGGAGGATGAGCTTTGTATATATTTACAATATTTTCCTTCCTGTATATAAATAAGGACATATCATGACAACGTCTGAGTTCCTCGATCTCCATATGTCATAACATCTTTTCTCAGTAAAATCTGTCATTTTTAAACCAGTATTTATGTTGTGTTACCCTGTGGGAGGATGGTGCCATCGGCGTTGACTGGCTGGTACAGGATAGTCTGTCCCTCCGCCGTCTGAGCCTGCTGTCCCTGCACTGTGATCTGCTGAGGCTGACACACACACACACACTTTCATTTACACACAAGCCTACATTATTAAACAGCGCTGTTATTCAAAAGTAATATTATCTTTCCTCCCCCATATCTGTCAGACTTAAATGAATGAGATCATCAAACAAACTGCAATAACGCACAAAGATACCATGAGTCAAATGTTTTATTTTATATAATAATGATAATTACATTTTTTTTT
>QMIH01000858.1:225948-243077 GCA_003987875.1 Clarias batrachus
GGGGGGGGGGGGGGGTACTTGCGCTTGATTTATTTGCTTTTGATTTAATTACTTTTTCACATAGCGCTAGGCAGGTTTAGAAAGTTTTTTTCCCATTTAAAAACTGCATTTTTTAATGGGAAAAACTGCTTTTTGTATTTACTTGTATTATTCCAATCTGTTTGATTATCTGAATCAATAAGTGTGACAAATATATACAAAGAAATTATCATCAGATGGGCAAATACTTTTTCACAGCACTGTATATAGTGTTATAAAGTATATTATGTAGTATTTATAATATGTTTTACTAAACTATTAGACTCACTAATACTACAAACTGTATCATTCTGTGCTTTGTGAAGGTGTGTGTATGTGAGTGAGTGAGTGTGTGTGTGTGTTGAGACCTGGTTCTGTCCCGCGGTCACTGCGGTCTGCGGCTGCTGGATGATGATCTGCTGCGTCTGTCCCTGTGCAGTTTGGACCTGCAGCGTTTGGCCTCCTGAGAGCTGAATCTGTCCCGGCTGCACGAGCTGGATCTGCCATGGACACACGGTAAAGTCAGAACAGTTTTGTTGTTACTCGGGACGCTGGGGACGTTTGCTGAGACAACTTATTGGTAAGAAAAAAAGATGACATAAATCACTAGTTAATAGTGTTATAGCATACGACCCCTGCAGTTTAGTCTACATAGTTCTTTGATGTCAAACACACTGCCGCTCACCTGCTGAAGACCCTGCGAGCCCGTCACCGGTAGCTGCATGATGGTCTGTGTCTGTCCTCCCGGCATGGCCTGTACCATTATGGGCTGCCCGGAAGGGGTGATCAGCTGACCCCCGCTGACCTGCACCATTAAAGGCTGCCCTTGAACCTTAGAAAAGTTTAGCAAGAGGTTACCATTCAGGATGTCACATGTCTCTCTCAGTGCTCTCAACATCATGACATCATGCAGAACCTTGACAAACAAATTGAAATGAATACAACACCGGACACACTTATACACTTAACATATGCATGGAAAAATGATATCTGTGACATGGTAACGGTCATTATAACGCCCAGATGTAATAACGTATTCATGCAGAGCTACATGAATGAAGTTTCACGACGTCACGTTCACGCACACGTTTCCACCAAACGTTTAACATTCTGAATCAGTAATAAACAGATGTATGAAATGAGAGGACGAGGTTCGGCTGTGCACGCCGTCTCGCTCTGTTCTGGCGTTGTCGTGATTGCTGACATGCAGGCAGCCGATGATCCGGAGAGAGAGAGCGAGAGAGAGAATACCACTACCTGGAGTGTCTGCACCTGCTGGGCCGCAGCCGCATCCACCTGACCTTCGGCCTGCAGCTGCACTGCAGTCACTGTGCTCTGAACCACAGAGAACGCAGCCATACGGTTATACACACACCTCCCTTTCTCTCTCATATGTGCTCACATACACACACAGGAGCCTCCCAGAGATACACACCAACTTATTCAGAGTCAGATCTCGTACCTGCTGCTGCACCGATCCACCAGCCGTCTGCACCACGATCTGCTCTCCGCTCGTCGCCTCAGTGAACTGCTCCATGCTCAGAGTTTATAACGAACCCAGACTCCACGCTACAAACACAGAGCAAACAGGTATGAGACAAGAATATGACTTGGTGGTATTTGACATGAATCCAGATTTCAGACAAGCGCTTAATTGTTGAAAAGTTTTTCATTTTGCAAATCAAACGCATTTCACTAGGAGTACAATCCATGAGCATCGTGATCTTGCATCACACTTCTGACCACACTGTTAACATTCTGCGATTTTAAATCATCCTCCCTATAATCCTGAAGTCACTCCATCAGACTTCCTCCTGTTTGGTCCCCTAAATGCTGCCGTACAACGGTGCACACAGCGGGGCAACTGTCGCTCACAGCTCAGCCTAAAACATTTATAATGAGGGAATATGAAATTTTGACAAACTGTATTGAAAAGCAAGTAGATTATATTGAAAAATTATATATTGTTTAATATTAATTTATTAATAATTAATTCATTAAAGGTTAATTCAAATAAAGTGCAACATAATTTTTGACTCATACTGTATGCTTTTAATCTCAGATACTTCACCTTTATGAATAGAGAGATCACAGATGATGCTAATATCTCATTAGACATTTTTGTTTTTTATATAAATTCTCATTGAAAAGTAATAAAAGTATGAAAACAGTCAATTCATTATTAATATCATTTGCATTCAACATGGATATAAATAAACTTTTCACAGCATGGACCACGACTATTTAGGGATTTATATTCTAAAGTCTTTTATAAGATTTGTTATTAATCTTGCATGAATAAGCTTCAATAACTTGTATTTTACACATAACCTAATAAACCCAGTTTATACTGCACAGCTATCTACTGTCTGTCTATATATAACCGTCTAGTTTTGGCGGTTGAGACAGGAGTCCAATCCCAAATTGTTTCACACTCCCTTCATAGTGCGCTACAAATATATCTAACGTGACGGCGTTCCACCCTCTACCTCGCGCCCTATAAAGTCAAGCAGCGGGTGTTTGGGATACGGCCCTAATTCAGTCGCTGCAATATCAGCCGTTGTGGCGAATTTATGCGAATAATTACGTTTTATATGATTTCACAGCAACATGCCAGGATTAATGAGTTTCATTCACAGCACACTGAACATGCTGCAACACTTAGTATGAGATGCTTAATATATATATATATGTTACATTTCGCTAACAACACTACCACCACCACAAAAGGAGAGGGGTTAGCTAAGCTAGCTCGCGCGGGCCTCTTTATAACGGTTAGCTTCTCGGCTAACTCTGGTCAACTCGAGAGTGTGCGAAACGACGCTGTCCCGAGTTAACACTCACACACGGACGGATCCTGCCTGGTTAAATTCCTGTTGTTTATAATGATGATAGTCCTGTGGTTGGTCGGACGCACACCAATCGCCGTCTGCTCCCGAGTCCCGTCCCCTCTCAGCCCGCGCGCACTCACCGGCTCCCCCGCTCGCAGCAGCGCTGATTGGCTCCAATGGCGGCGCGCGGAGCCCAATCACAACCCGCACGCGCGCAGAAGCACAGCGCGGCAAGATGGCGGACAAGAGTGTGTGTGTGTGTGTGTGGTCTGAGGGAGAGCGCGCGCGCACACAGACACCGTCATTATTCAAGATTCAAAGGTGCTTCATTGGCATGACAAATATTTACATATTGCCAAAATAAGTCACAAGAAAATAACGAGTAGATAGCAATAATATTAGAGTAATAAAGTATAAGAAAATAGTAAAAGAGTAACATATATACAGTTTATATACTGTATACACACACAATACCTCTCAAAAGTTTGGGATCACCTGCAAATTTCTCTCTTTTTTTTTTCTCTCCATTTTCTACAACAATACTGGGATTTCAAAACTATAAAATAACACATATGGCATTAGGTAATGAAGTAACAACAGCAGCATTCAGTTGTTATTGTAAGACATCAGCTGTTCTGGAACAGTTCTTGCAAGAACAGTATTGTGTCAAATGCATTTGTAAAACCCATCAAGCTCCATGATGAAACTGTCTCTCATGAAGACCTTCCCAGGAAAGCGAGAACAAAACTGAGCTCTGCTGCAGAGGAGAAGTTCATTTAGAGTCAAATCACCAATTAACAACCAGCACCTCAGATTAGAGCCGTTATGAAGCTTTACAGAGCAGTTAAGTAGCAGATATACATCTCAATATCAACTGTTCAGAGGAGATTATTGTGTATTTTTGATAAACTGCTTCAGCATTGTTTTACAGTGTAGAGGGAAATAAAATTCAGGAAACACCATGGAGTTGCGGTATGGTGTGGTGTGGTCACTCACTGCCCCTCACTTGGTGTGTGTATTGTCCTGCTAGTGTGCAGCTCTCCCTATGCCTCAGTACGTGGTGCAGTTTGTCAGGATCAGGGAGGCAGTTGAAGGTGGGGATGATTTTATTGAATTTGGTGAGGAGTTCAGTGCGAATGTGGTGATATTTCGAGCATTCTAACAAATGAACAAACACACACACGCATCCTGAGACCATTCATGTGTGGGGTTGCTTCTCATCCAAGGGAGTGGGCTCACAGCCATGAATAAAGAATGGCACAAAAACATCCTCCAAGAACGGTTTCAGGCAAAATGTGATAATGAAGTGGCTCGGGGAACAAAACATCGAAATTTTGGGTCCACGTCCAAGAAACTCCCCAGACCTTAATCCCATTGAGAACTTGTGATCAAGCGTCAAGTGGAGAAACAAAACCCCACAAATTCTGACAAACTCCAAGCATCAATTATACAAGAATGGGCTGCGCCAGAAGTCAAGATGTGGCCCAGAAGTTGATTGACAGCATGACGGAGGGGAAAATTGCAGAGGTTTTGAAAAAGTTGGATCAACATTGCAAATACTGACTCTCTGATTAAACTTAATGTAATTGTCAATAAAAGTCTTTGACAATTGAAATTCTTGTATTTATCCTTCAGTATACCAAAGTAACATCTGACAAAAAGATCTAAAAACATCGAAGAAGCTGTCCTGGTTAAAAAAAAAAAAAAAAAAAAACTTGTGGCCTTGGCTGTAACCAACGTGCAACTCCAGGGTCGGGGTTCAATTCCTGCCTCGGAGTCTGTGTGCTTGGGGTACTCCGTTTTCCTCCCACAGTCCAAAGACATGCAGATTAGGCTAATTGGTGTTGCCAAATTACCCGTTGTGTGTGGGCGTGTGTGCTCAGTGGTGGATTGGCACCGTGGGCAGGGTGTACCCTGCGCCTTGTGCCCCAAGTCTCCTGGGATGGGCTCCAGGCCCAACATGACCCTGTACACAGGATAAAGTGGTATAGATGACGAGAGAATTAGAGGTGATGTGGTCATTTTGGGTTTTAAGAAAATCCAACAAGCTTAAGGAGAACATGGGAACACCCACAAAAAAAAAAAACACAAAAAACACAACAATATAAATGTATTTAATTCTTTATTCTGATTGAAAAAAAAAAATTAACAACCAATAAGGACAATGAAAGTTTCCTCAATCAAGGCTTTACATTTGTTAAATTTCCGAGACTTGGATTGAGAAGTCTTTAAAGTTATTAAAATGTAGTTATGAACAGTAGCTTATCTGTACATATTTTATTTACAGCACTGGAATTAAAACGCTGTGTCTATTCCCTTTACATTCATAAACAGATGCTGTAAATTCTCCCAGTTACCCCAGTAGCGCTAAAATACTGAATACTGACAAATCCCTTCAGCAATCACACTCACTGAAACTCACTCGTGCCTTTTCGCTTTTCTTCTCGTCACATTTTGAAGCTGAGGGTGAACGCCGCGGGCCCCTGAGACAAATACTTTTAAAAAACAAAACAAAAAAAGAAACAATAACGAGTACCATAAACCCAACCATGTTCACATCATAAATCGGGTCGACGCCCTCCCGACGAACCTGTGCACTCGAGTCCATCGCTCTGACTGGCCTGTAAGCTTTTAGTTCTCCTGACTGGAATTAAATCTGAAACAAAAGAGACCCTTTACTGAGCAAATCACGCACTGTATCGCTTCGCAATACTGTCAGGACACAACGTCGTGTCGTAGTTATGATCAGACGAAATCGTTGAGATTAATTATTGCTATGGCGACTAATTATATTTCTACGTTGTGCAGTAAAAACACAAGGTCTAAACCCTGCTAATTATTCACTTAATACATTGCTTAGAGAAGATCACTTTACTATAAAATCATGCAAAAAAAATAAAATAATAAAAATCTCATCCTGCGCCATCAGATTTTTTTTTTTTTTCTGCCAGTGCACAACTGCTTAGAAAGATTTTAGCTTATTTTACATTACAATGAGCTCAGTAATAACCCACAGTGCAGGTGTGAAAGTTTCCTCGTCCAAGGAAGTAACAAGGAGGGAGCTACAAGCAATTTATAGAGTTAAAATTAAGACACAATCGTTACGCAGCGTATCCATTGCACTTGGTCTAGCCTTTACAAAACATGAATGCACTCCTTGGACTTTAGCTTAGTGAACTGTTATTGCTTTATAATACTGCTTTTAATTACTTAGGCTGAATGTGTACATATAAAAATATTTTATTCATTTGTATTTTTAAAAAATGATAATAATAGCACTGGTGTGTCTACATCAAAGGTCCTGTTAATAACGATAGTCGAAGCAGATTTTTTTTGTTTATTTTTGGCCTCTCTCCCGATCACATGTAAGAGTTCGCATTTAAAGAAACAAAATTAGTATTTTATTTTTCCCTAGGAAAAAAAGCCTAGATGTCTATAGGTGCTTGCATAAGAAAAAGTTCTACCATGAATGATGTGTTCAATCCTTTTACAAGAAGGAACAATGAAAAAAATTTTTAAGTGTTATTAAAAGTTTTTTCGTTTCCCCCCCCCTCAGGAACGAGTTTTTTTTTTTTTTTTTTATAGTTTGTTGTCACACAATAGTTTGATCGATGATAAAGTGGCTATGTGATCTTATGTTAGTACAGATTTCGGCATTAAATTGCAACGAAAAAAAAAAAAATGTATGTGTCAAAAAAATCCAGTTTTTAAAGTCTTAAGGAATGAACATTTCTTTAAAAATTTAAGTCACTAGCAAACAACCAGTTATCTGCCAAAGAAAAAAAAATTGTAATGAGGCGGAAAAAAAAATAAAAAATTAAACCGTCATCATAATTGCCTCACGTCCAGTGGCTGGAACAAATTCATTTATAAAACGTCTACACTTCCCCATCCCGGTAATCTGGTTCAGGTCATTATCCCCAAACTGGGTTTAACATTTACCTGCCAGTAATCAACCAAGACGCGTGAATAATAGACACAGACATGCACACACACACACGGGCCTCTAGAGGGCACTGCAATGCATCCAGATTGCTCACTAGGGATCTTTCTGACTCCACCTGAGATTCAATTTTCAGCCAGAAGGTCCTACAGAGAGATGAAAAAAAAAATATTTACAGAACAAGTATGTAGAGAACACAACAGCGTGTCGAGATGAACCGAACTGGTATCGATACCTCGTCCGAGTCGTCATTGTAATGCGTCTTTTCCGGCTCTGTAGCGTCCACCTCGCCCACCTCGTCCACGTCGTCCACGCCTTCGATGGCGTTAGCCTCCGCGTGTCTCTGCATCTCCGAATAACGATGCACCAGGAACCTAACGCGTATACGTTCACGTTTATCAATTTCACACTGACGACAAATCAAAGCTTTTCACTTTGTATGGCTCGATCAGCTCGTACCTTCCTCCACACACGTACTTCTTGACGAGCAGGACGCCGGCCACAGCGCAGACGAGCAGGACTAGGATGATGACGGACACTACCGGAGCCACGCTTCCTGACAGATACTCTGACTGATAGACAGACTTCGGATGAGCTCTGGGTCGTGTCCGGTATTACGCTAATCAGCATTGAACGTGTTCGTGTGTCTCACCAGAAGCTCTACGCTCATCAGGTTACTGACGCACTTCTTGCTCAGGTCGATCAGCTTCCTCTCTGGCTGGACGCCTCCCTCACACTTGTCTCCTGGGATCTTCCTGTAACTGTACAAAAAAAACAACAAAAAAAAAATTTTGAAAAAATTTTCAACATCCTTCTGTACTTTTCTTCTAACACATTACTAAGACACTGAATCCGTTCTGATCATAATATTAATAATAAACGATGGACTATGTGGTACCCGCTGGTTTGGAGCTGCTCTTTCCGACTGTGAAGGCAAAACTCGAGCGAGTGGCCCTTCAGCTCCGGCTGTTCCACACACTCCGAGCTGTTCATGGCACGGTAGTAGCCAAAATCACTGCAGGACAGGGACAAGGAAGGGAAGAAAGAAAAAAAAAAAAAAGAGAGAGAGAAGAAGAGAGGCATTATACAGACCAGACGCAACTCAACCTGAGTGAGACGCTCATGCATTTCCTCTGTAAAAACTTGTTTCTATATTTGGCTTGTTTCAGCCAAATTAATGATTTAAACTGTACAGATCCTGATGAATTAACACTTGTGTGTAATTTAATATTGAAAAAAAATCTTTATGCCACTTTGGTTTCCTTATTCCTTACGATACGCAAACTGTTTCTAAAGTCCCCCCCCCCAATCACCACTGGATCCTCACCACTGGAAGTCTTCCAAAGTGCAGGTACACGGCGCCGGCTGCTTGGTGACGACGAAATCCTTCCCGTTTCGGCACACCGAGCCCTTCCGTAGCCGTAAATATTTCTCCTTATATCCCAGCAGACAGCCGTCGTCAGGGTTGCTGGTGTTATCGGAGTGGGCGAGCCACTGCACGTAATCCTCCTCTCCACCTGCAGGGGGAGACAGAGTGCATGTGTGTGTGAGAGAAAGAGAGCGCGAATGCATTTAAATGTTCTTAAGTTTGGGGATCAGTGTGTTCCAGTGCTTCATTTTGTTTTTTTATTTTTGTATGTGAGCCAGACAGGCTCGTAATGGATCACCTGCTTCTGTGCAGAGGAAGTGTTTAAAGCCAAGAAAGTACAGTACAAGTTCTCAGACAAAAGAAATCTGACCAAACTTCTCTATCCAAGCTCCCAAGCTGGTAAACATGACCCCCTGCATCAGGAAATCCGACCACCTCGAATCCTTCACACCGGCCAGAGAGTTCTCATGCCCGAGCTTCACACTGACTGCATATGGAAGCTTCGTGATGTCCTGAAATGACGTAGTTCAGTCCTATTCTGATTATTCAACTGCTGAAGCAACAGAGAGAGAGAGAGACGAAGCATTGCCCGTGTCCTCCAAGTCTCCGCTCTAGAGCCTACCCCCTAAACCCCAGAGACAGTCCTAGGTTCAGCTCCCTGAGCGTCCCCTGCTGCAGATAATGCGACTGGATCCCTGTCTTCTTGCTCCACACAATGGTAGACACCCAAGCTTCGCCATCCTCCAAGCCCCAGAGATTTGGAAAGCTCAGCGCCGGAAAACTCTCTACACTCGTCGCGTCCCAGGTTCCGTACTCTTCGCAGTAGAGCAGTCCCTGTGCTGTCTGCAGGTACAAAAGCAGGAGATTTCGATCAGGCTTCGTGTCTAGTGCTGTTTATTTGACATCTGCTGTTATAAGACACGACATCGGCTATCGTCCTCTGAATCCCTCGACGAGTTTGTTCCACAGAATGGAGGCGTTCCAGACATTGTCCTCCGTCCGTGAGACAGCTGGGGCAGGACCCGAGTCGACGGAGACAACGTTCCATCCCCATCGTCCTGCAAAAAAAAAATTCTTGCACTTGCTCCGGTCGATGAGTTCGATGTCCACGTCCAATATTCCTGGAGCTCATTTTTGGGTCAGTGACATCCGCATTGGACCAGTTGATTAGACATAGGGTGTCCCAAATGATTATCATTTTATTTTCTTTTTTTTTTTTACATCATTTTGTAATCCAAGAAAGAAAACACTGCATGTATCGTTTATTTTTTAACAATTAATAAAATGTCATCCTTCATCTTTAATGAATTATTATTATAATCAATAATAAGGAGGAAGTGCATCAGTGCTGGTGACATCGCAGTGTGTTCCGAATGGTGGTGTTTTGTCGAGGGAAGTTCCCGTCACCAACATGTAGTGCAAACGGAGTAGGGCGTAGGGAGGGAGCACCCTGTGAAGTGCACTTCGGATTGGAACGCAGCTCGGGGCTCGAGAAGCTCAATAAGCACATCTCACATCGGCAGTGGTGTTGAATTCTTTATCACTCACAACATGCATGTTTTATTTTAATGTTAATCTTCAAACTTAAAATTACATTTTAAAAAAAACTGGAAAATAAATACTTATTTATTTTCCAAAGTCACAGCGAGCCACAGTAGGGGGATGAAAGAGCCACATGTGGCCCCGGAGCCACGCCTTGCCGACCCCTGGTCTAGGACATGCAGTTACTCAGATATTCATATGTCAAATGATGTCAATTTTTTTGGCACCCCCTGTATAATTCCACAGCAATGCTTTTCATTTCTGATGGTCTTGCGTTAGGTGCAGCATCTGATTGTGAGGGTCTGATTTATCTGTTACAGCCTGAAGGCGTCAGTGTCTCAGAGTTTAAATGTTCATAAAGATCAAAGCCTAGTGGCGTTTTTTTTTTTTTTGGATATCTGGATTTCAGGATTTCTGTCTTCTTCCCCAACTCCTAAATATATACATTTTATGATTATTTTAGTTGGGTTTTTTTTTGCTGACGAGACAAGACATTTTCATCTGTGCTTTCCCAAACCTCCCACGATGTGCCTAAGGATGTGAGCTCCCTTTTCTCCTTCCCTTATTCCTCCCAAAATATGCCGAATTTCAAACAGAGACCTTGACCTTAAACCAGTTGAACTTAAAACACCAGTATGATCTGGGCTCTGCGTTTTCCAGACATCATCAACTCTACACTGATCATGTGATGAGCTGAAAAGCCACTGAGATGTACAAATCATTCCTGTTGTTGTTTTTAACCATGTTTATTGTTTTACACCTGTTTATCCCCCCCCCCCTCTATGGATCTACAAGTTCATATGTTTTAATAATTTCATCTAATAATCCAGCGGACTGTCTGTCTGCATTCCCGTCTCCACCCATCACTATAGCTGTAGTTACTTCCATGTGGTGCGAGTGAGCGCATTTCTTATTTTATAAAATAAAATGGGGAAGAGAGAGAGAGAGAGAGAGAGAGAGAGAGAGAGAGACGGAGCATATCGAGGACGAGTGAGGAATTGAAAGCATTTAGAAATACTATAAACACAGACACACTAGACTGCAAAGCGGCGTTTTTGTGAGATTAATCACAGCCCCTAAATATTTGAGAAATCTTCAGTCGAGTGCGCACACACACACACACACACACACACACACACACACACAGTTGTGAACCTGACACACTACCGGACTCCTCTATGACTGGAGACGTGATGAAAGCTCTTAACATAGACACGGTGATGTCAGGGTTAGACGTAGAACGTTATTATAGTTTATATAATAAGTATTTATACAATCAGTATGTGAAGCGTTCTTCTGCAGTCCTGCAAAGACCATGTAAGAAAGTCTCATCCTTATTCACACACTTTCAGACACTCACAGTCTCGGGAGAGCAGCTGGTGGAAGTCTATCGTGATGGACACCAAGTGCTGGCTGAACACCGGCTGTCTGAAACCCCACAGGCTGAGGCTCAGGGACCGAGCTCCGGGCTCCGACGCCAGGCCCGTGAAGTACAGGGGCGTGTCCGTGAAGTTATAGACGTGCCAGCACTGGCCCTCGTCTGTGGAGAACCTGAGGGTGAAAAGGCAGGGAAACAAAAGGAGAAATCAGCTGAACAAAAACAGGCTTAGAGCTCCGTTCAGAAAAACACAAAATACAGCTTTGGAGATGACGACAACAGAATAAAATAGAATATATATATATATATATAAATTTACAACAACAAAAAAATTCTAATTTGTTTTATTCAAAATTGTCCTACACAGTATGATGTGCCGTGAAAATGTGTATACGATCGGCGATTACCTCAAAAATAAGAGAACTAGAGTTTTCAATATGAACACCGTATAAAGTACAGAACAATGTTTATAAATATAGAAAAAAAAGCTTTTAGCTGTAAAAAGTGTATATTATGTATAAATAATTAAATAAAATGGAATTACAATAGAATTGGGATAAAGAAGCCATGTCCAGTCTTGACCAAGACAAAATATGCAGAATTGTGCAGGATCATGTGCAAAGTCAAGTTCACAGGTTAAAGGTTAAAGGTTAATGCTTAACTTCAATTTTATAGCCAACCGCATCATTACGAGCCAGAACTCGGTTTGAACACTGATACACACTAAATTGTGTCAAACCCAATAAATGTGAGCTTTAGTTGTTGTTTTTATTTATTTATTTATTTAAAATGAAAATTGTTTATGAAGCAGGTAACCTAGAATGTAATTTCCATGTAATATTGACTCATTTTGCACACTGAGCTCAGTTTCAGTCAAAGAAAAGAAAAGACATTTTAGCAATAATACACAAATAATAAAAATAATAAATCACAGTAATAATAATAATTATAATAAAGAAAAATTTGCAATTTTTTTGTGCCACAACAATCCGCCAAAAATAAGCCGTCTCCTGAGTTAGTACTGAACTTGTGCACAGAGAGACACGTCTTTCCAACTCACACAGACAGTCTAAACCGATATGTCCTAGTCAAGGAGACTTGACTGCCTTATTTTCCTATTTACTGAGATGAACTCAGGTGTCGGATCAGAAGTCTACTGACCCGAGCTGAGAATGAGAACATAAATCAACACCACTGCTCCGTCTCTCTCAGTCTCTCTCTCTCTCTCTCTCTCTCACTCACAAAGAGCTCCTGTTAGCCCGAGCGGACCCGTATCATGTCGAGCTCGATGCGCCGCTCAGCGACTTTAACCTCCATCACCGGATAACTAACGCTCAGTGACATTGCTCAGTCTCTGCCTCGTGGATCTGACCTTAAGTCTTTCTGTTTCTATAAAACTCAAACATCATCATTGTCAGTAGAATGAATTGAAATGTCCAGACTGGATCAAGGACATTCAGAATCAGGGTTATAACACACAGGACGTGATGAAAGGAAAAACTGATTGTATATTAAACTATAGCTATGAGGCTGGATGTAGAAAAAAAGGGGGCGGGGCTTGTAGGGATTACAATTTGGTTGATCAGATTTATAATAAAATTTCCTGTTATTTGTTGTTCTTCAGTAACACGACTGCTAACATTTTTCACAAATAGTCACTGTTTTTGCTTAAAAAAAACATTTGAAGATGATGTTCACAAAGTGAAACAATAGGACGGATATAAAACTAGAAAAAAGTTAAATTAAATAAATATGAATCGAGTAACCTGCGCAATAGAGAGGAGGAAAAAATCTGTTCAGTTACGCATCACTTGTGTATTTGTGTGGAAATTCATACATTGTGACAAAAAACGATTTTTGTAGCCATTACACTCCTCAAAGGATTTTAGCTTTTTTGTTTCCTGGCACGGATCTCTGCTTATTGGGTTTTAATAGTTTAATTATATATATTTTTTATTTCAAAACGTTTGCAAACGAGATGGTTAAATGTTGCCATTCCTCTACAATCCTACAGGTGGCGCCACTCAAAACAATTCACCCTGTGTAGCAGGAGCAAATTATTTGCTAACGGTCTGTAACAAAGTCTTGTGAAACTTATAGTATGAGGTTTGCTGTAAACATTAATCTGAATGTCAGACAGTTTTTTTTTTTAATCTAAAAGTGTTGTTGTTGTTTGTTTCGCGTACGCACTTCATCTGCGAGATGGGCTGGATGGGATTGTGCTCCACGGCCACCAGGAGTCCTCCGGAGTCCAGCATGGCGTAATGATGCGGTCCTTTGAGCGCCCGCGTCCACGTGTACCCTCCGTCGTCGGACAAGTAGACGTCGGGAGACAAGATGGACACGGCGTCCCCCACGCTGCCTGAGGACGAACGGTTCAGTCAGAGTAAGACCTAGAGTTCACTGAAGGGAAAACATTTCACACAGATGCGTCGATCTTCTTCTGCCAAATCAAACAGAAATTCAAAATGCTCCAGCGTTACATTCTGAACTCGAACTCTACTGCACTACAGTCGACCCCCCGAAATCCGCGAGTTACGTTGCTAGAGCGCCCGCAAAATTGTGGGGGAAAATAAAGAATTTTTTTTAAAAAACCGTGTATTGTGGTCAATAAAATGCCTATTTTTAAATAAATTTGCTCCCCAAACACTCTCAAACTCATTGCTTAATACATTACCTGTGAATAAAAATAAAAGATTAAAAATCCATGCGAGCGCGTTTCCTTTGGTACGTGCTGTCGTTTTTTTTCTTTGGTTTCTTAGAGTTACGCTAATATTTCTGTTACAAAATTAGTAAATTAATTGGTTCTTATAGTAGTTTAAGTAACTAAGTAATAGTTTAGTGTGAAAAGTTATATACTGCCAGGAAAAAAAGGCATAAAAAAAATAGTCACGGTTTCCGCAAACAATTATTAGTTAGGCTCTAAAAAAAACAACTAAAAGGCTGCGAACTCTGAACCGCGGGGTCGACTGTATTGTGAAAAATCTCTCTTTTTATACGAATACGAATGTATTTCGACGACATCGTACGATGACGCAAAACTTATGATGATTTTCATTTCCCAGGTTATGCAGTGAAGGACTCTGTACCGTGAGCGAGGATGAGGCCGACAGCGCTGGGTTCGCTCAGCGGCAGCGCCGGCACGTTCAGCCTCATCGATGTGCTGTAGGAGGCGTGAATATGCAGACTGCACTATAGCAACACACACACACACACACACACACAGAGCACAAAACCATGATTAAATCAGGCACACCGGGGAGTGTAAATAAAACTAATTAGATGTTAATGATCACACAGACATAAATAGTGTGCCTAGAGGTACAGGTCATGTAGCATTTTAAATAAGTGGTTGCTATAAACAAACGAGACGCCATGGCAACGCCGGACACGATGGAAGGCGAGAGCTCGGTGAACTTGTGCATGAGGTTTCATCTGATGTGTAATGAGATAAACGCTCTGTACGAGGGCGTCTGCCAAACGCTGTAACCGCAAATCTAAACGAATAACCATCGCTGTGATTGTCCTCCTTAATATTTGTTTATTCCTCTAAAGTAGATCTGAAGTGTGTGTGTGTTTACGTGTGTGTGTGTATTTGTGTGTTTAGACGACTGCGTCTCTCTCTCACCACGTTCGGATCCTTCGCAGTCGAGTCACACTCTGCGTTCAGGGGTTTCTTCAAAGGTCTCCAGTTTCCTCCCTGGTTGAACGTTACCACAGTCTGAACAGAACCATCTGCACACACACACACACACACATACTTGTTTACCAAAAAAAAAAAAAAAAAAGAAGCGTCAATAAAGTTGTTTAAATGTTAGATTTTGTTTGGTTGTAAAGGGGATGTGAAAGAGCATTCCAGGACGTATGCGTGTGTGTGTGTGCGCGTGTGTGTATACCGTGTGCCAGCACGCTGGTCATGTAGACGCCCCTGAGTGAGCTGATGACGGTGAAGTCGGTTTCGCCGCCGGTGGACGTGTAGAGGTGGCGCTCGAGAGACTTGGAGAAGACGATGCCCCGGCTGTCAGACACGTAGATCACGCCCATCCCCGAGTCTGGACGGGACGAGAGGAGAAAGAGACGCAACAAGAGCCGTGAAAACGTGCACCCCGTTACCCGGGTCAGGATACGACGCGAGACGCTTCAGACGCAAGAGCGGTAATTTAATAAGTGATCGTATAAGAAAGGCGAACACAAAGAGGACATAAAAAACAAAAAGAAAGAAACTGACCTCCAGGTTCATCCACATGCATGAACACCATGTCATCGTTGGGTGACAGAATGGAGTAAAACTGTTCATGTCCAACATCGGGCAGCTGGGCCATGTCCCAAACCTCACCCTGATCCACAGACACGTGAATCCTGCGCATCGAACCCTGACAGAGAAACACACAGCACCAGCGAAATGTCTTCACACTGGTCATATAGTCAGGTTTTGATACAATTACAGTACTACAGCCAATTATATACATACACAGTGCTGTGAAAAAGTATTTGCCCTCCTTTGTTTTTTTTTCTTTTTCCATATTTGTCCTACTTAAACGATTCAAATCATCAAAGGAAAATGTTTATTTTACAACAAAGGCAAGCCGATAAGTGTGAGGTCACTTAAAACATTTTTATGGTTAATGTTTTTAAAAACCGTGTCGCACTTCAGTAAATCCTTTCGAGGGTGCCTGGCCCTGTGTGAAAAAGTAATGGCCCTCCCTCTTGCTCAATCATGAATGAACTGTGATTAATCCCATTTGAGTTAAATTTCTCTTACACACCCAGGCCATGATTTACTGTAGCAAGGGCGCGGTGGGAGCGATTACTTTTGCACACAGTGCCAGCCCGGTAGGTTTGGACAGATTTATTATGTTTCTAATAAATGAAATCGAACATCATTTTGTATTCACTCGCCGCAACTCTGAGTGACGTTAACATTTGTTTGATGATCGGAATCACATATGCAAACATATTGAAATGATCAGTAAGGGGGGGGCATATACTTTTTCCACACGATCGTACCGTGGCGGACATGACGGAAGCGTAGAGGAAACGTCCGCCCAGGCCGAAGGAGTAAATCCTGCTGCCTATGGTCTTAAAACTGCGTCCGAAATCTGTGGTCTTCCTCAACTCCAGCGTACCACGTTCACCTTACACACACACACACACACACACACACACACGTTATATAAGGAGAAACAACAAGCCATTGTGTATTTATACGCATTTCATATATATATTTTTTATAATATGAGAACAAGACTCACTACAAGAACCGTTTGGGTTTGTGGTGAAAAACAGAGTGTCAGCAGTCCCCCTAAAAACACACACACACAAACACACACACACACAAGATTCCATCAACCCTTTCCGACTCAAAACCCTCATCCCCGCCTGCATGACATCCCTCTGCACAGCTTTAACGCCAGACTAGTGTGTTTTTGTTGTTGTTTTTGTTGTCGTCGTCGTCAGGGACTCACGTGCAGGCCCTGACACGTCCCCTTCATGTACTGTCTGTCTGAAGTCTTTGCGGTCACGTGTACATTAGCCCGTCGGTTACGCCGAACCGCTTTATTACCTCCTCGACATTCCTGACTGTGATGATAAAACTACTGACCGCTGAGACGATCCTGGCGTCAGAGCTGCTCCCGGAGCTTCCCCGCCGTGATTACGACTTACAGACGTCTGGACGCTTTGTTTTGGAAAAACTACTGATGCACTGGATCAGCCATAACATTAAGACCAGTTGCCTAATATTCAGCAGGTCCAGCCTTTCTAGCCACCAAAAACAAACAGACTTCTTTCCGTCAGGACCTTTTCAGCGTTAACCCTTTCAGCACTACTGGATCGGACCAGCAGCGTGGTCATAATGTTACGGCTGATTGTATAACGTGGAAAGCATAAAGGCCGCTCATTTTGGAGTTTACAATCAAATCACACTAATTGGATTACTTTACAGTCGATCCACGGTTACGATACTAGAGCACCTGCGCATGGTGAAAAAACTTGAATTATGGATGTGGTCAAAAAATGTCTATTATTTTTTTTTTTTATATATATATA
>QMIH01000859.1:0-17985 GCA_003987875.1 Clarias batrachus
AGATGTTCCCATAGCGTTTTCACGCAGCATTGAGTGTAGCTTTTGAAAGGGAACATATTAATACACTTCAGAATGTGACTTTATTGCTAAATAATCAATAATGCATTGATGTGATGAAGAGCTATTGGGACAACTTGAGGTTGATTAGTTTCCAATAACAGCACATCCTCAAATGTATTTATTCCACTTATGGAACAACAAATGCAATCTCTTATTAACTTTAGCCGAAAACGTTACAAGCGGTACAAGAACAAAACGTTATAGTTGTTATCCATTTCTAGTTACAGTTATTGTTAGCAAACCAGTCACTCGCACTTCCTACGTATGTTACGAGTGCTTTACCAAGCTGTCTCTAGCAGGTTACAAACAAGCTGTAAAGTTACCACTGGTACAAAATGCCTTCTTTTTATTATTATTATTTTTTCTTCATGCCCACTATTTATTAGGACTGTTAAGAATATGTCTAAGCAAATGGATATTGTAAAACACTGTAACCTGTGTAATCAGGATCCACTGTGACATTTCCTCAGTAGGTGAAAAAGGCAGCTCTGTATCATCAACTGCATCATGCTCAGCCCCCAGAGCATGGACCTTCTGCAGCTTCTCATTCATTCATTTATTCATTCATTTATTTATTTATTTATTTCCAAGAAGGTCCCAGTGATGGGTCTGAACATCATTATCTGGCAGCACAGCCTGATTGCTGACTCCGCAGCCGAAGCTGACAGATGGGAAGAGCTTGCTATCATCATGACACAGGAGGACGCCTAAAACAGCAACCTCACTTAATTAGATAATTAGAATCTCCGTAGTGCTTAAGGAAACAAACGAGCGATCGAGGATGTTGGAGGGAAACACGCGGCTCATGTAACAATAGGGGAAGATCGTTGACGCTGTTAGATAGAGCTCTGACGCTTTGAGTATTGAATCCTGTCATTAGAAAGCTGAAATAATATTGGATTGTAAGGTTATCTCACAGGAATTCAACATAATACGGAACTGTGCTCCCTCATTTTCTTTATGTTTTGCTTCCAAAGAGCCAGACGTTGCTTGTATTCATAATGTAGTCCTGAGAAATAGTTCTCCAGGCTTCCTGAAGGAATTTTTTACTTCTGATTTTCATTCCATTCCCTGTACTTGAGCAGTTTAGAGGAATGTCTTTTGTTTGTTAAGCCACACAGTGACCTGTGAATCATTCAAACATAAAACCATGAACCAGTGAGAAACAGGTGCAGATGATGACGGATGATCATTAGTATACTTTTGGTGCTGAATGCTGAGTGTTTGGAACAGACGAGAGGGGAAATAAGGTCGCTGCTGAAGTTGTTACATGAAAAAAAAAATTGTATTTTAAAAACAAAAAAAAAATCCTTTTTTTGTAAAAAAAAAAGGGGGGCGGTCAAGACTTTTGTACAGTACTGTAATTGAGATGCTAGCTAAAAAATATCTGTAGTATTGCATTTGACACTTCATATTATTATACTGCATCACATATTTTAATAAGCTATTTTAGTCTTTAAGCTATTTTAGTCTTTTAATCTTCTTTAGGTAAATTACAAGCAACAAAAGAATCCCTTTCAATTACTGTACCTTCTTTTTTTATTGTGAACTGCATGATGCATAGCTGAACTCTGGAAAAATAAATATTGATTTCATATCCATTTCCTAGTACGTTCTTAGTTGCACACAAGTTCAATCTCTTTTCCACTTGTTCAGTTATAACCAAAACAATAAACAACTCTTCACTTGAAAAAAAAGTGGAGAAAAAAAAAATTGCACAAGAACAGGAATGTTCAGCACACGGTTATCTTTGCAGCTCCATATGTTTATTTTTCCCTTCTGCTCTTCTTTTCTCTCTTGTCATAAATCATGTATCCTTTGTGCTGAGTGTTTACCGCTGCGTGTTCGGGATTTGACTCGCTCTGATTAAGATTTGGACGCTCACTTGACGGTGGTTCAGGCTTTGGGTAGATTTAATTAAGATTATGAGGTGAACTGGGAGGTTATGAGTACAAACAAACTCTTGCTATCAGATGCATATGTGACAGTAACCAAAAGCAAAAAAAAATAATAATAATGGGATTATTGACATTCTCCTTAAGTTGAAGCCAGAAGCTCAAAAAAGCGGGTAATATTGGCCCGGAATTCAGAAATTATTTTTCTTTTTGTTTCAGGCTTTCTTGTTTTTTGTTTAGATTGCAACAGATAATGCTTTTTAAGTGTCTGTTAAAATGGGTCTTGCTGCATTTTCATAGTTGAAAAGAATGGATAAATGTAATTTCATGGGCAGAAATGAGCTGTAACAAGCAAGAGCTGAAAATGCTCCTGTTCCTCTATACTGCAACACAGACTGACATGATGATCACGGATTTATCTCAAAATCTATTTTTAATATTAGTTTATCTGGAGTCACTAATGGGCTGACAAAGGTAAGCCTTTAGCTTACATCATTTTAAGCTAATTCTCAAAGTGAATACCATTCAGGCATAACACATAATTAAAACACAAAACATTCAGCCCAATATACAGTAGGGTCACAGGGGAAGCTATGGCCCCTCGGGGCATTACTCCTATGTGGTGTGTTGTGGTGTTTGGCGCCAGGATATTGACAGCATGTTATTGGGGCCTGTGTGGTGGGGCCTCATCGGACTTATTTTTTCTGGACTCGATCAGATTGATCCAAATCCGGGGAGTTTGGAAGCTGGATCAACAACCATGAACTTTTTGCATGCGAAGCCTCATACGCAGAGCGCTGTAATGAATTGAGTGTTCTGATATCCTTCTATCATAGTCTGCATTGACTTTTTTCAGCAATATGTGCTGCATTGGCTCTTCTGTTAGTTCGGATCAGACCGGGTGGCTGGCCTTTGGTTCCCGCAGGCATGGGTGAGCTTTGATGATGCCCATGAGCCCATGATCCTGTCTCCATTTTACTGGTGACATTGACAGTTACTTATCGATGCTATTCAATTCACCTTGTTGTTAGTGTTGTAGCGGATCAGTGTACAGTACGTTCATGGTATGGACTTTGATATTCTTCAGCAATGAGTTACTTTAATGACTTTCAAATATTTATTGTTCCTATTTTTTTAAATCACTAAGATTCAGGATTGCATCTAGTATTGTGCTAAATATTATGTAATGCACCTATTGTCACAATAAAAGATTAAACAAAACAGATGAAAAATATTCATAGTTTTGTTTTATGAAGACCTTTAAATGTGTGCTATGGAAGGACAGTATAAAAAGGTACTGCAGTCAAATAATAAATCATTGATAAATATTTGCAACAACTGGCTTTATATAAGTGTGTACAAGTATTAATAAGTAAAACATACATTTTTAAGCAGAAAAAATGGAGTTAGTCATGTTTGTATGAAGTAAGAAAAAAATGTAGGACAAGTTCAAAATATGACTAATTTTATCTAGGTCTATAACAGATTCATATTTTTAAAGCATTTATTCAGTGCTTTTGAGATGTTCTTTATGCTCGAGTTATTTCTTCCCACAAAACTCTCGTCCAATTTTTCCTCCCCCCCCCCCTTTTTTTGCTTTCAGGTTTGTTTACCAGAAGGATCGATTGTTCTGATTCAACAAATTGACCCTAACAACTATAAAGTGTGCTTTTTTAAGACTCTCTATTTCATAGCTTTGTCTAAAAGTATAATCCAGACTGTTTGTTTAATCCCACAATGCACTGCAGAGGGTTCTTGCCCCGAATTCCGATTTTAGATAATGTACACTGAGTTTATAGCTATATCTACTGAATTCTTTTTCCGTATGAAGTTGTTAGTTGTTATAGATTAAATGAATCAGTCAATCAAAATGACAGAACATAATAAATAATGGTGATGATAATAAATGACACCAGACTTAACAAGTGAATAAATGAAGTGTCGTTTTTTTTTTCTTTCTGCTTCTCTACAGTGCTTCCTCTAGATCCTATGAAAAACACAGATAAGCTGTATATTACAGCAACATGAACATATAAATCCTGTGGTTAAACAGTGATTATAAATAACATTAAAACCACTGAAGTGACTAATATAGTCTCATTACAGTGACATCTGCTAAGGGTTGGGATACATTAGGCATCAAGTCAACAGGCAGTTCTCCGAGTTGATATGTTGGAAGCAGGAAAAATGGGCAAGAGACTTTAGTAAGGGACAGATCGTGATGTTCTGTACAACCAACTGGGTCAGAAGATCTCCAAAACAACAGATTAGTTTTCTTAATACTGTACGTAACAAAAGAGCTCAACTGGCGGACCAAGTCATGGCCAACAAATGCTCATCAATAGCCCATCTGGTCCAATCCAAATAATCCTGCACATGTTACTGTTACTTAGATACGAAAGAGGCAGAACACACAGTGCATTGCAGCTTGCTAAGAAGACCTTTAAATATCTTTGCAACAACTGGCTTAATATAAATGTGTACAAGTATTAATAAGTAAAACCCAGACATTTTCAAGCAGTAAAATTGAGTTAGTCATGCTTGAATGAAGTATAATAAGAAATAATTTAAAAAAATACAGCCTACAAGCAGTAGGCTATAGCCACAGACTGGACAGGATCTCAATGCCATGTTCACCACTAAAAGCTCTTACAGTGTGCATGTGAACATCAGGACTGGATCATGGAGCAATTGATGAAATTATTATTTATTGTTCTGATAAATGTTTCTTCTTCCCCAGGTGTGTGTATGTCACATGTATGGGAAACCTTGCGACCTACCAATCATTTGGATTTTACATTGACATGCACCATCTAACTAAACATTATTACTCCATGGCAACAGTAGACCCTATTATCAGTGTCTTCTTTCAGCAGGATAATCAGCCCAGACACACTGCACACATTGTTCAGGAATGGTTTGAGGAACATGACAAAGAGGTCAATGTCACGAACTGGTATGACATGCAGTTCGGGTGGATGTTATTGTCGTGGGCAGACAGGGCAGGCATAGGTGCAGAGGGGTTGTTTTAAACAGAAAAGTCTTTAATCGTGTACAGAACAATTAAACAACACTTAGGGCTCTAGACAAAGATACACATCCACACAGTGTCTAGAAATATTTACAGGACATTAAGCATTTCAGACCATATTAGCATTTCAGACCATATTAGCATTTCAGATCCATCTTAAGCATTTCTGACCCATCTTAAGCATTTCAGACCCTATAGGACTGACACAAGAGCTTAGGACTGACACAAGAGCTTGAACAGGACTGGGAGACTAGAGACTGAATGGGACTCATCCTAGAGGCTAGGGGCCTGCGCAAGAGGCTAGGGGGGCACACAGGAAGCTAAGGGAGCACACAGGAAGCTAAGGGAGCACACAGGAAGCTAAGGGAGCACACATGAAGCTAGGGGAATGTCCTGGAAGCTTTGGAGACACACCAGGAACAAACAGCACAACAAACACATAAATTAACTGAATAAACCGAACAAATACACTTACACGTCTTACAAATCACAAAACACATCAGAGCCCAACAAAACAAATATAAGTCAAAGTAAAACATAACCAAATCAAAACAAAACCAAACCAAAGCAAACCAAAATACATGCCCACTGACAGGATTAATGCTCGACCCAGTTTCCCAGAACAACCAGCTAATTTTAACAATACAAATGATGTGCTACCTCGGTTCAGGTGAGCACCCGCATCACCTGACCGAGGTGCCTTCTGGGAAACTGAATCGACTAACAAAAACTACAAAACAAAAACAAACATGTGCACACAGCGACCTCTGGTGGTATTCCCTTACAGTCAAGGTGTTGACTTGGATTCCAAATTGGGGGAAGTGGCTCCATTAAGCTTCCACTTTTGGTGCTTGGGGAAGGCCCTTGTGCAAGTCCCAAATCTGGATAACTGCAGAGGGTTGTAGCAGGAAGGGCATTTGATGTGAAACATTTGTCAAATCAATAATGCGAATCATTAACATGACTTCCATAGGTGCGGCTTGGGTTAACGCCACCGGTGGTGTTGACCCACACGGTACCGGTGGAAATCGGGCTACTGTTGGTCGCAGAAGGAGAGGGTAATGATTCTGATGAATCGCTGTGGTGTCCCGTAAACGGGAACAGCCAAAAGACAAAGAAGAAGAGGGAGGCCCTAAACACTTATCTCCAAGCTGGGAAAGAAAATGACCTTTAATGTATGGCATGTGACAAAGATTTAACATGCATGGCATGTGAAAAAGATTTAACTCAGTCTGGTCAGGTATCTGTGGGATGTGCTGGACAAACAAATCTCATCCATGTAGGCCATCTGATCCATACAGTACCACAGCACACCTTCAAAAGTCTAGTGGAGCCCAAGCCTCAATGCCTCAGAGCTGTTTTTGTGGCACAATGGGAACTAAATGATATTAGGCAGCTGACTGTACAATTTTGGCTGAGCTGTATATGTTTCTGTAAGCTGAGTATGACATGTTGACTGTAGATGATGTGTTGGACCATTTTATCATTTCGTGCATGTCTGATTAAAAAAAAAAAAAAAAGATAATAAATAAATATTTTGCAGCAAACAGATTGCCAGATGCCAGGCTATTGTCATTCCTGACGGACGTTGTTGCTGTCACATGCAGTCTCCATGGCAACTGATTACTCACACCATCAGGGCAGCGCAGTAGGCTGTGGGACGGGGAAGAGCTGTGAAATAAAGTGTTGGATTTTAGCATTAACTCTGACAAAAAAAAAAAAAAAAAGAAAAAACAGAATCAACTCTGTGGGGTATTTTAATATTTAGGGGAAAAAAAACATGACAAATATTGTTATCATAGTATACTGTTTTATGTAGAGTACCTGAACTAAAGTAAATAAATATAAAGGTTAGAAATGGTGGTTAGAAAGTGCTAATTAATTGACTCTGTTATGTTTCAGAAAAAAACCTGCAAAGTATTTTTTTAAGAAATAACATAGTAACACAAATATAAGTAAAAAAAAAACATCATACACACAACATTTTTAATTTAATTTAATTTAATTTTGCTATTTGCCAAGGTGATAATGGGGTTAGAAAAAATGGAGACCTTTTAAAGCAGCAAATTGCAAATGCTAAGAAATAATTATAAACAGCTTGCTTATAGGTGAAATTCTCTGAACTTTAATGAACTTTGATTTGGTTCTTTACCAAAATCGTTTTCGAATGCAGTTTTAAAGTTCATTGACTTTTTTTTTTTTTTTTTNGCGGGGGGGCATACAGAACTACAGTAATTAAAGAGAAGATTATTCTCCAGACCCACTTTTCTGCTCAAATGTATTTATGGAGCAAGACTGTAAAAGAATATGTCCATTGTTCATTAAGTATGATTTACTTGTTAAATAATTTTTAGTAACTCAAATGACATTTAAGTATATACAGTAAATAATCACATACTTTTTTTTGCATTCTCAAATCGCCTGTAGTGTATGAATGAGTGAATTAATGAACACTTTCCTACTGTATATAGTCTCAAACACACATATAATACCATATGGACTCTTACACACATGACATCTGATTTCTTTCCTGAATGTTTGTTATTATCATATCATCATGAGATTTTACTTGGGTCATGTATAAACGAAATTGAGCAGAATCAAGCAGAATCGAGCAGAATCATTCTGCTCAAGTCTCGCCATGGATCCATTAAACGTTTTTTTTTTATTCTCTCCCTCTCTTTCCCTCTTGTCATCCATTACACAGGATTAACACAAATACTTAAGTCTTGTTTCTGTCCTCACAGTTAAGATGATTAACCTTGGTGAGTGGCAGTAACTTCAAATGGCTTGGTTTATCACTTCCAATGGAGAAATAAAAAGCCTGCCTTAGAGGCAGAAACACGCATGCGGAGATGCTTCGGCAACATCAACTCAGCTTTACTTAAGTGTTTGGTCTCTTGCAGCTATCCGAACTTAAAGAAACCTGAGGTGTTTGACCTTTAGCTAGAGGCTCCTGACGGAACGAAAAATTTATTACCATTTTTTTAAAACAAACTTGGACTGTAAAAAACAACCTATAGAATCTACTCAATAAAAGTGAGGTAAGAATTTGCACTCAATTTGTTTGGGTAGATTCTATCCTATATATTTGCATAAAGAGTACCTAATATTAATAGCTATTATACACTATAAAAAAATAGGTAAGGTATACCTAATATTTTTCATTACAAATTACTTGTAAAAATTGAGTAACATCAACTTTAAAATATTACAAATATTTGAGTTTTTCAACTTAATTATTCTTAATAAAGATTAGCTAAAAATAATAATTACACATTACTTATTCAGGGAAAGTTGTATTTACTGGTCAGACACAGGAGACTGCATTAATTGTTTTTTTTTTTTATTATCCAAACATTTTATTTTAAAAAAACATTTAAAACTAATTCAAAGTAAACAAAGTAATACCTTACATTGCATTTCAGTTGAAAAAAAAACTTTATGTAATATTGATGTTTTAAGTAAATATTACATAAAACATTAAATAARYCAAAATCTCCAWGTTATCACTTGCTATGAGGTATACAAACATTTTAACCTCAACTTCATTTAAAATGTGTAAAAACTATTAAACATTCAATTGTAGGTGAAAAACAACTTTAATTCTATATAATTCACAGTACATGTAACTTGAAACGTTTTCCATTTTCTATTTTGTAAAGATGGAAAAACAATTATGTGCAAAAGAACATTTGAAAATAAGAGAATATCTTATTTGCATGAAGTAGAGTCTGTACTTACAGTACAGGCACCTCATTACATTAGTTTATATTTGAGACTCTGAACATGTTTTTAGTTAATCGTGCTTCTGTCCTGCTGACATGAGTGTATATGTTCCACCTAAAAGCGCGGGTCAATGAGGGAGGCTTTGCGCAGTCATATAAGTGTTGTTGTCATATTTTGAATTAAGTACTACGTTCAGAAATGATTAAATATAAACAAATTTAAATATTACACTTCCCATCCCTCGAGGGCGATGTCCCTGAAAGATGATATGGCGATATTTTAAAAATCACCATCCGTATCCGTGAGTGTCTGAGATTGAACCTGCCAAAGTGCGCGTTCAACCATTTAGGTGCAGCAGCTTCGCCGTTGTACAAGAGTTTCAGCCATGCAACATTTAACGTTAACAACAATAAAAATTTAGTCAGGAATGTAGATATTTACTCATTTGACACTAGACTGTGAGAAAGCGTACAAATTACTAATCTTCTGATAGATTTTACCGTTAAAAAATTTAACATTTGCATTCATTATAATTTCAACAAGTTAAATAAAAACTTACCTGTAGCTCAACTAATCGTGGTTCCACAGCCGTTGATCACACAAAAAATGGTGAATCCAGCGATTCCGGCCTGAATGTTGACACATGCTCACTTTATGGTGTCATAGCTAGTATTTTGGAGTATATTTTACTTATTTTTTAGTACTGCAGTGATTACTTTTAAAAGATAGTTAGTATAGGTAAAATATACCCATTATGTTGTATTTTGTTTGGTAACAATCAAACTTATGTAAACTATAACTGATTTTCATGGATTGTATTTACTACCCTCCAGAGTAATTTTTTACAGTGTGGTAAAATGAGAAAATAAATAAATAAAAAAAACAGGATTTCCAAACTACATGGTTTCGTTCTGACCTTAACCACCCATAACTCATAATTTTAAGAAATGTTATAAAATGCTAAGGAAATGCTAAGGTCATGTTGTCACTACTACATCATTATACTGTAATTATGAGCTATAAACTACATCCTGTGTGGCATGCAAGCAAACTGCTTCAACATTTCAGTGGCGTGCTGAGCAGTTATGTAGGTCACATACCTTAAAACTAATGTATAGGAAACAGATTTATTGTTTGATTTCAACGTTTACAAGTTCTCCGTGAGCATGGTGTGTTTCCTCCCACAATCCAGATTAGGCTAATTGGCTTTCCTTAATGGCCGGTCTGAATGAGTGTGTATGGTTGCCCTTAAATGTACTGGCACCCTGTCGTCCACCTTGTGCCCCATAAAACCTGTATACAGTATAGGACCATGCCGTATAGACATTGAGTGAGTAAGTGAGATTTTTTTTTTTTGTGTGTGTGTGTAAACTCCGACCTCACGCCACACCACCCCCCCAACATCTGCTCCAGCAGCATCACCTATCAGCCTGGACCCCTACATGGATGTTGCTGTATCTGTGCTCATCTTGGAAGCTGTACTAATACACTGCTATGGATGAAACAGCATGAAGTCAAGAAATTTGTAAATGTGTTTAACTAGAATTTATAGCACTGTGTTGCCCTGGCAAACAGATCGATGCGCACATCAATACGGATACCGCCATCGGGTATCGGTCGATACTGTTCTTATATGCTTCCACTCAAAATAAATGAATAAATAAATGCCCTGATACCAGCATCTGATACTGTGCCATACTACAAGTTGTTAGTCTGGTACCCGTGACATGCTCATGAAAAGATTACAGTGACATGTTCCTACAATACAAATAAACTGATCATCAAATGAAGTGCACATCTACTGTAGCAGTGATATATAACAGAATCCTAGAAGTGTATAATAAGAGCTGAATAATTATCTTGTGATGCCGGTGAGGGATTGAAACAAAATGTTTATTTCAATTGTATGCAGTCTGAAAATTATCATATCAGTTCATTGCTAAACAAAACTCAATACAAGAGTTTATAGGCAGGAAACGTCCAAGAGTGACACATGACATTCTCCTTTTAAAGTCAGATGGGATTTAGGAGAATGGCCAGCCTTTTCCAGCTAGCTGCCTCCACCACAGCTCTCTCTCTCTCTCTCTCTCTCTCTCTCTCTCTCTCTCTTATCAAAGCAATATCATCCAGAGCCAAGAGCCGGCCTGAACAGCCAGTACACACCCGCCGATAAAGCAGTCACTGGAGTGCAAAGAATCTCTGGACTCTTGGGCAAGTGCTTTTTGCTTTTTCACTTTTTTCGTGCTTCAGTAACCGTGCCAGAAAAAAAAATACCAGCTCCCAGACAACAGAGACCCAACAACAAGAAGGAGTGAAAAGTAACAGCGAAAAACATGCACTAGACCTCGACCTCAGGAGTTCTCGACTTACAGATGCTTGGTTTTGATAGATCTGGGCTAGTGCTTGCTCTGAATGGAAAGTAGTCTTCTGGAAAAGCAGGATAGATGGCCAGATTTAATCTTCAACCACAAGGTAGAACCCTTTTGTCGAACATTTGAATTTAGCAACTGATGCTGGAAGTTAGAGGCATGTAATCACTATATACAGAAATATAGAAAAGGTCCACATCATTAGGAAATCAATAATAAAAATAGTAAAGGTCAATAAAGGTACAGTAAAAGAAAAATCATATATGATCCAAAAAAAAGTGTGAAATGTTACACCACATCTTAAGAAATTAGCTTTTCTTTTATTTTGCGAGTTTGATGTTGTGGTTTTACATGCTAATGGATTCTTTGGATGAACCAAAGAAGTCTTTAATAATATATAACCCTAAAAATCCATTGTCATTGGGACCCAAGGCCCCTGTCACCCTCTGATGCTGAAAAAGTTCCTGCATCCTAAAAAATATAGAAGAATGCAGTGGGAACAGGGTCAAAATGGAAAAATGTGCACTTATCAAGTTCATCATACTTCCTAGCCATGTCCCTGTCAGGTTCTCAATGTGGCTTTCATGTTGTCATTAATTTCCTTTCACGCACATGATCATGCACTCACCAGGTCTGGTGAAATCAAACTGTTATTACAATTATTATATCAGATGGCTTATCATACTCTTACTACATTCTCACTGCGTCCATCAACACCGTGACCAGCATTTATGCTAAATTCTCTGAGTGCAAGATAGCTGAGCTGATAATAAATAAATGGTGTGTGCTATTAATGTGGTAACCATAAAAAAAAACAACAACAACAACAACAAAAATAAAACAGTTCTTCTACACCATGGCATGGATCTGTGTGAAGTGATCATTTTGGAACAACAATGCACTTTACATACAGTACATTACATCATCCTAATAACAACTTGGTCATAACGCCATCCAGTATTCTCTGTCCATGCCATACGTGTAGTACATCAATGAAAAAGAGGTGTTGTTAACCAGTAAATCTTGTCATTACTACTGTACAAGATCTTTCTTCATCAGACTGTTTTATACATACTGTCCAAATGCAGCATGGTGGCCCCACATCAAGGGAGACTTAATGGGACCGTGGCTCATTTTTGACAGACGTTTAAGATCTCGGGGGTGAAGCTCTGTGAAAACAGACAGGAATGATTTACACGTTAAACATGTTTATAAGACAAGGACACAACAAGTTTGTTGTATTCGGAGGGCTAGGGACCTTACTTATCAAGAGTACAGTAATAGCCTCTATAGTATTATATAAGGACCCATTAAGTACATTTACAGGTTCTTCAGTTCGTCCCTCCTGGTGTTTTATTTAAGTGTTACAAGTAGAGACATTTAGGAAAGCTGGGGCAATCTCTGAGCTTTTAAATGTCCTATATTTAACCATATCACTAAATGTAATGTATATCAATGGTGGTTCTATGCAGATCTCTGCAACATCTTTACACTTTTATGAAACCCTTAAGGCTTTCAGGGCAGTTAAAGGTCTCTTGCTTTGCAAACATTTTCGCTGGGGACCCTTTCAATTGTTTCTGCTGTATATTTATTAGGTGATGACAGTTGGTGAGGTGATGCTCATGGATCCAACAATGGCTCTCTATACACATGTAAGGTTTCCTCGGTTCTTTTCCTTGAGACATGTCCTCCTGGGGACCCTTAATTTATTTAATGAATTTTTTATTTATTTCTTTTTTCTTTTTTTTTTTGGTAAGAATGTCCATGTGGTCAAAACAAATGATTACCATTGGTTCTAAGAATAATTACCCCAAAAGAACCTCCTTTTCTTTATGAATCTAGAACTCCTGAGTGCTGAAAAAATCATAATTTTAATAACTAGTACAGAAAGTTTTACCACTGCTCCATTTATGTATTATATAGCGATGATGCATGATGCACATTTAGCATGCCTGTGTTCTAGCGCATTCAGTTTTATTTAGATGCAGCCTGTAGGAGGATGAACCCTCATCCGTTTTTTTTTTTGTTTTTTTTTTGAGAGAAGTAGTACCGTAAATAACCATAAATCTTTCCACTCCAAAATGGAGGTAATGTTTTGACAGGGAAACGGATCCCAATCCTCAAATGTAACAGTGTGGAGGGTTGAAATAGATAAAGCTATTGGCTGAGCCAGATCTCAATAGAAAATAATTGGCAAAAAAAGCACATGACCTATTTTAGATCAAGGTATGTCAATAATATAGCGCTTATAAAAATAAATAAATACTAAAGTGGTTGTGAATGCAGTTTGCATCAAAAGAAGGCCAAACATATGGACCTCAGCTCAGGGAGACTAGAGTTAGAAAACTTGTAATTGGTTTTCTAACAAAGCAGAACTTCATAAACAGATTCATCAGGGTCAGAGAACAAAAGAAGGCATGCATTTTGGATGGAGGACAAGCCAAGGTTGAAGATTCTATTACACAAAGTTAATATTTATCTCAGTCATAATCTCAGTTTGCTTTTCAGATTTTATATGTCAAACCATGTGTTTGTCCATCTTATGCCTTGGGTTTGTAAAACGGTGTTGGACTCTAGGCATGGCTGCATTGTTTTAATATTTATCTCATGCTATTTAACTGAAAAAAATAAAATAAATGCATTGTCTTGTCTATTTATCCTCTTTTTCATTTATTTATATATTTATTTCTTTTCTTTTCTTTAAAAAACTTTGTTATAACTTTGCAGGAGTTGTATCAGACATCAAATAGACCATAAATGTGTCACTGTGATGCAAGCATGTTGAAAAAATATACATATGAACGTACAGTACCAGTCCAAATCGTGGCAACGCCAAGGTGGGGACACAGCAAATATGTGGAAGAAGGTGCTCAGTTCAGATGAGATCAAAATGTAAATTTATCGCCAAAATGCAAAGTGATTTGTGTGGTGGAAAACATGTACGTGCATGGTTGTAGTAGCTGACTTAAGACAAAGACTTTAGAGAACAACAACCCTGTACATATAGACAAAGCTATAACAGAATGGTTTAGATCAAAGCATATTCATGTGTTACGATTGTCCGGACCTAAATCTAATAGAGAATCTGTTTAAAGACAAGAAAATTTGCTGTTCACTCTTCATCCAGTCTGACTAAGCTTTAGCTGACTAAGCTGACTAAGAGTTATTTTGTAAAGAACAATGGGCATAAATTCCACTCTCTACATGTGCAAAGCTGGTAGTTGTAATTGCAGCAAAAAGGTGTTTCTACAAATTATTGACTAAGGAGGGCTAATTAAATCACATGTACTTTTCAGATATTTATTTGTAAACAATTTTGAAAACCATTAATCATTTTTCTTCCACTTCACAATTATGTGCCACTTTGTTTTGGCCACATAAACGCACAATAAAATACATTTATGTTTGTGGTTGTAATGTGACAAAGTATTATAAAAGTTCAAGGCTATGAATACTTTTAAAAGGCACTGTACATTTAGCTTTGGCATTTGGCATTCTCTCTCCAGATTCATAAGGTAGTAACCTGGAATGGTGTTCAATTGACAGGTGTGTCTTGTCAAGAGTTGAAAAATAAGTTGAGTAATGTTTAATGTTGATATGAGATGATTAATGGTAAATACATAAATACAATTAAGAAATTAATCAATTAATTAACCCCACTGATAGAGATAACTTGCTGATAGAGGACATCCAATGACAGATGACACTCACTGATGGAGAACCCTTGCTGATAAACCTTGTTGATGGAGAACTCTCACTGAGCGAGAGCCCTCACTGTTAGAGAATCCTTGCTGATAGAGAATCCTTTCAGATAGAGAACCCCCTAGATGTACCAAACAAAGTTTTATAGATTAAAAGATTTTCCTAAGAATGGACAACCATTGACACACCAATAAATTCCCTCAGTAGTGTGTCAGAGCCACAGGAAGCCACATGTTCAAGTGCTAGCATGAAACTTAAGCTAAGCACAGAGATGAAAATGGACTGAAAGTATGAAACTCAAAAAAAAAAAAAAAAGCTGAAATATACAGTACAGTGGCATGTACACTGTTAATTCAGACTGAAGGAACGGATACCATTTTATTCTTCTAATTTGACTTAATTCCCTACCTGTCAATTCCCATGTCGAGTCCGGTTCTCTTCTGAAAAATCTAAAAGAGAGAGAAAGTGAGAAAGGGGGAGTTATGGACAAATAAAGTTAAATGCATCTAGAGACCTCAACCATGCTAAGCAAGGAAATTCATATCCCTTCTCCTTAGCCTCATTCTACTCGTTTAAGCTACAATGATTTATCGTCTCAGTCAGATCCATCACTGCAGGTGACTAAATGGAGACTTCCCAGAGGCAGGTGGGATCAGTCTGGGCTGAGAAAATAAAGATTATGATCTAATTCAACTCCAGCGGGCTACATCGAGCCCCATTCATGCTGTACACAGTTAATGGAATCAGAAGCTGAGACAACGACAGAATGGCAAAAGCACATGGCTCGTTAATGAAGACTAATGGAGGGGACGGCCCTCGGAGCGACTAGTTTAAAGAGAGATTACAGCACCTGCCTGAGAAGGAGGCAGTGGTGGAGCTAAGCTAATTATGCTAGTGCTGAAAAGGAATCCTGTAGAAAAAAATGTAAAACATGGTTTTCTTAAAAGGAGTGTTGTCAGCTAGTGTTGCATGGAGTCTGGATTTGGGATGCAAGAGTCAGTGCCGGACATGGCCACTTATCAGACTATGAAATATGAACTTGATTAAATTAAGCAGCATGAATATTTTAGCAGCCGTGATAAAGGAGATGAAAAATAATATGGGCCACATTCCAGTGCGTGAATAGAAGTTACTGGTAATCAAAGAGTGGGATCACTGGGATTAGGTGTGATTAGTCAGTGGTTCTTGGAATTAGTGGTAATCAATAAGTGGTCATTGGGATTAGTGGTGATCAGTGAGCGGTGATTAGAACTACTTGTGATCAGTCACTGGTCCAGTAATCTGTCATTTGGATTAGTGGTAATCAGTGAACACCCCAGTGTGTAAACAAAAGTTGCTGGTAATCAATGTTTGGAGTCACTGGGATTTCTTGGGGCTCAGTGAATGGTCACTGGGATTAGTTGTAATCAGTAAGTAGTCATTGGAATTAGGAGTGATCAGTGAATGGTTGATGGGATTAGTGGTGATCAGCCAGTGTCCTAGGGATTAATGGTGAATAGTAATTGGTCACTGAGATTAGTGGTGATCAGTCAGTGGTTGTTGAGATTAGTTGTGATCAGTCAGTTGCCCTTGGGATTAGTGGTACTTGGTGAGTAATCATTGTTATTAATGATGAGCAGTGAGTGCCACTGGGGTTAGTTAATGTTAGTGGGTGGTCATTAGGCTTAGTGGTCAGCAGAGAGTGGTTGCTGTAAACAACTGTGGTGCGCTGTGATTGGTCACACTGTATCATGGGTAGGACCGTTGATAACATTTGCAACAACATAACAAAGATTCCAAACTACATTGTTTTTTACCAACCAGTGCAGCCTAGTTTGTCTGATTTCCTTTTTTTCTGTCATTGACAAAATTGACAAATTTACATAAAAAAGATGCAAGATAGTTGCCACTCATTTTATAAATGTATTCATTATATGACATACATATAATACAATAACAATCTAAACTCTATCAGGAGTAATTAGAAAATGGCAAAAAAAATAAAATAAAGAGGTATACTTTGGAAAGCTGTGTTATCTGCTAGCACCACTAAAGTTGTTTTGCTGTTCAGTTTGTCCTCTCTGACCCGGCTTTAGATATCTAATCAAACATCCTGTTTCCTCTCCTGCCAAACGCTTGACGTAATCATCACCCCATCAGTCTGTCTGAGCGTTCCAGCCTTCAGATGGCCAAATAACACATTTTTCCTCCTCTCTCTCTTTTTTCTCAGCAGAGCGTGTCCATCAGGCATCCATTATTCAAACAACAGACAGATGGTCAATTAACTTCCGTTCATTAACTCAATTGCATGAGGATAAAAAATGGCTGCGCTTTCATCATTCGTAGTGTCTGTCGATGGAGTCGTGCAACATTTCTCTGCGCCTCGTGCACTATTATAATCTAACGGGTGAAGTCATGATTTGCTGATATCAGACAAAGCATCGCGGTCAGCATTCAGGGTCAGGAAAGTCACTAAAGCCTCCAAACACTTTACTTTCATTCCAGTTCAGTGATGCGGATTAATCTCGATCGGCAAGCATACGGTTGTCCGACCCCTGTGCGGCTTCAACAGCTGATTTAATTTATCTCAGCTTTTAATTGCCATTTGGGGAAGAACTGAAAGATTTCAGCATCTGTCCTGGTAAATGAGGGATGAACTTTGACAACCATATCAACCAACACATATGTCTACTTCCTGTTTTCTTTATGTTGTTTGAAAAACAAATTGTCTCTAGTCAAATCTGGAACAGAGTCACTACAAGTAGCAAAGTGACATGATTGCTATAAAGTATCTCACTCATATCTCAGTGTTCCATAGACTCCAGATCCAGCATGACTAATCGATCAAATTACTGAAGATTCATGTAGTATCATCGTCTATACCGCTCCATTCTGTATACAGGGTGGCAGGGGGCCTAGAGTCTATCCTAGGAGACTTATGGCATGAAGCAAGGCAAACACGGGACGTGTGAATCCACTGCAGGGTACCCGCACATACACAAACTCACATGCACATTGACACACTACGGGCAATTTGGAAATGCCAGTTAGCCTAATCTGCATGTCTTTGGACTGTACCAGGAAACTGGAGTACCTGACAAAAACCCATCGAGCATGGAGAGAACATGACTCTGGAGGTGCAAGGAGACAGTGCTAACAACTAAATCATCATGCCACCCTTACTAAAGATTTATCTAATATAAAAAAAAATATATATATA
>QMIH01000859.1:31430-50372 GCA_003987875.1 Clarias batrachus
TTTTTTTTTTTTTTTTTTTGATGCTGAATGATTTATGACAAATTTTACATTAAATACAAAAGAAAAAAATGCTCCATTCTGATTGGCTGGGAGATGCCACATATTACTTTCCTGAAAATGAACATTTAATACTGCCTCCTATTATACATACTTTAGCTAAAAGAATACAGATTTACAATAAATTGTTGCCATGGCTACAGAAAACATTTGTTTCCTAATAACTGGTGGATGTCAAATGCTGGTTTTTATTTTTTATTTTTTTGCTAATTACAGTCCAGTCATTGCAGACACCGTTCCCCTTCCTGTCTGGGCTTAAATACTGATCACAGTAATGGTATTTATTTTGACATCCAGGGCTTCGACATTTTCATCTCCTCTCATTAGCACGGTGTCAGATTCGTGACAGCCGGCTTTAATGCGAAGAGGTGTTTCAAACGTACAAAGCTTTCTTGAAACACACCACATTCCCTTTTCATATTTAATGTTTTATTACTTTTTATTATTCTCTCAGAGGTATGATTAATATTAATTACTTGAATGTGAATATGCTCTCTCTCTCTCTCTCTCTCTCTCTCTCTCTCTCTAGCTCTCTCTTTGTTTCAATTTAAGCACCTCTCCAAAATGAAATATAACAGAATCGATTATTTTTGCATGGATATTAAATATTAAGTGTTTGAGGTAAAATGAGGGGATTAAAAGAGACACAACTTTTTCTCTTATCTCTATTTCTTTACATGGAAAACTGGATTGTTTTATTATTACATAAGGACCACAATTAAAATCAAGGTTGTCTAAGATTTTTTTGACCTCCTGACACTTGACGTCAATACTGGAACTATTTGTGTACATGAGCAGAGTGTTGGTACATCACACACTTTCACATCAAACCCTGTGATATTGCTAATACACACACACACACACACACACACACACACACGCACACACACACACACACACACACACACACACACACACAGAATGGGCAATTTGCAAGTTGTTTATCTTTTAATTACTTCAAACAACTTATAAATGTCAAGGATCAGCTCAGAAGGCCAGAGAAAGCTAAATAAAATCAATCTGACATTAAAGTTTTGCAACACAACTACGAACAAAACAAAGAGCAACGTTTTTGAATTCCTTGCTTGAGTTCTTTCTGGATTCTGATTGGTCAGGAGGTGTTGATTGATTTACCCTAAATGCACTTGATCTTATATCCTATCATTTCTATAGTAGCAACTAGGACAAGCTTTTTTGTCTTATTATCTTCGAGAAAGATAACATGGTCGGGACAGTGATGGCTCAAACATTCACCACTGGGTTTCTGATTGGAAGGTTGGGGTTCAAGCTCCAGCACCACCAAGCTGCCTTCAGCAAACCCCTTAACCTGTCTCCTCCAGGGGACGCTGTATCCTGTCTCCTCCAGGGGGCGCTGTATCCTGGCTTCCTAGCTACCTACCTGAGATATGCAAAGATGTCGATTTCTCATTGTGGTTAATAAAGTACTATTTATTTATTATTAAGGGATGCTTGTGAGAGAATGACTTTTTATATCTGCTAACTTAATTCCTGAATGGCCCACAACCATCAGTGTTACTCGACATGGTTTAAATAGTATGAAGCATCATTGATTAGAGTTAATAAATCAGTGTGGTATTGTAATGCTTACAATATAAGTAACTCTCATTAATCTTAATCACACCAATGTGTCTTTGATTATTTTCCCATAACTACATGACACCGAGCATTAGCATTGCAAGGAGGGATGTGCAGGTCTTTAGTATCCTACTGTAATTACTGAGGTTATTGATTAAGCATTATTTAGCAAATAAGTGTTTATATGGGTGGCACAATGGTTTTGCACTGTGGTCTCGGACTTCCAGAGTATATTCAAATGTACTGTATGTGTGGCATTTGCTTGTTCTCTCCAGTTTTCTTCCACAGTCCAGGGGCATTTCAAAATTACTTCTAGTGTGTGAGCCCATGTGTGAGTGTTCATGCTTGTGGCCTAGGTACCCTATTTAGAGTGTCCCCTATCTAGTGCCCTGAGTCCTGTGGCTTAGACTCCAGGCCTCCTGTGACCCTGTACAGGATATGCAATATAGAGAATGACAAAAAGTGTTAATATGTATGAACAAATAATGTAACAGGGTGGTGCTGTGGTTAGCATTGCAACCTTGCATTTTTAGGGTTGGGTCTTGCGCTGTGTGCAGGGAGGTTGGAAGTTCTCCTCATGCTTAGTGGCCTTGGGTTTGCACAATAGGTTGACTGGCATTTTTGAATGAGGTATTGGGTGCATGAGTACTGTAGGTGTGTGTGAGTGTGTGTGTGTTTGTGCTTGCGCTAGAGTTGGCACACCATAAACTGTTTCCCTCGGATAGGCCTAATACCCCCACATCCATACACAAGCCAATAAATGAATGAATGGTTTAACAATACAAAGGAAAAACTTTTTAACTCTGTTTAACTCTACATTAAGGGATTTCATATTGGAAAAGGTCCCATGTAGAGTAAATATTCAAGCATTTACCTTCCAACATGGCTGGTCAGTGTTTAGCTCAATTGAACACAACTGGATCTCTAGACTTTAATGGCATGATTGCATGATTCGGTCAGTAGAGCAGCTCTATAAGTTGAACTCTAACCCCAATTTTATTTCTAAATAAAAAGTGTATTATAGATGGTATACCTTTTTGCTCTGTGGTGCAAGCAACCAATCAATCAATCAATCAATCAATCAATCAATCAATCAGTGGGTGAATATCTGTAAACTTTAGTTTTTTTGGTAAAATATGTTTTGGAGAAAGCACATGCTAGCCTTCACACTACTGATTGCTACAGTAGCTGACAGGTCATAGGGTAGATCAAGCTCTTGGCCACACTAACAGTATAATGTTCTCTAGCATAGGTCTACGGAGTTGTGCTTTGGCTGACCCTTACATTTTCTGCTCAGGATCAGCATTCTAAATCCATGCTTTTTTTCTAAATGTTGATCAGCCTAGCTCTTCACCTACACAATGACACAAATCTGAATGTTTTTTTTTTTTTTCAAAGCTGACATCAGGAAAAACCTGACAATCCTTCAGCAAAACTTGCTAGCACCTCCAGCTGCACAAAGCAGAGCATCCGCTTGGACCTGCTACAGCTGCATCCTGAAACGGAAAGTCCGCTTGCCTGGAAACATGACGAGTGACCTCGGCAAGGCAGGGTGGGATAATCAAGGTCCACTGCAAAACCTGAACCCACACGATGTTGCTGCTAGCCTCGGGCAGGAAAGCAGAGCTGGAGACTGCGTTTAAAAGCAAGAGAGGAAGCACAGAATTGTAGAAAAGGAAAGAGCAGGCAGACCATGATTGGAGTTGGAGCCTCTAATTATGAAGTAATTGCAGCTCATTTTTTCCAGTTCTTATCATTTAATGAACAATGACTGACTATTAGCATGAGCTTTTGTAGAATCCTGTGAAGAATGCTAATACAGGATGTATAATGCATTATAGAAGCATTTGAGCATGCATAAGAATTTAATGTGAGTGATTACACATACCTGTATTTACATACACGATTCTTAATAAGGCATGCATAATGTACTGTATACTATGACTTGTGATGTTGCAAATAAATTCATGAGGTGTATTTGGGCATGCATGATGCCTTATAATATCTAATAGAACCCAGCATAAAGCTATATACAGTATACTGAAGTAAATGCTTGTAAGTAGTTTATAATTTATTTGGACACTGCATTATAATGCATAAATTGTATAAAGCATGAATACAGTATGAGACCTATTGTTACTGTATAAATGAATTTATAAAGTTTATTGTGGTACACATAATACATTATAGTCCATACTATAAACTGTATATAGTATAGTGTACTGTATATACTGTAGTTAGTATTATATAGTATATGTATGGCACTTTATAATGCATGACATAAGCTTATATACATTTTACCACTGACTGGTTTAACTGCCTTTTTAATGTTTATGTTAGTACACATAATACCTTATAATGCCTGTCTGATGTCTTATAAATGATTTCATAAGTCATGTGTTTTCTGATTTGATGCCTTAAATGAGTTTAGAGTGTAATGCATAATCTGATCTGTAATCTTTCATTCTTTCCCTCCATCAGAGCAGAATTATTTTGGAGATTTTGTGTCTCAAGTCGGGAAAGATCTGATTTTGTTTGCTCAGCTGGCCACATTGGATTGAAATCAAATTATTAGGATTTTTTTCTTTTTCCTTTCTTGCCATGACCATTTTTATGCATTCATAAGAAAAAAAGATGCTGTGCTCAGGTCTTACTTGATCCCCTGAATCCTTTATTCTCTAATTCTTTTAATCAGAACCAGAACTTAACGTGTAAAGATTTCTCATTGTAATGTTTTCATTCCCTCATCCTTACCCTATGTATTCACCATGTCATGTGACAGCTCTGACTAACATGTTTATCATAACCCAGCCTTTCAAGGACGTGGGCGTCGAACGCAGATGGCAGAGGCGAGCGGTGCATTGTGGTCCGCGGGTGGGCTGAGAAGCAGGCAGGCCGGCAGCTGTCGGCCCGAGAGCTTGTCAGAACGCTGACGGCCGGAGAGAGGTCAGGACGGCCGAGCTCATGGCTCTCCTGACGCCGAGAAAGAGACAGGATGATGGACAGATCGGTGAAAGCATCTCTGGAGGATCTAGAAAGGACAGCATCTGGACAGGAAGTGGACACCGAGGAAACAAGGAGCGATTAAAGACGAATAAGTGCTGTGCGAGAAACTGAAGATTATTCGTCCTTTTTGAGTTTTTAATTTGTTTTGTCCCTGCGTGTGTTTGGGTGTCTTCAGATCCAGCTGCATTGCGATCCTAATAAAGTGAAGAAAGGATCGGGTGATCTTCAGCGCTAATGCAAACAAGCTGATTCGACAGAAAATTTTTTGAGTGCGATTTTCCAGTATATTGGGTCGAAGACTAACCAAGCTTGTGTGTTGTATTCAAAGAGAATCCTGCATAGTACAGTAAGCCTGATATTTTTTTTTTACTTTTAAAGATTTTAACACATTTCAAGAACGTGTAAACCTCTGAGAGACTGATATCCACATATTATCACGACACTGCTTTAATTTGGATTAGCAAACCGTCAGCTTTCTCTGCACATGCACTCAAATGACTAGAAAATAATGTTTTTTTTTTGTTTGTTTTTTTTTGCATATACCTGGGAATATCTTTAAATCTCTGTTGTGGTTGTTTTTGTTTTTGTAATCGAAGCCCAGAAGCCATGAAATGAGTTCAATGCGGTGTGAAACTCGTTACCAGCACCACTACCACCAACACCTCCAACCCCCAGCTACTAGGACGCTGCTTGTTGCTGTTGCATGAGCTCAGACGTTCCTTCCTGGTTCGCAGACGTGTGCTGCCACACAGGGTAGAGCTTTATTCTCTAAGAGTTGACACTCTTTTTCTGGCATAAGCTGTCAGATCGTCTGGATTAAACACACTTCACATTAAATTTGGATGAGCACATGCTCAAACGCGCGACGTAAATCCTGCATCGTTCAGGGAGAAGGCGGTGCAGTGCTTCTCCCCAAACACCCCCACAATCCGTCCCCTTTTGTGCTCTTATTAATTAGACTTAGCTGTATATTAATAAAAAAAATAATACAAAAAAATAAGAAAGGAAAAAAAGAAAGAGGCAGTTTGGCGTGGCCCTTGGAGCAGCGAGCTAATCAAATGCACAACGTCCCACTGCATTATGCGGAACTCACAGCACTTTAAACGTGCAGGGGCAAAAAAAAAAAAAAATCATCTCCTCCCACTGTGCACGAGAGAATAATAAACCGAAAAGGGTGAAGATTGGAGTAGGCCATGTGTGCCTCATGCACAATTAGATAATAAGAGTCTGGGGAGAACGCAGCAGAAGGAGAGACGAGTGCAAGGGAGAGAGAGAAAGAGGGATTAGGTTTACGCCTGGAAAACAATCAGCAATCAGTCAGCCATAGTGATGAAGTCTTGAAGGTCAGGCATGGCTAACACGTAGCACTGTCTAAAGATTGAATGATCTGAGCATATGAAGATCCCTCTGCCCTAAGAGTCACAGCTGGCCTGACCTTCCTAGAGGGCAACAACGTGTATGTGTATGTGTGTGCGCGTGTGTGTTTACAGACTTTGGAAATCTGGCTAGTTAACAAGGCAGATGCACATTAGCCGTTCGTCTGTACACATTCTCAACAACTCTCATGCCTATTATTATTTTATTTTTTTTGTGAAACACCTTCTGGGTTGATGATGTCACACCTCTAGTCACTTGTCAATCGTTTAAATTTCTGATGTGTTTAAAGCAGTTGTTTAATTTTCTATAACAGCAGCTCATGCTTGTTAGAACACGTTACCATTTCTATAGCAACCGTTATACTTGTATGGCAACCATGTTGATAATAATAAACAGATGACCAGATGTCGAAAGGAAATTACTGTAAGTACATTACTGTGTTTAAGTATGTATTTCACGTATCTGTACTTTTCACTGGATAGTTTTTTTTTTAGTTTTACTCCATTACATCATACAATACTTACCTGTACTTTCTATTTCAGTATAATTCTGCATGGTAGTGAGTTACATACACAAATAACAAATTACAAAACAAAATTACAAAACCGAAAAAAAAACATAACATATCAGAAAACACAATGACACATCCGGAAACAAAATACCAAATGAGAAAATACAACAGCAATTCATTTAAACCGGAAAAGGTAAGTATATTTGGCGAATGAAATTCTAATTGCTGATTGGACGAGACATCTGACACTCAAGATCAGCGCTAAGAATTACATTCTCAAACCAGACATGGGTATGTTGATTCGTACCGCTGATTGGATGAGATATCTGTCAATCGAAACATACAGGAAGTACTGCAGCCTTACAAACATTTAAATTTCCAGAGGCTGCAGTACTTCTTGTATGACAGATGTCTCTTTCAATCAGTGATTAGAAATTAATTCGCAAACTATACCTACTGAATAGTCGTGTTTTCTCATTTAGTATTTTGTATCTGGATATGTTGTTGTGTTTTCTGATTTGTTATGTTGTTTTCGCGATTGTTATTTTGTTTCCGGTTTTGTTATTTTGTTTTTTAATTTGTTGTCATATTGTCTGTCTTGTTATTTTGTTTACGGATTTTTCATTTTGCTTTCATTTTTTTATTTTTTTTATTTTGTTTTGCACTTCCTGGCCACCGTAGTTACATACTCGTATATCGCCACCTGCTGACTATAATGCATAATTTCATGGTTTGCTTTTCTTCAGTAAAATGCTTAGTCATGTAGCAGATCTGAAACGAGGATGGTTGGAAACAGTGTCAAAACAGAACGGTTACAGTCGAGAAGTGCAGAAAAAAATTAAGAGAGATAGAGAGAAAGAGACTCTTTGACTAGGACTTCAAGGCTATAGTGAGATACAATACAAGCTCAATCTTTTTAATACTTCAGTATATTTGACAGTAAGTACTTAACCTTTAAATTTTATCCCTGGGATATCGCTACTTTTACTCATGTACAATTTTTGTGTCCACTGCAGATGACTAAGAAATGTCCGTACGCACTAATATAGTAAGAAAATATGGTAAGAAAGTGTTTATTATTTAACATTTATGGAATGAGTCTCCAGTGTTAGTGCTGTTACTCTAAGCTTTAAGAAGCATCTATGCTTTTATTTGTGATTTCCTGTACAGTAAAATCACTGTTAAGTTATGGATGAGCCAATAAATTCGTAGGTTTAAAATTGCTGGGTCTGTCACCTGTGCATCGACATGCTTGCCGATATCTTGTGGGTTGGGATAGACAAACACATGCACACGATGGAGATCTCTAGTTTGTTCACAGAAGATTACGTGTGAGTCCCATACCAAACAGCTAGAACATCAACAGCACAAAACATTAACACATCAAAGTCCAGCCTGTTTGGTCTGATCCCACAGAAAAGCCAATGCAGCATGAATCATCTATATGATATGGCTACTATAGAAAGGCACCAGAACAAGCAAAGCCCAAAATGCAAAAGCCCAATGGTGCCAACCATGGTTCCAAACTCACCAGATTACCAGTGGGATGCACTGTACAAACAAGACCAATCCACTGAGGACCCACTCCTCAACCCGTGTACCCCAAAGGATTTGCCACTAACATCCTGGTGGCAGACACCACAGCTCATCTCCAGAGGTCTTGTGGAGTCATGCCCTGAGGAGCCAGAACTGCCCAACTGGTACAAAGGGAACTGACACAATACAGGCCGCATTTCTTTGCATTGTAATGTTATGGCTGATTGGTGTACATCCACCCTTATCCCAAAGAGCATGAGCCATTGACATGCTCTGTAGAAACTGAGAGAATGCCTGTACTTTGTGTATGAGGGAACAGCTGGGTGTGATACTTCCCCGAGAAATGAACCCATACATGTAGCGAGTGAGATGGCGATGAGAGAGGTGCTCCCCACACGCCAACACATCCCTTTGGAGTTCACTGCTGAGACGGAGACTCCCACTCTGGGACCAAAGAGAAGGGGGTGGATGGAAATAATAAAAAAAAAGATTTGTGTGTTTTTTTAATCTCAGAAACTGACTGTACAATGTCCTTGACCATGCTTGGATATGGAGATTTTTCCCTCTTTCATTGCTCTCTGCCTTGTTCTCTCATCTATTTCCATTCTTTGCTCTAAGATAGATTGAAATATTTGAGAAATGCAATCATTTTTTTCCCCTCTCTCATTTTTTGTGCCCTTCCCAAAAGGGGAGTGAAGGAATACATTACACTTTCTGGGGTAATCTGCTTAGAGTGTTTAACAGAAATAGCTTTGCCCACTGTGGGCTGTCTTGTGGATTATGCAAGAGCAGCAAATTGCTTTAGACGTCCCTGTGCTGCAGCCTCCTGCTCCACCTTTGAGCCAAATATGGAGGTTTCAGCTAAAAACTCAAAGTTTAATTTTATTTAATCTTTACTCTAGATTTTAATTTAAAGTTCTATTGATCAGTTGTTCTTTTTTTGTAAGGTGGTCTTTGTTTGTTCCACAATGATATCAAATGAATAAACAATTTCTTTAGTGTATTTTGGAGGCGAAATGCCCACTTAGTGGTTAACACTCTCACCTTGCACCTCCAGGTTCCATGTTTGATTCCCCCTTTGGGGTCTGTGTGCATGGAGTTTTCATGGTCTCCATATGCTTGGTGGGTTTCCTCCAGGTACTCCGGTTTCCTACCACAGTCCAAAGACATGCAGATTAGACAAACTGGTGATCCCAAATTCTCCACAGTAGGTGAATGCGAGTATGTGTATGTGTGTGTGTCCCTGGATGGATTGGCACCCTATCAAAGGTGTCCCCTGCCTCGTGTCCTAAGGCTCCTGGGATAGGCTCCAGGCCCTCTGACCCTGTATACACTGTAAACCCGATTAAGTTGGCAAAACTCAAAATATTTGAGTTAATCAGTTACATCGGATTTTTTAAGTAATGATGTTTCCAATTTTAAGAAAACAGAACTATCAATTTATGGGTTTGTTGAACTTTTTGCAAATCAAATAAATTGTCGCTACTGTCACCACAGCAGACAATCCAGCCGGGAATCGAACACGGGTCTTTCGCATGGCAGATGAAACACCTACCACTGAGCCACCAGAGCTCTATAGATTTTTAAATGGTGGAACTTTAAGGTAACAGTTACTGTTATTTAAGTACTTACAATTTCTTAAAATACAAATTTGTTCAGTTAACTTGAAAAGTGTCATTTCTACAAACTCATAAATACCAAAAAGTTCTGAATACTCAAAAAGGTCTATTAATTTGACCTAATTGCAATTATTTAAGTTAAAAGTACTCAATGTGTTTAATTACTTTGAGCATTAAGGTTTACAGTGTACAGAACAAAGCAATATAGACTATGAGTGACTTTTATTTTGACTGTGCCTAACATTCCAAACATCTTTTGTTCATTGTTAACTTCCTGTTTCGTAGTTTGTGTCTTAGGCTAATTATTCTCAGATGTGTTTTATTTGTTCATGATTTGTTGCCTTAATCAAGGTGAGTTTTTATTGCATCTATTGAAACTGTTCTTCTTCTGCTGTGTTTCCTGTTGTGTATCATTTCTTGTCTCTGTTACCATGTGTTAGCTTAAGCATTAGCACTTAGTTTGCAACCTAGACATGCTCATAGTTCTATGGATTGTTTATGTGTATGATCTAATAAATAAATGTAGTAAAACTGTCTTAATTTCAATCACTCTTACAGGCAGGAGTACACTTTACTGTACTTGAATGGAATGGAATGAAATGTGTTTTGATTTTTTTTTTTTTTTTACATTTTGTAAGCCCCACCCACTGAAGAAAGTGATACGTTTACTTAGCTCAAAAACATACCAACATGTATATGTACGACAGAGAGAATGTAAAGCCTTGTGCGAAGCTTCATAAACATCCAGGAGAGATGGGAGTGGGAGGAGGTCTGTCACTGAGCCCCATCGTGTGACACTGTACCATCCATGTCATCAACAGTGTTTAAGGGCTTCAGTTAATTAACGACGAGTTGTGTAACCAGTATGATACCCTGTGAATTTCATATCATATTCCTCTTATATTAAGCTATTATCACATTAACAAGCTAACATAGGTGATAGCTTGTTTCGAGTTTAAACCAAAAGCCAATTTTCAGGTAAAAAGATGCTAATGTCTGCATTAACTTGTGAAATAAAACAAGCTAACATGATCTTTTTTAGGATGTGTCAGATTATGTTGCTGAAGGATAACTGAGATCCATATATGTATGAGGTTTTAAAAAAGTTCTTTTTTTAATTAGTGGTGCTTGCGAAGGAATTACTATTAATATCTCACAGGCTTAATATGTTTCTTCCCTTTTTTTTCCTACTTCCATACAAAAGTTTGGTGCATAACTAGTCCCATACCGTTTGTCGTAGACCCATGAATGAGGTGTCAAATCGTGCGGCTTATTCGGGAATGGGGTGCTATGACTTTTCTAAGGGGTGGGCGATAACCCCCCCAAAGAATCCCAAATACTTAACAGTGTGACCAATTTTGACGGATTGTTATGCAGAGCAAGAATTTTGTAGAAATTTAAAGTTTACCACATTTGAAGAGGCTTACACGCTGTGTCTGAACATACCCTGTAAGAGGGTATAAGCTATACCCCTGGGGTGCAAGAGGTGCCCAAATTTGCCCCAATGACATATAATGGGGAAAAAAATCTGAAATACTTAACATTGAGACCAATTTTGACGGATTGTTGTGCAGAGCAAGAATTTTGTAGAAATTTAAAATGAAAAATTTAAATTTAACGTTTGAAGAGGCTTGCATGCTGTGTCTGAACATACCCTGCACAAGGGTACTGTATAAGTTTTACCCCCGGGGCCCAAATTTGCCCCTTTGACTTATAATGGGGATTTTGGCACATAACTAGTCCTGTACCGTTCAAGCTAGCAACATGGTAATCAAGTTAGCATCATGCTAAGCAGGTTGGTGTCATGCCAGGAACATGCTAATCATGGTAGCAGCATGCTAGCAACATGCTAATCATAGTAGAATCCCGCTAGTGACATGTCAATCAACTTACCTTCATGCTAATATTGTTAGCAGCATGTTAGGATCATACTAGCAACATGCTAATCATGTTAGCATATTGCTAACATAATGCTAACGATGTTGGTAGCAAGATGCTAATATAGTCTATATATAACAAATTCTTGCGCAGTGCAACAATTTAGTAGACATATAAAATTTGCCACATTTGAAGAGGCCAGCAAGCTGTGTCAGAACATAACACGCAAAATGGAATAAGTTGTACCCCTGGGGCGTAAGAGGGGGCCAAATTTGTCCCGTTGACATATAATGGTGCAAGTACACCCCATTGAAACAGTAAGTCCCATAGGACCAACTGACCCTGACTGTGGATCCCATTGTCATAGAGATGTGAGGGAGGGCTCATTTTGCCGGGGCAAGCACCACTCACATTTTCTTCACATTTTCTCTCTATTTATTCTTGTAATTCAGACATTCCTCAGTATTCATCCCCAGAAATGTGAGACACAATAACAAATATTTGGTTTAGGATGTTATTATTATACATAGGATGATTATAGGTTATTTTACATTCATGGCATGTTAAGGGGGCAGTGGTACTTCAGAGGCTGAAGGCTATGAGTTATTGATCAGGAGGTCAGCGGGTCAAGTCTCAGCTCCACAGATGCCACATACATCATGATGGCTGACCCTGCGCTCTGACCCCGGCCTCCTAACAAATTGGGATACGCAACGAAATAAATCAAGATGTATGTGCTCTATCTTCCTTTTTAAATCTTTTCCATATTAAAGAAACTTGCATGTTCATGATAGTAACAAATTGCAATTGGATGTAGAAGGCAGGAAAGGGGGCTGGATGAAGGATTGAGTTTTATTATATGTTAACATCATAGTCTGTCTATTGTGTTTCCTGTGAAAGGGTTTAGCTCTATAAAAAGAGCTGCATTTATGCGTTTGGCTTTCAAATTTACTTTTTTTATCTGTAGTTTGAAAGCACTTAAAATGAATAAATGAATAGATAAATAAATAAATACGGTAGCAGCTTAAATAAGTACATATGAGCTGAGTAGCAATATCCCATCATATTTAAGATTTTACTCATCAATCTTCATTCATTCATCTTCTGTAACGTTTATTTTGTACACAGGGCAGGGTCCAACTTAGGCAGGCTGCCAATCTATTGCAGGGAACACACACACACACACACACACACACACACACACACACACACACACACACACACACACACACACACACACCATGGGCAATTTTGAGAAGGCCAATTAATCTAATTTAACTTTAATATTGGTGAAGGGATGAGGGGTAGTGGGTAAAGCATTGGACTATGATTTGGAAGGTCCCAGGTTCAAACCCCACAACCGCCAAGTTACCACTGTTGGGCCCTTGAACAAGGCCCTTAACCCTCAACTACTCAGATACTCAGATAATGAGATAAAAATGGACGTCGCTCTGAATAAGGGCATCTGCCAAATGCCCAAATGCCTAAATGTAAATGTAATTTGTATGTCTTTCGACTGTGGGAGGAAACCACAGTCAGCATGCAGAGAGGAAGTGCAGGCGCTAAAGGACTAGTGTAAAGACAACAAACTGTCGCTGAACATTGCTATAACAAAAGAGATGGGACAAAAGGACATGCAGCAACCACTCTCTGCTGAACATCAATGGCTCCTGTTGATGGAGATTATCAACAGCACCAAATTCCTGGGTGTTCACCTGTAGGAGAACCTCACCTGGTCCCTCAAAACAAGAAAGCCCAGCAACATTTTTTCTTCCTCACCTTCTATAGAGGGATTACCAAGAGCATCCTGAGAAACTGTATCACTGTCTGGTTTGGGAATTGTGCCATATCGGAGCGCAAGACCCTACAGCAGATAGCCGAGAAGATCATTGGTGTCTCTCTTCCCTCTATCGAGGACATCTACACCACACACTGCATCCGGAAAGCCACCAGCACACACACTGATCGGACACACCCATCATACTTACTCTTCACCCTCCTGCCATCTGGAAAAGGTACCGAAGCGTTTGGTGCCCTCACATCAAAACTGTGTAACTGCTTCCTTCCACAAGCCATCAGTCTCCTCAACAAAAAGGGACTAGACTGATAAACATACACTGAGAACATGCACACAGATGCAAAGCAGGTATTGAACCCAGACCCTGAAGGTTCAAGATGACAGTGCTAACCACTTCGCCAATGTGTCGCACCTCATCAATCTCGGTGCGACAAAAGAAGAAGTGATATCGTGCCATTTCTTTCTATTAATGAATACTGGTGTTAAAGAAATACAGAATTCGACAGCACAGTGGTGTTTTAACATACAATTAGTGAAAGAAAGATATAGATGTCCAAATGTAACTTTAAGTTTTGAAAATTCCACAGTGCATTATAAAAGTCACAAGCAGGTAGCATTAGCAGCAATGACAAAAATAACCAGGTGCAATCCGTTATCAAAAATAAAACCTCAAAACATAAGAAAGGCTCATAAAAATATAATTTAACTGTAAATAAATTGTATGCTAATACTTTGAGACAAAAAAGTAGCTGGCATAAATAGACCAGTTAATCCAAGATTTGACATGGAACAGACTGCATTAGGGTTTGGGGTTGTTTTTGATTAAACAAATACATAAATAAAAATAAAAAAAGAAGAAGAAAAAGAACACTTATGCCACCCCCTTCCTCCTGTCCTGTCTTGCTATATCTTATATGCTTGCAATCCAGACACAACAATGCCTATACAGCATTAATGAGAGTGGACATGGCTAGAAGTCAAGTGGGTTCATTGGATTCTGGCCAACACCCTGAGTGTTTGTATGATTGAGTGAGATCTCGTTTCAACTCAGGACTGAAAGATGAACGCACAAGAATAAAATTAATGTAAAAGAAGTCTGACTTCTTTAGGCTTTAGGATTAAGAATGGCGCTGTTACAAGCACACTCGTTTTGTTCCTGTCTATGCCATGACTAAAATCTATTTCTTGTTCTTTATTTTATCTGTTTTCATTTCATGACTTCATAACTGAGAGCACACCTAACTGATTGTAGCACACCGAAGTATTGATTACTACCTACAGTACAACCATTAACTAGGCTATATTTGCACGTGATTCAAGAGTGTCCTCACGTTTGATATATGAGACCAGAAGAATGCCTTTAGAACCCAATCACCTAAGTGTTATAGACTTCTAAGTGTAGTTTTAAAAGATTATCTGACATATTATCTGGGGCGAAAAAGTTCACCTGGCCTGAAAACTTTAGATTCTTGGCGTGTTTGAGTGTGGGGCTTATAATCGCATATGTTCTTTTGCATGGAATAATGCTGAAAAACAAACAAACAAAAAAAAAAAAACAAATGTAGATTAATTGCTTAGTTGCAAGTTTGTATGGGTTTCCAACACGGCTGCCATCTACAGCTGCATGCATTCATGTTGTTGCTTTTGGAGGTGGGCAAGGTACACAATTCCTGTAAATGGGCAAAAGGAGAAGTAGAAGTTCTCCTTTTGCATGTGTACTTGAGTAAAAGTACAAAAGTATGTACCTTCAAATTTACTTAACTATCAATAAAAACAGAACTTCTCTCTTTTTCTCTCTGCTTTCCATTCGTGCTGTTTTCACCGCTGTCTGCAACCAGCTGATTTCTGATTTCAAACACCACTTTCATTATTAGGTATGTCTTGAAGCAAAAGCATGGCACGCAATCATGCATATTAGTCAGCAGGTGGCAAAATTCCTGCTTCAAATATTAACACCACCTGTAACACTTCTCCTGTTCTGTCTTGCTCAAGAGCTTATATAACACAACACCACTATGGTTAGTAGTTACAGTAGTATGGTTAGTATGGTGGCATTATTCAGAGCCATGCAGAAATGTAGTGAAGTAGGAGTACAGATATTTCATGTAGAGTTTAGTTGAGTAAAAGTAAAAACATTTAATCTTCTAAAAAAAAAAAAAAACTACACTGTAAAAAAAAAAAAAAATGGCTGCCAAACAAAAACCGTAAAATTAAGGTAAAATACTCTAGTTCATATTACATGCAAAAACATTAAATTTACAACAATTGTTATTTAATCTTTGACAGAGAAAAAACGTTATTTTATCGATTTTTCCTAAATTTATAGGATTATAGACCTTCAATAAAGCAAGAGCACTATATGTTTAGCAGATAAAAACTGTTATTTAAAAGCTTTTTCACAGATTTATATGATTAAACATCTTCATTAAAGCAACAGCACTAGAAGTTTAGCAGCTAAAAAATGTTATTTTACAGATTTTTTCTAGATTTATACGATTAAACATCTTCATGAAAGCAACAGCACTATACATTTAGCAGTGAAAAACCATTATTTTACAGATTTTTCCCAAATTTATATGATTTAACACCTTCATTAAAACAGCACTTGATGTGTTGCAGCAAAATGTTTTTATTTTACAGTTTTTTCAAAAATTATTACAATCAAACCCCTTCAATAAAGCAAAAGCATTAGACAATTAGCAGAGAAACACTGTTATTTTACAGATTTTTCCTAAATTGAAGATCAAACACCTTCAAATAAGCAAGAACACAAAAAATCCTGTCATTTCACAAAGTTTTCATATATTCCTATAAAGTGTTAACACAAACTCAAGATTATAATATTTGCAAAATAGCCTGTAGAACGGAGACACAGGATAGTACAAGTATGATGCAAAATACAAGACAATGATGTTCCCTTTCAAAAGCTACACTTAATGCTGCGTGAAAACGCTATGGGAACATCTCTTTGTTGCCCGGTTGTGAAGCCTGTGCATGCCAAAACCGCCGAATACCTTCGGCTTATAACCTCTGCCAGGCATGACGTCACCGAATAAGGTGCACCTGCAGGTTATAAATAGGAGTGAACCGGAAACATCCTCAGATCTTTTTGTCTTCAGGACCGTTTTGTGTTTGCGTGTGCATGTACAAGCCGTAACGAAATCGAAATAAAAATAACAGCATTAACTCACCGATATGGCAGAGTTGCTTAAGAGATGCGTGCCTCCGTGCGATAGATCTCTTTCGGAGGGCGATCTTCACGAGTTCTCGAGTGCTTGGGGAAGAACACGCTCACCTCGGGCTTCAGGGAGACTGTGAGTACTGTGATCTTCTCCCTATTAAGGTGCTTCGCGCGCGGCTCGCTTTCTTTAAAGAGAAACTGCGAGCCGCGGCGCATTCCTGGGGCTCGCGTGCTGATCTGGCAGACACGCACAAGATGAAATTTCTGATTTCTCTCTCGCTATCTCCGGATCAGGAAGTTTTAGCTTCCACTTCGCAAGCGCGCTCCGGCGCTTCTTGTGAAGGAGCGGAAGAATCTTCCTCTCTCGCTTCCATGGAAGTAGCCTCCTCACAACGCTCCTCCAGTGCTGACAGAGCTTTTGAGGAATTATTAGAGGTTATAACGCGTGCGGCCGAGCGATTGCATATCGCGGCGAGATTGAACGACAGGTGTCTGTCGGGTGGCCGGGGGGGAGGAGCCTCAACGTCTCTCCCTCCCCTTCTTTAGTGACATCCATGATGAATTAACTCTTTCATGGAGCAAGCGGTATTCATCGCGTGTTTTTGTGCCTTCGAATTTCCGAATAATATTATTGATGCGAAAGCACGCGGTTATATGATGATGCCCAGATAGAAGAGACGCTTGCGGGCTATATCTCTCCTGGAACATCATCCTCCCTGAAAAAGCCTACTCTCCCCTCCAAGCCGTGCAGATTGACATCTGCTTTGGTGGGTAAAGCTTTTCAGGCAGCAGGACAGGCTGGTGCTTCACTGCACACCATGGCTGACCTGCTGAAGGACCTGAGCAGCGGCGGGGCTATTGATGATGGGGCATTTGCAGAGCTGCACCTCGCCACAGACCTGTCTCTCCGTGCAACCAAGCCGACGGCCCGTGCTGTGGGCTGTTTCGTGGCTGCCATGGTATCCACGAAGAGGCATCTGTGACTGAACCTCACGGGCATCAAGGATAAGGATTGTGTTGTCCTCCTCGATGCCCCCATCTCTCCTTCCGGCCTTTTTGGCGACGCTGTTAATTCCGCTGCTGCTAGGTTTCAGGAGGCGAAGCTATATGAACAGGCCTTTGGGAGGTTCCTTCCCCGCCGTGCTCAAGAACCGGGACTGTCGCCCACCCGGCCCCGGCTAGGTCTGGCCCCTATCAGGCGTGAGGTGCAGAAGGAGAGCGTGACCAGCCGCGCACCCCCCGTAAAGACTGGGGTGGGGCTCACCGCTCTTCTCAAAATCTGCTTCGAAAAGACCGGATCTGAGGAGCTTCCTCTCTTCAAGAAGAAGCCATGAGTTCGTGCGCCTGGGGCCGTGGGGGTGTCTCCCCCCGGGTAGGGGTGCCTGGATTTTTATCACAAAACAGGGCCTCCTCCCTGGCACTCCCGGGAGGCCGGTGGTCAATCCCCGCACCACTGGTGTTCGGGGAGCGCCGGTCTCCAATGAAAAGTTGGGTGTTCAGGCATCTCCTGCTACACCTCATCTCCCAACACCTAACACCCCAACATCCCCCCCCATCTAGCCGAAGTGTCAAAGCTCCTGCCCCTTTCTGAGAAGCTGGCAGCGTGGAAACTCCTTGGGTATAAAGGACTGTAGGCACAGGCTACAGGATTCAGTTTGCACATCGTTCTCCGCGTTTCAACGGCGTGGTTTCCACTTCCGTTAAACCGAATCGAGCACATCTGCTGGCCCAGCAGTTACAGACTCTGCTGGGCAAAGGGGCCATAGAACATGTTCCCCTCCCAGACAGAGAGTCGGGCTACTACAGTCGGTAACTTTTTGGTGCCCAAGAGAGGGGGAGGGTTGCGTCCGATCTTGGATCTTTGCGGCTTGAACCGCTATCTCAGAAATCCAGATTCAAAATGTTGACTTTGACTCCAGAGTCAAAATGATTGTTTCTCAAATCCAACTAGAGGATTGATTTGTGACAATAGATCTCAAGGACGCATATTTCCATATAGAAATATTGCCACAGCACAGGAAGTTCCTRAGGTTCGCTTTTGGGGGCGAAGCTTACCAGTATTGGGTCCTTCCATTTGGCCTAGCTCTGTCACCCCACGCATATACAAAATTCATGGATGCAACTCTGGCTCCTTGATGACTCCAGGGCATCCGTATTTTGAATTACATAAACGACTGGCTGATTCTGGCCCAGTCTCAGGAGCTAGCGCTTCGACATCGGGATGTCGTCCTAGCCCATCTTCATTCTTTAGGATTGAGACTCAACGCCACAAAAAGCGTTCTCCTTCCTGTTCAGAGGACAACATATTTGGGTTTCACATCGGATTCGGTCACAATGCGGGCACAGTTGTCTCCTGCTCGTGTCGAATCCATTCTCAACACCC
>QMIH01000859.1:54728-72875 GCA_003987875.1 Clarias batrachus
TTATTATTATTATTATTATTATTATTATTATTGTGGTTGTTTTTTTTTTTTAGTCATTTGCTTTTTTTCTCAGAGAAACCATTTATTTGTATGTTTTTGTTTGTTTGTTTGTTTTTTGGTTGGTTGGTTGTGTGATGCATTTATTACTTCCTTTCTATATTTAGCTAAATAGCTGATAAAGATAATTAAATATGTAACCCTAAAAAGAGGGGAAAAAATAATAATTCAGCTAAACTGCTGTATGAGCATGCATAGACATTTATGAATGTTTATGTCACCCTGGTGTAATGTCGTGCTATAAACAAGGAAAATTTCCATAGTGGTGTGATGTAGATTAACAGATCTTTAAAAGAGCCCGATCTTTAATCCCGGTGTGAGGCGGGAAAGCCAGGTACAGAAATAGGCATCACTCAGCAGGCCAGAAATAGTGTGGAAACTTCCTTCCAGTGCCGGAGCTCCAAATCCAGGCCCAGGAGACTCAGAACATTATTCTTATTCTTAGCGTTGAGTGGACAGGTGGGGGAATAAAGGACAGGGGGTTCTATAGGGGCAGAACAACAGCCCTTAACATTCCCCAGCTGTCATCACTACACCGTGTTTTGTTGTGGGAGGGGAGGGCATGCCTAGGTATTTATAGAGCGCCAGGTTTTAAAAAATCAACTCCTTGTGTGTAAAGTGACAGACAACTTTCCATCCGCTCGATCAGAGCCTTCAGGATATTTACACACACACAAAAAATTACTGCTCTCTCCTTACCATAGCGATATATACTGAATACGTATACGTGTGTGTGTGTGTGTGTGTGTGTGTGTGTGTGTGTGTGTGTGTGTGTGTGTGTGAAATCAGTTACCAAACATATTGACATATTATTTTATGGCCAATATTACCAAGGCTTAGGGTATATAAAGTGTATCTTTTTTTTATTCATGTGTTTATTTATTAATGCTTTTTTTCATTATTTCTCTGAGTTCAGAAGTGCACAGTTTGAATCATCCTTATCAGCAACAACAACAAAAAAAAATAAAGAAGACATCCTTAACGGTGATATGAAAACAGGAGTTTAAACTTTCTTAAAGTGAACGGTACACATGCAGTAAAATGGATGTCAATAAGATATTGATTTCTTCTGTATTGATTTAAATTAACTGATGAAATTACACAATGAAAATGAATTAAGACTTTAATATTATATGAGAAGAAAAAGCTGTCAAGTTTTGCAAGTTTAAGAATCTGGTGCAAATGTGTACAAATAAAGGGCAGATATTATACTTGTGCAAAGTTGATTTTAATATTTTAAGAATCAAATGAATTGCAAACAAACAAACACACAAACAAACACAAACAAACAAACAAAAACCTTAGAATTGGGTTTAAGTTAAAATAAGAAGATTGTGGAATTTTTGTGGAGATGTATCTATGCACATTAATGAAACAACAGTATAAATGTAAGTTTATTCAACTTATAGTCACTAGTAAAAGTTAAACAGTTTCCCATTAATCAACTAATTATTAGAACATTCAAATAAAACTTGGCATATAAGTAAAAAAAAGTATAATGACAATAACCAATTACTCTTTATAAAACTTTAAGAATTTTTTAAAGATTTATTCTCCACCCACATTATTTCTTTTGTAAATATTATTTAACCTTGTCCCTCTCCTGTTGTACGTCTTCAGTTGATGCAGTGCTGTGCCCCGCAATCTCTTCACATTTTGCTTCCAAAAAGCCAGATTTCCATTGTACATTTAATGTAGTCATGACAAAAGAGTTCTCCAGGCTTCCTGAAGGACTTTCTTGGCTCTCATTCTATCTAGTTTTTGTCTCTCTTTTTCAGTCCAGTCCCTGCACCTGAGCAGGTTTAGAGGATTTGTTTTTGTTTGTTAACCCACACAGTGACCTATGAATCATTCAACAAAAACAAACAATCAATAAAAAAAAAAAAACACAGAGAAACACAGGTACAGATGACATACGTACTGCTGGTGTTGAATGCTGAGTGGTTGGAACAGACGAGAGAGGAAATGAGGTCGCTGCCGAGGTTGGTACATAAACTTTGCGGCTTGTCACAGTAATACATTTGCCCCCTTATCATTTCCTGTTTTTGAATATGTTTTGCCATATAGACATAAATGTTTTTTTTTTGTTGTTGTTTGTTTGTTTATTGCCACTTTATTTGTTTTGTCTGATTAATTTCCTTGAAAATTTCTACTCAATTAAATTAGATGATAGCTGAAGATATAATATTTGGTTAATAAATCTAATGAATCAACGTTTATATGATTTAACAAAGATGACAAATTGAATATTATTTGCTGTTTATGTGCAAAGAACTGCATGGTATTTATCAAAGTTAAATGATCAAGATTTATTCAAATGAAAAATAGGGTAATATAATTTGTAGTAAGCAACAAGATTTATCATTCTTAGGTCTTAAGCAGGAGGAAAACATGGACATGAAGTGAAAATAAAAAGTTACAGAAGAGGGAAATTGCCCTTAGGGTTTTTGTGCACAGACTCTCTATAGTCCCTTATGTGCACTCATATCTCTGCGATGAGATGTCCCCGCATGTCTTGTGCACAAAAATAAACTTTTCACATTATGAGCTTTACTTTTTACCACACTGGTATACAATTTTACCACGGGCTGATTGAAGAGCATGGACGTAGTGCTGTGCCTGGACCCCCCTCTCTCTGCCGTTCACAGAGCTGAAATTGCATTCACGGGGAAACTGAATGTCGGCCCAGGTACGTGATCCGTGTCCTCGTGTTCAGAGATGTAGTAATAGGAAGCAGCGGGGAAAAGGCACGAGTCGGGAAACGTATTCCGCTCGCTTCGAACCGGCGCCGCCTCTTTATCACATCATAAACTGCATTATGTTTTGATTAATTTCAAATTGCCTGTTTTGCTTCACTAGACTGTGAAATACATTTCCCCTTTTGTAAATTTTCAATTTCTATTATTTTTCCGTCCGGGAGAGGAAGGGGAAGACACGAGGATGAGGGCCCGGGTTGTGAAATTAAGAAACCCAAGCCTTAATACACACAAACAGGTCCAATTTATCACTCACATGCTTAATTATGTTGTGTATACAGATGTCCGTTTAAAATAATAATAATAATAATAATGAAAATAAATAAACAACATGCTCGTTTCAGCACTGCATTCCAGCGCTGCCTATGACAGAAAGCGACGTAATTCGTCAATTTCAAGGTAATGAGAAAACCGAGTATTAGCGTGTGCTCATTTTCTAAAGGTGAGCGAGTCAATTTGTGAGAAATGCAAGCCATAAACGCAGCTTTATTAGAGTCAAGCAAGCGTTCAGCTGGTAAAAAAAAAAAAAAAAAAGCCTATGGATCTAAAACAGTGACTGATTGCCAGCAGTCTGGAATGAGATTTATTTCTTGTAATTATTATTTTTTTATTAAAATTTTCAATCAATATCTGTTTTAATAAAGTCATTAAGGAATTTATTATGAATGTGGGACAAATTATCATGTCTCAATTTTTTTATCACTCAGAGTTTAGTTTGGCTTTGAAATGACTGAATACATGTACTGTGATGAAAAGACATAGCTTACAGTAAGTGCTTGAAGAAAACCAGCAAAAAAAACACGTCATGTCGTGAGGTTACGGGGAAATAATCACCATTTTTACTGGAACCAGTTTGTAATAGACTGTGTTTCAAAAACATAAAGCATTTGAATTGCTTTCATATCCCAGATACTCCAGGCTTCATTTTCAAATGTAGTTAGATGTTCAGAGATGTGGACATCTAAACAAGTTAATTAAATTGAAATGAAAAATAGACAAAGTGAAACAAGTGAAAGAAATTGCAACACCTTCTGACCAATCAGAAGACAGGATTCGATAGCGCTGTGCAGTGACATTGTACTGCATTTGTGCAAAGTATTAGTCTGTCAAACTGAACATTCATACCTGGTCTTTATTTATAATGGTAATTTCTAAAGGTAAATTAACCTTCTTTATTTATTTATTTATTTACTCATGGGGCATTGGTGGCTTAGTTATAGGATTCTCGCCTGCCATGCAGAAGGCCTGGGTTTGATTCCCACCCAGAGCACAACCCCAAATACTTAAAAGACCACCAACAACTGCATTTATTTATTTAATCCTGATGTATTTTAAAATAACAGTTATGATGGTTGAGATTAAAAGTTTATAGTAGATTACCTTTTTTTTGTAGTATCTTTCTTAAAACTACTTCCTTTTGATATCTTCCTCCTCTTAACCACAAAAGCACTTTCTAAGTAAAGTACAATATAAAATTACATTTTCTGGAACCACACTCATGAGCAAAAGAAAAACAGAGAGAGGAATGAGTGTGCATGAGCATTTTATCAATTCAAAAAACACAAACAAAAATCGATGATGCTTTTTTTGATTTTCACGTTGCTTTTGTTTCTGAGGTGTTTTTTTTTTTGGCAACCCTCGGCCGACGTCTGTAATGACAGCATTAGATGAGGTGAGTCAGGACTTGAGGATCATGGTTACGAGGGTGGATGTGAGTGTAAAGGATGAATTCATCATCCAGTTTGTGCGTCATTTTAAGATTTGCTCTTCAATCTGCCATTATTGTTACGCCTTAATAATCCTTACTCACATGATATTTAACAGCGTTTCCTCAGACGTCCTCGCTCTCATTTTCCCCCAGCTGACGGATGAGGAAGTAATGACGCGGTTCTGCTATTACACGTCTTTCATTGTACGTTTCTGTTAATACTTTCTATGAATTTGTCTTTTGCTCCGTGTGTGTGTGTGTGTGTGTGTGTGTGTGTGTGTGTGTGTGTGTGTGTGTGTGTGTGTGTTAGTTATCTGTTGAGCCTGACCCGTCCGCTCCATCACCATCTCATTCTGGGTGAAATCAGAAAACTGCATCAGGAGCGAGGCTGGGGTAGAGCGAGGGTTAAGACCATTACTCACCTTGTCTTTGGCTTAGAGGTCATGAGAGACTTTCAGAGGCTTGACAGCCTATCCAAGCTTGTTAAGTAGAGAGAGAAAGAAAGCATGAGTGTGTGTGTGGTTCTTTTGTTTGTGTGTGTACAATAAAAAGTGAGAGGCAGATAGTGTGTGTGTGAGAGAGATGCGATTTTGAAGGGCAAACCACCCCGAAATGCTGAAACTAAACTAAGGTAAGGAAATGTGAGACAGGGAGACGTTTCATAGGAAAATAATCAATGACAGGGTTTGTGTTCTGTTCCGCTTATACTGCAGAGATCTCCTCCTGGAGTTCCTTATGGGGTTTGCACAGTTTTTATCCATTTATAGTTACATTTAATAATGGGGAACATCATAGAAACAAATTAATTTTAGCAGATATAAGCAGATATATTCCTTATTATAAGCTAGACTTTTTTTCTTAATAAGCTATTAAGACAAAAACAAAAAGTCTTAAAGAAAAATTTCACAGTTAGACTGAATATATATTAATTAATTAGAAAAAAGAAAGAAAGAAAACTGCATCTCCATGATGCTGAACAGGGTGGATGGATAGATAGACAGATACTTTTAAAGTTACAGCTTTACTTCTGACACTGGTAACTCCTTCCAAAATGACAATTTTTTTTTGTCCATGTTGTGCTTTCATGCTCTTTATATTAATCCATTAAATCATCAGATTTTTGTAGCACACTTTTGGATCTCAATAAACATTTATGTTATAAGAAAGCAAGTGTTTTCCGCCTATCCACTGTGTGTGTTTGTGGATGGACACGTATGCGCTGTTAGCATGCTACAGTCACCCCAAGGACTTACCACAGTATCACATTTACAATTTACAATATGTCTTTTTCTCCCTGCTGCTGCTGCTGCTGCTGTCACTCACTATCTTCTCAAAAGTTCGGCCTTGCCCTGTTAGCATCCATTGCTCACACAATCCAGTCAGAACCCGTCTGAACCCTTAAGCATGGAGATAAAGAGGGAATCAGGGCCATGGCGGAGACCCGGGCGGGGGCGACGGCGTGGGGGAAGTTCCCAGAGCGAGCAGCAGCTGAGCACTCCGGGAAGAGAATCGCGCAGAGGTTTGGTCTGAGTGTGAGCCACGGTGAACGTGAGTGATGTCGCGCCTGACATTTTCACTGCAGTCCAAATGAGCTGAGTGAGCTAATAAAAGGACAGCAGGCTTGAGGCTCGGTGTTCTTGAGGTCTTAGAGAGTGAGTCAGAAGCCCAGGAGAGCCCCAGTCGACCCCCTTTGGACTAGACAAGTGGCAGCTGTTCCTCACACTAGCCTTTCATCATGTTAGCATTCCTCCATTGGTGCTACGGCCAAGCTAAACAAGGCCACTCATGAGCAGAATTCCATATCATCATCTCGCTATTAAAAAGTCTGTTTTCATTATAAAGCATAGACTTTTTAATTCAGACTGATGGGATTTTGGAGTTGTAGCTTCATAAGAGCCACGTCACACATGTTGTGTAATCAATGCATCACTGAGGTGTTTAAATTTGTACACCCCCATACCTTTATATAACATATATGATATATTTTATTTTGTGATATATTATAAACTGTAGGATGAGACCTCAGCTCAGAAGTGAGACAAGATAAAAGTAAGTGCACCCCTGTGTTAATCAGTGTGAATCTGGTTAAAATCAGGAACCTTTTGGGTTCATTTTCAGGTCTTTATGTTTTTTTTGCATAATACTATCTACATTCAGAGATTTTTTTTTACCCATTTCACACTTTACATCAAGAAGGCCACATCCAATACACAGGTGCACTTACTTTCATCTTGGTATGTTTGTGAGCTGCAAAATGAGCCTCTTGTTTTAAAATATGGAAAAATTTCTAGGTTTGGTGGCACAAAAACTTTAATGATTAATAACAAACTTTTGGAGTAATGAAAACTGTACTGTTGTACTATTAATGCAACATGTTGTCTTTATGGAAAAAAAAATCATCAGATTGAACTAAAAATAAAGAAATCAATGACTGTTCAAAAAACAGTTCACTTGAAGACAAAGAAGAGGAAAAGGAAGAAGAAGACTTTATTGTAATTACAATTGAATTAGAAGTGCAACTTCTAAAATGGTGCAACTACAATAACTGTATCCATTATGTATTAAATAAAAATAAAATAAAACAGTAGACAGCAACACATAAACAAGCAGACTATAGTACAATAAATATATTGGACATTTGTACAGTAATTAAATGATGAATACAGAGACAGCCATTATTGCAGAAGCCGAACAGTGTAAACGAGTAGCTTATTGAGGTATGTAGAAGTAGATAAATAATTTAATAAGTTCATTAATTAAAAACAATAACAAAATATATGTCCAGGATATTTCCATAAATATCCTGGATATAACAGAGGTTAACTCCCACTGCATACATGTACAATATTATTACATTTTAAATCACTCAGATCTCAGCTCAGGAGTATTACAGGAGGAAACAAAGTTCACTCCTGTGTTGGTCTTTGTTTCTTTAATGCAAGTAGGAATTTAATGAAAATCAGACAATGTTGATTTTTTTGTCTATAAAAAGGTAAGCGTTTTTTTTTTTTTTTGGTTGAAAAATCAACATTCTTCGATTTTCACCAAATTCACACCAAACATGAGGCAGCTGTAGACGAGCATAGGGCTGCACTTAGTTTTGGCCTGTCATTCTCCCAAGCTGGGATAACAGCTTCTCATTTTTCCTTTCAGTAACCATTTCTGCATCTTTTGCTGATGTGTGTAGTGCAGCAGGTGGTGGGATTAAACAGATGTTCCTCTCCGTATAGTCACATCATGGATCATGAAACAGTTTTTGTTTAAACCTCTTCACATCAGTGTTATGTAGAAGAAGCTGATTTTTCTTTTTACGCTCAGTAAACCTACTTGTCCTCTGACCAACTGCATGAAACGCCTTTCAGTAGATTTATTCTTCACCCATCACAGGCTCTTTAGAAATGTTATTTGTTCCTCTCCTGTTATATTTCCATCCATACTCATGCACTACACATGAACTGTAACTGATGCACATCAAAGAGGTCTTTCTGCACCCCAACCCTATATACTATATTGAGAGTAATATTTTGGAAACTGGAAGCTCAGATCTCATCTCAGAAGCATGGCATGACAAAACTAAGTGCACCCTCGTGTTATTCATGGCATCCTGAAGACATGGTTTCAATTTGGTGAAAATCTAAGAATGCAGATTTTTCACCCAAAATGAAAAACACCATTTACTTTTTTAACAAAAAAAATTAACATTGTCCGATTCTCATAAAATGTATACAGTGCATTACGGAGACAAAAACAAACACATTGGTGCACTTACTTACTTTACGTCTCACTCCTGAGCTGAGATCTGACCTCCACTTGCATGTCGTTTCTGCAGCTATACAGAGGGGAACTCATCCTGAATCTCTCCACTTGCTGCACTACACACATCAGCCAAACACGAATATAAATAATTCCCCAAATGATGTAGCAAAGATGTATATTTTATTTAGTGTAATATATTATAAATTGGAGACTCACAAGTGAGACAAGGCAAAAGTAAGTTCACTACATGTTAACCAGGACCTCCTGAATGTACAGTGTGAATAAGTTTTTACACTGTGTTTTTTCCAAGTAAACAGGCATGTTTTGTTGTTGTTGTTTGTGGAAAAATCAGGATCCTTAGAATTTCACCAAACTCACACAATGTGTTAAGGGGATCAGAGTGACACAGGTGAGAATTAAGTGGATCTGGGCCTCCCTCATGCACAGTGTGAATTTTGTAAAAGTCAGAGAACTTTAAATTGTTTGCAGGGAAACCGTCAAGGGGTTAGTTTCTTGGGTGAAAAAATTGAGTATGTTTGATGTTTACAATTTTCACACTGTAGTTTATTAGGAACATCACTTAGTTTCATCCTGTTATTTTTTAAGCTAAGAAATGAACCTCTTATTTCAATTTATGGGAAAGTTTACAGGTTTAGGAGCGCAAACACTTTAGTGATAGATATCAACCTGATGGAGTGATGTTTATGTAATGTCACTGTAATTATTTTAAATATGAATTAAATCGCCATCTGTAAAATTGGTTGCATGTATTGTATGTTATTTACATAATTCTTTTTAAATAATATTTTCACTAATTGCTTTTTTGCACACATTCTCATCAAATTAGCTTTAACAATAAAAAAAAAACATCACAGACCAAAAAGTTAATACATTACCCAGGGTAAAGTTCAGGTATTGTGTGTGCTACAGAATCCACCAATTCCATTGCTCTCTCTCTCTCTCTCTAGATGGTTCGACGTGCATCTCAGCCTACTCCAACACAGCCGATGCTGGACCACGCCCTCTCTGCAACATCATCACTTGGACTTCATTCACAATATACTGTATATATATTTTTTATGAATTGATTAAAAAGTGGATTTGACTGAGATCATTACCGAAAATATACATTACCATAAACATAGTGGATATAACAGAAGTTAACTCTGACTGCATACATGTACTGTATACTGTATACTGTATACGGGTTCAGTTTAGGAGTGTGAGTGAACAAAACTAAGTGCATCCCTGGGTGAGTTTCTGCCTCCTTAGTGCAAAAGATGTTTTGTTTTGCTTTTTTTGGGGTGTAAAAATCAACATTCTCAGATTTTCACCAAATTCAGACCAAACAGTAGGGAGCTAAAGCTAATCAGTGGACTTCAATTAGTTTCACACTGTCATGTTCCCAAGCTAAGATAGGAGCCTGTCATTGTTTTTTTTGTTTTTTTACTCCCAGTAAAATACACAGGTTTGGGGTGAACACATTTAAACACATTCTTCCCAACGATTGAAAAATGTCTCACGTGGCTCTCCAGGCAATCAGTAGCACACAGTAAGCACCCAGCGTAGGAAAATGTAATAACACACATGCAGAACTGTGCAGATTTTTATAAATGCATGAAAGAAGGTTGTGTTGGATTAAACACAGCAAGCCAGAATGAAAGCATTGTTTATGTTCAATTTGAAGACAGAAGAACACAATTAAGCTCTGGACACAAATACAATGTATTACAAACTTTATTAGAAAGCGATATTGAAAAGTACATGTTTGATTTAATTAGTCTGTATTAATAAACTTAACTGGGTAGCTTTCATACATTATCATATATCAATGTAATTCATTTACAAGGCAATAGAAATAATAGTAGTTAGTTATGCTAGAAATAAAATGATCCACTTTTGCATTAACAAGTAAGAAGCTTTTGCGATAAATATGTAAATGAAATGTACACAGTCATTGATTAATTAATTGAAATTACGTTAATGTAAGCACAGTGTTGTGGTACAAGGAAAACAACACACACACACACACACACACACACACACACACACACACACACACACACACACACACACACACACACACACACACACACACAGGGGTGTGACATTACCAGGAAAAAAAAAAAAAAAACAATAACAAACAAAAATATATATATATATTCTGCATTGGTAGCAGTAACACTTCTCCATCACACCACAACATTATGGACGATTTTCCTATAAAATCACAAGACAGTGTTTCATTGCTTATGTAATTCAAACCAAAAGTAATAAATATATTCTTCCAGATTCCTGTTTGTGTCAAACTCCAACTCTTTCTCGAACTCCCTGACTCTCAGGCTCCTGTGTACCATAAGAAAAAAAAAAAGCACACCTAATCAGCTGGAGTTAATAACACCGGGTGAGTACAATCACATGCTACCTCTCTGTCAACAGCAGATGCTGGGCCACGCCCCCTGTACCCCTGTACCGCATCATTACTTGCAAATCATTTACAATAAATGAACCAAATAACTTTTAATGATAACAAGGTGGTACTGACTGAGATCATTAATAAAAATGATACATCATACTGTAAGTTTCCATAAATATACTGGATGTAACAGAAGTTGCATTCATGCAGATATGTATACTGTACAGTACTGTATACACTGCATGCTACAGCGCTGAGGACTCAATAATAAAGCAATAATTAAGAGCACTCCTGTGGGTTTTTTTATGTCTCCTTAATGCACAGTATGAATTTGATGCAAATCAAACAATGATGAATTCAAACGGTTGTTTTTTCTGGATTGAAAAATCAACATTCTCCAATTTCTAACAAATTCAAACCAAATGTTAGGGAGCTACAGACCAATACAGGGGTGCACTTAGTTTTGTCCTGTCATGCTCCCAAGGTGATGAATATAATGATTTAATATCATTATATTAAATCACTCAGATCTCAGCTCAGGAGTATTACAGGAGGAAATGGCGTTCACTCCTGTGTTTGTCTTTGTTTCCTTAATGCACAGTAGGACTTTAATGAAAATCATAGAATGCTGATTTTTTTTTTTGCCTATAAAAAGGTAAGGGGTTAGTATTTTTTTTTTTTGGTTGAATCAGCATTCTCAGATTTTCACCAAATTCACACCAAACATTAGGGAGCTATAGACGAGCATAGGGGTGCACTTAGTTTTGTTCTGTCATTCTCCCAAGCTGATATAACAGCTTCTTAATTTTACTTCCAGTAACCATTTCTGCATCTTTTGCTGATGTGTGTAGTGCAGCAGGTGGTGGGATTAAACAGATTTTCCTCTCTGTATAGTCACATCATGGATCATGAAACAGTTTTTGTTTAAACCTCTTCACATCAGTGTTATGTAGAAGAAGCTGATTTTTCTTTTTCCGCTCAGTAAACCTACTTGTCCTCTGACCAACTGCATGAAACGCCTTTCAGTAGATTTATTCTTCATCCATCACAGGCTCTTTAGAAATGTTATTTGTTCCTCTCCTGTTATATTTCCATCCATACTCATGCACTACACATGTATTATAACTGATGCACATCAATGAGGTCTTCAAATTTCTGCACCCCAACCCTATATACTATATTGAGAGTAATATATTGGAAACTGGAAGCTCAGATCACAGCTCAGAAGTGTGGCATGACAAAACTAAGTGCACCCTCGTGTTATTAATGACATCTTAAAGACTCGGTGTGAATTTGGTGAAAATCTGAGAATGTGGATTTTTCCACCCAAAAAAACACAAAGGTTAACCCCTTACTTTTTTTACCCAAAAAAATCAACATTGTCCGATTTTCAATAAATTCATACATGTGCATTATGGAGACAAAAACAAACACAGTGGTGCACTTATTTACTTTACGTCTCACTCCTGAGCTGAGATCTGAGCTCCCCTTGGACACACCACATGATGATGTGTTGCATGTTTTTTCTGCAGCTATACAGAGAGGAACTCATCCTGAATCTCTCGACCTGCTACACTGTGAAAGGATTAGCAAAATTTAAAGCATTTCTAATGTGACAGACCTGGATTTATTAGGTGTAATATATCCTAAATTTTAGGATGAGATCTCAGTTCAGGACAAAAGTAAGTGCACCCCACGTGTTAATCCCTAATTACAGTGTAAATAAAATCAAATTCAAATAAATTAAAGTTTTTTTTTTTTTTTACAGGTAAACAGGTATGGGTTTTTGTTATTGTTGTTGTTGTTGTTGTTGTTGCTCTTTGTGGAAAAATCTGAATCCTCAGTTTTGTCATACCATGATTCTGAGCTGAGATCTGAGGTTCCAGTTTCCAGTATATTACACTCATTTTAATATAGAGGATTGCGGTGCACAAAATTCAGGACTTTTAATTAATTAGTTATTTGTAGACTATGCTGTCTCTAATTTTCTCTATCTTATTTTTTTATTTAGAATTTTTGCTCACATTTTTTCAAATTACGCACAACATCAGTGCAAGTAATCACCACCTGCTGCACTACACACATCAGCCAAACATAACACAGAAAAATGTTAACACAATGTGAAATTGATGAAAATCAGTGAAGTTCAGAGTTTAGATTGGCAAAAGTAAGAATTTATTAGAGTTTATTGTAAGAAAAAAATGTGTTCTCAGATTTTCACAACTTCCACATTGCATTTTAGGAAGGTCATGGATGCACTTTGCTTCAGTCTCATATCTCTGAGCTGAGATGAGTACATTCCATTTCAATTACAGGTTACCATAAATATACCAGATATAACAGAAGTTAACTCCCACTCCATACATGTACTGTACATACTGTATATTACAGCACTCAGATCTCAGCTCAGGAGTATAACAGGAAGAAGCTAAGTGCACTACTGTGGTTGTTTTTGTCTCCTAAATGCATGGTACGAATTTAATGAAAGTCAGAAAGTGTTATTTTTTTGGGGTATAAAGGTAAGGGAAGGCCTTTGTTTTTTTGTTTTTTTCTTTGAGTGGAAAAATCAACATTCTCAGATTTTCACCAAATTCACGCCATGTCTTAAGGACGTCATGAATAAGACAAGGGTGCACTTAGTTTTGTCATGGCATTCTTCTGAGCGGAAATCTGAACTTTCAGTTTCCAACTGGTTATATCACACTCAATAGACGTGATAATTAGTACATGTTTTAGTCTTACAAATGGAAACACCTTAATGATGTGTATACTGTAGTTTGAGGTGCACAATGTGCTTAGATGGAAATGTAAGAGGAGAGGGACGAATAACACTCCCTGAAGTGGTTTGCAGTTTTGTTCTTTTATTTTATTTTTATTTTTTTTAACCAATTGCATTCTAGAGCATGGTCTCATTTAAAAAAAAAAGAAAAAAAAAAGAAAAACAAAAGAAGCAATCAGTGTGAACAGTTCATGGTTTCTTCATATTCTGGCTCGGATTCACTTATCATGTGTATCACCTCTGTTTCTCTCTCACCGGGCCACAGCGTGTACTGAAAGAAAACACATATACAGGAGGTAGCTGGGGTAATAACACACAGGTGAGAACAATCACACGCTACCTGCTGGTTACATGTTTCTTTTCTCTCTCCGTCCACAATCCAGGATCAAATGTTTCCTCCTCTGCCTCATCATCACTTGACCATCATCCGCAAACAATTTTTTTTTTTTTTTTACAAGATTATTATTTATTATTCAAATTTGTACTAATTGAAATTATGAAAAAAAACGTATAATGTAAATAAAGATCAAGTACTGGATATACAGTAACAGCAGTGAGAGGGACTTTCACTCCATATAAAGTATAGACACACTATATATTAAAGCACTCAGGTCTCAGTTTGGGAGTGTCACTGTACATTTGTTTTTGCAAAAAAAAAAAATTTAAAGTAAAAATGAATTATAGTATCCTTAATTACAACTAATTCCCTTTTTGATAAACACACATTACAGAAGAATGCCTTTTCAATATTTTTGAAATCTACGAATATGTTAAAGCAGGACAACATCCGAATGTACCACGCTTAATACAGAAAATAAATAAAATATAAAATAAATAAATAATTTAATAAAATGCCGCAGTGGTTACCCGGCCCCCAGCTTTCTGTTGTCATGGAGACACCTGTGAAATCCCACATACTGTAGAACCTCCAGAGAAAACAATATTGATTGCGTTCTGGCTCTCTGCGCCACGGCCATGAAGTCCACTGGCTAATCAAGAGAGGTCCCTGCATGTGCACCTCCGAGGGAATGAATTCACCAAGCCCTGAATAAGTGTCAAACGTCACAAATCGGTTTAAGCACAACCCTGGCATGTAAGCAAAAATTTTCGCTTCTTTCCTCTCCATTTTTTTTTTTTTCCCTCTGTCGCATTTTCGCTCTCGATAGAGCGAGTTGATGATAATGGTTACTTTCCAGCGTCATTGAGTGGCGCTATCGATTTGCTCGACTGCACATTGATTAACCTCTCGGGGGCGAGGGAAAGATTTGTAAGGATAGCAAGTGGCTCTCGATGTGCCTCCATCAAGTACAGATGAAGCATTCCAGCTCCACAGACTCATTTTCAGGCAAAATAAAAAAATAAAAGAGAAAGAGAGAGAGAGAGAAATGTGGATTTCTTCATCGAAAAAAAAAAATATTTATAAGGATGAAGACCCTACTGAAAAGTTTTGCCAATTACACAACTCATGGGGTGATGAGATCTGCAAGACTTTCTGCTTTTAAGAATAAGCTCATAAGAAATGAGACATCTTGAGGAAGAGACAATGTTTCACAGCCTAAATCACAATAATTTACAACCTGATGTTATATTGATTGCTGACAAGTGTGTTTAAATTACTACCCGAGTCTCGATCATTACTGATTCCTTCGGAGAAGAGTCGATTCCTTTAGACAAACGTCAAGAGCTGAATAACATCCACTCGACATCAGAACAATCATCAACTGTCACTCATCGTCTATACCACTTATTTTGTACACTCGGTCACGTTGGGCGTGGAGCCTGTGCCATGAGATTTTGGACATGAAGCACACACACACACACACACACACACACACACACACACACACACACACACACACACACACACACGCACTAAAGGATATTCTGGGACCACCAATTATCTTAATCTTCATGTCTTTGGACTGCAGGTAAAAACTGGAGTACCTGGAGGAATCTCACCAAGCACGGGGAGAACATGTAAACTCCATATACACAGACCAAAGGCAGACATCAAACCCTTGAATGTGGAGGTGCAAGGTGACAACGCTAACAAGTATACCACCTTACCATCCATAAATAAACTTACAATCTTAAAATTTCTAAAAAAAAAAAAAAACAAACAAAAAAAAAACAATGAATAACACTTAGTCTATGTATCTATCTATCCATCCATCCATCCATTCATCCATCCATCTATCTATACATTTAACCAAAACAATATTTTGCCCATTTATTCTGCTAAAAGATAAAATCTCATAGTCATATTTTAAAGATGTTTTTTTTAATGGTATTAATTCTCTTTCAGACAGACATTTAGACAGACAGCCAACAAACAATGAAACAGAATGATGGATAGATAAAGAAACAGACACAAATGGACAAATATCCAAATGGAAATTGACATACAACACTGATAGATTGATCAATTCATTTGGCTGATCAAATCAAACTTTATATGATTTGAAAACAAACAAACAAACAAAAGAACGAATACATTTTATGAATTGACTCATTAGTGAGTCAAATGATTTGACTCAGAGTAAAGAATGTGTGTATAGATATTAGTTAAGATTTTAAAACATTTTTAATACAATTTTAATAATGTATTTTTGAATACTTGATAGACAAATATTTGGACTCCTTCCATAACTCAATTATAAAAGGTTTACAGTATATATAGCATTTCCCAAACGTCTGGATCGATACGTGATAAGCAGCATTACAGCAAGAGGTAGCACAATGCCATAGTTGATAGCACTGCCAGTTTGATTGATTGTGACGTAGGCTGATTGGCATTTCCAAATTGCCTGTTGTGCCCTGTGATAGGTTGGCACCTCATCCGTGAAGGACCTCAGTATGCTCTGTGTTGCCTGGATAAGCTCCAGGCCCACCATGCCTCTAAACAGGATCGGATGAGCAGGATAGATCATGGAATTACAGCAAGTGAACAAATTGATAGGCAGCAGTTGTGTAAACGTTGATTACAAGAACGATAAACATTTCTTAGTCAATCAGAATGGATGATCTTGGTTGCTGTAGTTTGTTCTGGGCCAATTCTGGTAGACAACTGACTTGAAATCAGCCAAAAGAAACAACACAAAGAAAGTATTATTAGGTCTGGTCCGGTTCCATCTTCTGGCGCCATTTGTGTCTATAATAAGGGAAAGAAAATATATAAGAAAATAATGCCGGTGGTTCACAACTTTTAGAACTGTAAATAATCCTCATTCTTTTCTTAGTTACATTTGAAAACTTTAAAAGCCAAAAACAAATTAGGATTAATCAGATTTTAAATAATCATTAAATGTCGACCTTTATTTCCTCTAGAGTTTAGATTCTGCATTTCTTTTTTTTTTTTTAAGTTTTATTTTCCAGCTCTGCTGTTGTTTTCAGTCATTCGATTTCTGGCAGCTTGTGTCTGAGTGGAGACGATGTTGAATCACTAGATGACTCCTTTGCGCTTACTTTGTGTATTTCTATCCAGAGCATACAGTAAGTGCCAGAGAAGCAGATTTGCGATGTACTGTGTACTGCGTTTCTGCTTGCTCCTTTATATCCTGCTCATCCTCAGGTGTACAGTTCCCAAACATTTTAATGCTTAACACTGACTAACCAGTTTTGTGTTGATGTTCCTGTTGTTGTTGTTGTTGTTTTTAGCATGAAACGACCCCAAATGCAGGGTTGTGAATTAATGTTTCAGTACGATATTTTGAGCCTCTGGAACAGACTAATTGGTTTAGTTTGGACAAAATGAACAATTTAGTGTACGTCAAAAGAGAATGCCATGACATTCAGAAAGGAGGCGTGGCCTAATGTGTAAAAATGAATGCCGGTACTAGAATTCACGTCTTGCTAAAATGGGGTTCCTTCTTTCCAGGCGAAGACAAAAGCAGTACAAATTAAAAGGTAAAACGAAAAAGTTGGCATGTCGCACAAAACGAAAAGCGACCCGATCTCGAGAGCTCTGCCAATTTCATGGCAGTTAACACCCACTTGTGCCAGCCATTCAGACAGTATTGACACAGTTTAATGAATGAACCGTTTGTCCCCCAATAAACACCACGAGATGAGACACTCGTGTGTCAGGTTAAAATAAACTGCTTAAAAAATGCAAGGCATGCAGTTACATGCAGTTTTACCGAAGTCTCCTTCCATAAATGTTTAACAAACATTAACGGGTGCTAAACAAATGTTAAGTCTTGACAGCATTGGCCTCCGGACCTCTGAATCGAGGGGTTGTATCAGCTGTGATAACACCACAGGCCCTGATTTACCACGGGCCTAAATATATAGGCTTATTTGCATCAGAACGTTGTGTTACCATGTTGGGGGTCAGTTTGTAATGACCATAGACAGGAAATATAAAGATAGGAAAGGATATTAATGCTCTATATATTTGGATATAACTATATATAACTATAACTATAGTTTTTATAGAAACTCTCTGAAGAGTTGAATGTAAATAAAAATATAAGGAGTAAAGAGAAATAATAAAGTGGCGAGAAGATGCAGAGGTTCTGCAGAAAAAAAAACATCCTTTATACTTCTGATACCAAAGAAATATTGTTTGGATTTTTTATTTCTTAAAGAATAAATTAATTGAGACTTAATATGTTTTATTTTATATGTTCATGTTTAATGTTATGGGAAAACATTAGTTCTGGTTCTTACTTTT
>QMIH01000859.1:73754-84147 GCA_003987875.1 Clarias batrachus
ATATATATATATATATATATATATATATATATATACACACACACACACACACAAATACAGGTTTTATTAGTTTTGTTCGGCCCATACAGCCTCATCCTGCTGTCGCTTGGAGTTATTACTGTACAATGAGTTGTCAATTGGGAGCCATGAAAAAATAATAATAATAATAATAAAAGTAAAAAAGCACTGACTGACGAATCCACCGAGAGAAAGGAGAATTTGGCAGACGCTTCAAAACTTTCAAACCTCAACTTTGCCTAAGGCCAAGTCATAAAGTATGCATTGCCCAAAATAATTTCAGCATGAGTGCTGGAAAGGCAGTTTCCCAGCAACCTTGTGTGCAACTAAATTAAACGGCTTTATTTTCTCGCTCTGCTTTCTCGCTGTACTTTATCGTGACTCATGATGAATTATGCTTTTCATCTGTGTTCCCAAGGACTAAAAGGGTAGAATAGTAAGAAAAGTACATGCACTGTGTACAAAAAAAAAAAAAAGTAGCTTGGATATATCACGAAAGAGGATCATGTGCAGAATAAATCTTGAATAGATCTATATGTAGACTGAACAAGTGAGATTTCTGGGACAAAATTGCAAGCTAATTATTTAGGAGGAGGACGTGACTAATAGTAATACAGACACAACGATCTTCCTCAGTGAATGAGGTTTTCATTAATACTTAACCACATTACTCTTGTATTAGTATCCTGTATTTAATTCATGTTGAAATGTGCACTTTTTATTTAGATTTATTATTTTATTTTCAGTGCTTGCTTACGTTAAACATTAAGACAAGCATTGAAAAGACAAATCTGGTGATTTATCTTAGCAAGGCCTGCTCTAGCAGTTACAGCTGATGGAACTCATCTGACTGTGCTAGCAGCTGAAAACAATAGCTCATTGTTTGGCGTCGTGTCCAGCCTGATCTATTTTGGACTTCTTCCTTTTATAGAGTTCCATAGGACCATCTCCAGTGGGCCTAATCTCTCCTCCCTGGGGCGAGCTGATATAAAAGCTCGACCGGAGGAGCTCATCCTCTGTGGCCTGAGCTTTCTGACCCGCCTCGCTCTCCCCGACCTCAAAACATAACAATAATCCCAGACGTGATTAAAAAAAGAATCCCTCATCCACAGCAGCAATGGCCCCCAAGAAAGTAGAAGCCAAGAAGCCGGAGCCCAAAAAGCCTGAGCCGAAGAAGCCGGAGGCAAAAAAAGAGGCTGCCCCAGCTGCACCTCCTGCCGCTCCTGCCGAACCCGAGCCTCCCAAAGAACCCGCATTTGACCCGAAGACCGTGACTCTGGAGTTCACGCCTGACCAGATCGAGGAGTTCAGGGAAGCCTTTCAGCTGTTCGACCGCACACCGCTGAACGAGATGAAGATCACTTACGCCCAGTGTGGAGACGTGATGAGAGCGCTCGGGCAGAACCCCACCAACGCCGACGTCCTCAAGGTCCTCGGAAAGCCGCGTCCAGAGGAAATGAACAGCAAGATGCTGGACTTTGAGACCTTCCTGCCCATGCTGCAGCACATCTCCAAGTCCAAAAACAAGGGCAGCTTCGAGGACTTTGTTGAGGGCCTGCGGGTCTTTGATAAAGAAGGCAACGGAACCATCATGGGGGCAGAACTGCGTCACGTTCTCGCGACGCTTGGAGAAAGGATGACCGAGGATGAGGTGGATCGACTCATGGCGGGGCAAGAGGACGCCAACGGATGCATCAACTACACATCATTCGTGAAACACATTCTCTCTGGTTGAGGTGGACTTGGGAATAAATTTGCATAGGAAATATATTTAAAGCATTATAAAGGTTTATGTTGTGTTAGTGTAATAGTTTGTAGTTTCATAAATTAATACAAGAGACAATTACAGGAGATGGTTTACTTTTCCACCAGAATCCACAAAAAAAAAAAAAAAAAACGCCAACGATTAAAAATGTTTATATTTATTGAACAGCAACGTGTCGTACTTTTCAAACATTAACATGTTGTGGACTGTCCTGCAAAACAAGACGTAAACAGCCCAGAGAAACTGCAGCATCTACACTCGTCTGTCTGTAACTTCATGATACATATCCTCCTCTGACTGACACTGGAGACTCCTTCCATAATCTATGTTTGTTATTTATTGTTTATGTGCAGCGTTTGAATACAATGCTACTGTAATGGAAGAAGATGTGTTTGTATGAAAAAAGAAATGATTAATACCATCTGACCGAGGCGGAATTCAAGAGTGCAAGATATGAATAACAAATTGTTCATATACCTATTTAAAGAAAGAACACAAAAGGATGCACAGACATCGTGCTGGAACTGAAACATCTATCTTAAGGTTACCTTCCGTTGGAAGTGCATCAGAGCTAAACATCAATAAATGAATAAATAAATGGCAAGGCTTTTCTAGCTATACGTCTGAAATCCTCAGTGTCATTCTGCTTCGCTGCGAAATGCCAAAGGCAAACATTAAAGCACTCAGTCAGTTTTTTATTTATTTATTTATATATATATTTTTTGAAGGTGTAAATGACTGCTGATGAATCAGAGCGCAGAGATGCAATAAGATCAGATTGCAGTTTCTGGAATGGCGCGATATGAAACAGGGTGTCCTGATCTTCGCGGAGGTGGAAAATTGCAGCGTTATCTCAGCCACGCCGTATCGCAGGAATGAAACTGGAGCAAGAAATAGCGAGAAATGCAACGCGTAATCAGGATATTAAATGCAATGGGTGTCGGAAATGTTTTTATTACACAGAGGTGAATATTGTCATAGAGAAGGGTCCTGATCTGACATCCGCAATCGCTTCTTACACTGTAAACCCTAATGCTCAAAGTAATTAAACATATTGAGTACTGTTAACTTAAACCATTACAATTAGTTCAAATTAATAGACCTTGATGAGTATTTAGACCTTCATGGTATTTATGAGTTTGTAGAAATGACACTTTTCAAGTTAGCTGAACAAGTTTTATATTTTAAGCCACATTAACTGTCTCCTTAAAGTTCCACCAACTTAAAATCTTTCAGCCGAGCGATTTTGTGTCCGACATCATCAATGCACATGTAAACTGCCCACATTCAAGTGTTTCAATCAAGATGGTGGATTGGTCTGTCTTCGCATGATGCTGTACATGTAATCTTTACATATCTGGACACCCTAAAGTAAAATAATACTTATTTGATTTGTATCAGAGCACTGGCACTGGTGGCTTAGTAGTAGGTGTTTCACTTGCCATGCGAAAGGCCAGGGTTTGAGTCTCAACCACTGGATGAAGTGCCTGTCCCAAGCCCAGATAAAAATAGGTGTAAAAACTTGTGACAAACCGCTGTGGCGCCCCATTGCCAGAAGCAAGCGAAAGACCAACAATTTAATTTACAATAACTAAAAAAATGATAGTATGAGCTAGGCTATATTATAGTATGAGCTATAGCACCGGTATGCGCTATTACTCAGACATGCAAGTGAATAACGATTAATATGAATAAATACAACAAACTCAAAAACTAATAGTTCTGTTTACTTAAAATTGGAAACATCATTACTTAAAAAAAAATTATGTAACTGATTACCTCAAAAAGTTTTTGCCAACTTATTTGGGTTTACAGTGTATTTGACCAGCGTGCTTATGAGACTTATACCTCATACTAAACAAATAGAAATTCTTGAAACGTGAATCCTCATATCATTTATCATTTATTTATGAATTTAATGCATATAAATATTAATAATTACAAACTGACTGAAATCAGCTGACATGAAGTTAAATATGTGTAGTTAATTGTAAATGTTAAGTGGTTAGCACTGTCGCCTTGCACCACCAGGGTCCGAATTCCCACCTCAATGGGAGGTGTGTGCATGGTCTGTATGCATGTTCTTTCCAGGTGCTTTCCTTCAGGTGCTCTGGTCTCCTCCCACAATCCAAAAATGCCCTTTTTGGATTTCCAAAAAAGTGTGTGAATGAGTATGTGAATGTTGACTGGAGGTCCAACCCCCATCGTAAAAATGGGAATAAATTCAATGGTCACCACTGGCCTCCACGGTCCCTAGTAAGACAACAGAGGCTCCCAAATGGATGTGAAATTCTGCATTTTATAGTTTTTTTTTTTTCATCAGTGTTACATGTTACATTTGTCGATTTCTGTACTGCTTACAGTATCATGTAGAATGTCAAGGTGGGCGTGGGATGGTACAAATCATGCACACATTGAATGGAGTGCATTACAGGGCATAAACACTGATAGACGAACACTCACATATCCGATTATACACTATTCCGCTTTTGGAAACTCGAAGAAACCCTGCAAGCAAGAGGAGATCACTCCACAAATGAATGTAAGATTTAAACCCCCAACCCTGTAGGTATGATGCATCAGTGCTAACCGCCAAGGTTCATAACATATCACCAAAAATGCTTTAATAGCTTGTAAATGCACCATTGCTTTGTTTTTGGGACACTTACTGTACATTTATACATCGTAATATGTAGTTCTATATGTATTATGCTTTTGGTGGCATATTGTCCACCCTCGTTGTACTTAAATCACACCGAATTGCTTTTTATCTTTTCATTCCGTAACATCTTTTCATTCCGTAACAACGTGGGTCGCGCGGGGGGCAGAGCCGTGAATAAACTGTTCAGAACGGGCAGATCCGCAGGCTGCTACCACGTGTAGTTCTGAACAGGCAATGGCGCGGCCATTTATACACGCGGTTGCCAGGCAACGCTGTTCTCAGGAAATCAGCCTGAACAAGCCGGCCCTGGCAGCGTGTTACCACCGCACTGTGTGATCGTTAGGTATCAACGGTAAAGGTATCAGGGCCAAAGAAAAGAAAAGAAAGACCAAAGACAGAAAGACAAACACGCAGAAAGAGACAAAGGCAGCTCTGCCTCCCTAAGATGCCGGTGAAAGAGAGAAAGAGAGAGAGAGAGAGAGAGAGAGAGAGAGAGAGAGAGCGCAAGAGAGACAGTGACACACATCAGCTTAAGTTAAAAGTGCAAAAGACACAAACCCCTCTCTCTTTCATAAATCCTCGGTAAGGGCATAAACCTCGAGAGGATACAAGTTTTTGTTTTAGTTTCCAGAGCCCTGTCCATTCTGTTTATTTTGTGTTTTCAGTTTTCTTTGTTTCCTTTAAGTTCCCTACGTAATAATTCCATACCATCTCCAAATGTGGAGGTACTCCCGTGCGTATCACAAGCACTCTTACCAACTCCTATTTTGTTGAATTTTATCCTCTAAAGCCCTGCGTTACTCATTAAAACATCTCATGGTGTGGCTCTCCATACCGCACAAATGTAACACAATCACTTTGCATAGCGTGGCCCACTGAAGTCCATCCAGGGCCGGGGGATTGACATCAAATATAACTCACAGCGCTCTCGCATCAGCCTCAACTTTCCTTCAACACGTTTAAAGCCCTGACCTTTACCCAGGCAGCTCGGAGAGCGTGAGAGCGGCGCGGCGAAATCGGCATGAGAGACCTCCATATCTCACTTTGATGAGGTTTATACCGGAGCCCTGGATGCAGAGGCCAGGAGTCGTGAGCGTACACATCAATGAGTAATCTCAGCCTGGTAGGCAAACAGAGAAAGACAGAGGGGTGTGCGCTGTGCTGGACTAGCTCTCGTCCCTGTCATCAGACAGACAGCTGCCATTGAGCCCCTCCTCTATGATCTCGGGTGTCGAGAGGTGAAGCCGGCAGGCACCGGGCCTTAAACGCGGATTTCACGCCTCCTGGTGTGAGCTTCCTACATGTCACAGGGGCTCTTCACCGCAGCCAAAGCTATTTAGGGAGAGTTTTTCTACACATTTGGCTGATAGGAGCGTAAAACATGGTTCTAGGTCAAGCTCCAGTTTTATGGTCAGAGAAGAAATGGCATAGTTTGGGGGTTTAGAGATTTTTTTATTATTATTATTCTGAAATGAGAGAAAAATAAAATAGAGCTTTTGGAGTTTCAATATGAAGCTATATTCTTTTCCCTATTATTTTATTGTATTTATTTATTTGAGCTTAAATTCGTTAATTTACAATTTGGCCCCCTGTGATGGATTGGCACCGTGTCCAAAATGTACCTCATCAAAAAGTCTCCTGAGATAGGCTCCATGCTCCCCATGACCTTGTACATATTATAAGCAGTATATAAGATGAATAAATGAAGTAATGACTAAAATTAGTGCGAAAAGTCCTAGATCCTTAGTTGTTTGTCAAAAATTCCTAATAATTCAACTGACAGGTGACTGCGCAGAATCAGCCAAACAGATGACTGTATTACAGATGTAGGGGCAGATACAAATACATCTCATAATTCCACTTACACACGTGCATAGTAGTGAAAATTACTTTTTTCCCCCTGCGGTGACATTTTAAAAACATGCAAAGATGAGTTTGTTCATTAGAGTGTTAAAATTCATTCAGCCGAAGAAAGCTGTGCCTCAACCGAGCCATGAATCAAAGTCATAAACGCATAACTGGGACAAATTGTTAACAAGGCTGTGACTATTATTCAAGTAAGCACAGGTAATTGTGAGTTCAGTCATGCCAACTGGACTGCTTTCTTGTAGATACAAATGTTTCACTTCTCATCCAAGTAGCTTCTTCACTTCAGTCTCAGACCGAAAGTCCAGTTGACTTTCACTTACCCTCACCTGAATGATTGAGAATCTTCACAGACATACTGTAAGCACAGTTGTTGCTGGCTAACACTAGTCTCATTATATGGTTATCAGTAGTGTGTAGTACTTGTACTATTGAACTTTGTGCCTTGATACTGTACTTAATTATTATTTTGACAACATTGTGCATAAATTTAGTATCAAGAGCACCCATGACTCATACTATCTATTCCACTGTTACTATAAAGAACTCACCACCTGCAGCCTGTTATACCTAATTGACAGTGCAAGATCATTTGCCTTCCCACCTCACACGCCGGTCATGTAGCATGTGTTTGAAATGACTGATGGCAGCAGACAGACAGGATTTCTACAAACAACACAGAAGACAATCTATGCCCTTATTCGGTAAACAGGACGATTTCCACAAGATGAAAATGTCAAAAATCAACTGGAATACATTTCTGAATTTAAAGTTGAAGTTTAAGCAGAGCGGAGCTTTTAAAATTTTGGTGCACCTTAAATTGAGTCAGCTGTACTTCCCAATGTCAATAATAATAATAATAAGAAGAAGAAGAAGAAGAAGAATAGGTTCAGAAATAATCAAGAGCATTCTTATATGACCTCTCTTAGATGTTCCTGGAGTCAGAGAGAGAGAGAGAGAGAGAGAGAGAGAGAGAGAGAGAGATTTACTTCCTTTTAAATAACTTTAAATCAGTTTTTTTTCTTTTTCTTTCCTTCTTCCTGGTAATTTCGTATTTTTGTCACATATTTAATTACATTTCTTTTCATACTGCTTATTAACCTTGAATGAGATTATTTGTTTAATTTAAATCAGTGGATATGTAAGAGATTCCTTTTTTATTATTAATTCATTACCATTCATTATTCATTATTATTCATTTTTGATTGCTTGTCTGTCTTTCAGACAGTTATATGGTGTGATATTGCTAGGATATTTAAAAAATGTTACTTTAAAAATGTCTACATTTTAGGTCTGTAAGCTTGAAAGATTGATTTACTGATTTTTTTTCAGGAAATATACGAATTTATGTAATCAATAACTTTAGAAAGAAATTATATATTTGAAAGAAGATATATTTAATTTTGTTCATCGTAAGTTTAATTACAATACTTTGATGCTTTTTTGATACAATACTTTGATGCTTTACTTTTGATACTTTGAAGTTAAACGGAAATACATAATAAATACATTTGACCACTATTTTGCTTTGAGGTTGCTCACTGCCATTTACATCACTTCTGCAGTTGGTTGCAATTATTTTCCAAGGACGATGCAAACAGATCTTCATGCATAGCATGAAGCATAAGAGCGAGGGACGATTTCAATTAATTCCTGGAATTGTAGTGAAGCTTTAAGAATCAAATGAAAAATCTTGAACATTTATTCAAGCGCTCTTTACTTAAATCATCACACTTATTATGAGAGCTCTATTTATACAATTATTGTGATCATTTTTTTTTTCCCCAAGGTCTTTTTTGGTACTTCTGTAATATCTTTAATATCTCTGGAAAGATAATGTATCAGCTGTCACTATGGAAACTATGTATGGCATATGGTGGGCATTCAGAAAGTTTCAGAAAAATGGTAGAAACAATAAAACAATAAAAAAGGAGAAATTAACAATAAATGAAAAGAAAACCACCATATTTCTGTATTTTCTCCTTATTTAAATGCATGTTTCTTTCCTTTTTTATTTTTATTTTTTTTTATATTATTTATTTAACTAATTTACTATTTCAGCCTCACTCTTCTCGAACTATCACATTCATTCTCACGATGCTAAATTAACTGGCAGCTGGAAAAGCTGTTAAAACTGTGTCTATAACCATGCGGTAGGAGTATAGCCTCTTATAAAATAAATATGAAAGGCAGTATAAGGACACCTGTTTTTGGGGTTAATTAATTAATTTATTTTTAAGTGAAGAACTCATCTCATTTTATATGTCCTTTTCCATAATTCTGTTCACCATTACAACATCTGGGCTTTAAAGGTGCCATTACTTTATATTACCCAAATATTTGTATAGAATATGGTTACTTTTATCGGTTTTTAAAAGGAAGACCTGCTATGACAGTTTTAAAGGTATAGTCAATGTGTTTGTAGCTTTTTAAAAAAATAAATAAAAAAATTCTCTAAAACCACACCCACAAAACATACTGCATAAGATAGAATGTAAGAATGTTAAAAGAAGGGTGGGGCTATCTGATGATTGACATGTGACTAGACATGCCTCATTTTTTTATTTGTATTGATTTTGTCAGTCTAAAGCGTCAAGCACCACCATATTTTTGTTTATAACACATATTGGAAACACCTCAAGCATCATAACTTTGACTTAACCATGTTATAAGCATGTGACACTTTATGTATCATTGTTAATCAATATAGTTTTATCATTTACAGAAATTGTTTTGAATAAATGCTTAGAGAGATCATAACACTAGGTTGATGAAATGAGCAAGAATTATAAGCTGTCATAGAAGTGCCATAGTAATATTATAGAATAGATGTTATTACAGGAAATAAGTTGAGTTTAGGATGACAGAGCTGTCCCAGTCTTATTACATGTTTAAATTAAAGTGTCAAACTGCAACATACTTACTCTGATATTAATGTCTTATGATCACATCTTATCACACAGGCTGTGACATGCCTATGTGAGTTCGATGATACTCAAGTTCAAGTTCTGGTGTTTCAGCATGTGTGATACATGATTAATATTGTAATCTTACAATATTCCTATGCATTCTCAATGATTTCAGTGATTTTAAAAGCGGTGACATGTTTATGACATGGTTATGTCAGTCATATGCCACAGGTTTTCAAAAATTAGTTACAGCATGCTTAATGAACATAATAACTATACTACTGCTGTGTTAATATGTTATGATATCTCAGTGACAGCTAATTAGACATGCTGTGTCAGCCCTATGATATAGAGTACAATAAAAATGTCAAACAGAATTAATGAAAGAGACTGATGCATTCAGTGACACATCTATGAAATGGCTATGTCTGCCTTATGACACAAAGTTTAAATAGAGTGTTCCTCTAACATAGTAATAACATATTAGTTTATTACTACTGAGTATAACACCCACTATATTGCTGTTGTATGATATTCCGATGACAGCTAATGAAACATGCTATGACACATACAGTAGCTGAAACACATGCTGAAAAACTTATCGTTGGATTGACATAACCATGTCATAGACCTTTCATAGCAGTTGACATAACATGACATTATTATTATTATTATTATTACTGTATATGTGTTATAAGCTAATGATACATGCTGACTTTATGACATGCCTATGTCACTAGTATTGCTCAAGCTTCAAGAGAAGCATTTCAGCTTGCTTCATAACCAGTATCATTTCTATACTGTTTATAGGAATATATAATAATATGCTATGATGCTTTAATGACGGCTATTGCGGCATGTTGTGACATGTTTATAACATGTCTATGTCAATCTTAAAACAGAATTAAAACAGTGTTAGAAGATGCTTCTTAATATGGATTTCTATTATTCTTATTCTATTCAGATGATATGGTAAGATGGTTTTCATTGACAGCTAATGGAGACATTCTGCGGCATGTTTATGACATGGATAATCCAATTTTAAGACAGTTAAAATATTCATGCATGATTCATAAACATGATTACTGTATAAGTTTGTGATATTTCTATGGTAATTTGGGATCATGTTTTAATGATAGCTGATGATACATATTTTATATATATATATATATA
>QMIH01000859.1:94364-109446 GCA_003987875.1 Clarias batrachus
TATATAACACAAATTAAGAAAGTAAATAATGTGGTGGCACAGTGGTCAGCATTGTCACATTGAACCTCCAGGGTGTGGGTTTGATTCCTCCAGGGTCTGTGTGCATGGAGTTTTTATGTTCTTCCCATGCTTGGTGGGTTTTCTCTGGGTACTTTTGTTTTCTCCCACAATTCATAGAGGTGCAGATTAGGCTAATTGGTGTTCTCCTCCCCCCCCGATACCCTCCAGGAATACAGGATAAAGTGGTCGATGAAAAGACATAAGATATAATGTATCGTTCGTTTATATTCAGGTTCTTTACAGAATCTCTTATTAGCCAAATTAGATAGATAGATAGATAGATAGATAGATAGATAGATAGATAGATAGATAGATAGATAGATAGATAGATAGAGCAGTAAAAAACATTGTTAATTTCTGTCCTGACAGAGTACCTACTGTATGGTATTAGCCTTTGGCACTTTGGTACTTCTTGCTGCTCTTCACACTGGTCACTGACTCAGCTTAAAAGTTTTAATTAGTCCTCGTGCTTACGCGAAACATTTAGCAGTTAGCGAATTAGTCGAGCTAGCACACTAGCCTGAAACAAAACCCTGAATAAACTGAACTAGCTTTGTCACCTGCACTCTATAATTACAGTGTGGCGTCTTTGTACTAAATTTAATCAGAATGCAGAGGAGGAAGCTTGAGGCAATGACTCTTCCTGCGTCTAATTGGCAGCAGGTCACACGAGCCGAGCTAGCGCCGCTACAGCAGTGGCCTTAGCGCTAAAGATATCATGGAGGTGACACTTATTTGCCCTGCTGCTCTCCTGCGAGACCGAAACAGCCCACGTTAGCCTGGACCACGTAATAAGGCCCTAAACGTCCCTAAGCATGGCCCTAATGAGGAGAGACTAATGGCGGACGGGCAAAATTCGAGGGAGGAAATTGAGCCCTGGGGTAATGGATGACTCGCCTGTCCAGATTCGTCGAGGATATTTTTCACCATGTTAAACCTCAGCCATGTCTAATGCGAGATTCAATTGGCCGTGCTCTGGCTTGACCATGCCATCACTCATGTCACGTAAAAGCCGGCTGGTCTGAGATCACGAAACAACACTTGCATAAATGTCAGAATTTCGTACAGACTGACAGCTTGTGCAAAGACGAGGGGAAATATCATGCAGACGCCAGAGAACCGTTAAGCTAATAACAAACAGAGATGGTAACATGTAAAAAGTAACAGTGCATCAACTCATTTAAATAAATCCTGTAGTAATAGTCACGCAGCGTAATACAAACTCATGCAGCACTATACGGATGCTAATCGCTAACTGTCACAACAGAAACTGCATTTAATAGAAGGTGTACACACTGCAGCAGCTCTCTCTCACACAGTTCTACGGGAGACGTGTCACCCGTGTCATAGTGTTCTAGAAAGAGATGTTACTTAACATTAATGGAAGGAGTCTCCAGTGCCAGCAATTTGTAACAGTCTGAGGAAGAACTGTCAGTTTAGCCTATTAGCAAGTCAAATACTAAAGGAAATCCCCATTAAACTATTAAAAACATTATTATTTTTTCTTTGTACAGATACTTAATAATTGGCCAAAATAGTAATGAATAATTTATTTATTTATTTACTTATTTTTTTAAATGGAGAACAAAATGTTGCTATACACCAAATAAAATAAGAACATCGAATGCCAAGGTATTGTAGAAATATTAATATAAACAGCTTAACTGTTTATTAAAATAAACATTGTACATATTAAAATAACACATTAATATGAAAAAAAAAAAAAAAGACAAAGGGAGAATGAAAAATTGCTAGACACCTAAAACTATATATAGTTATATACTGTATAGAAGAATATAAATTATCAGGATATAAAAATTATAAATCATAATTGACATAGCAAGCATATGGCTTTGTGTAAACACAGATGAATCACAGAAAATTAATAAATAAACAAATATTTGTAAATATCAGCACATATATTGCACAGAATAGATTTGTTTTAAAAACATGAGAATTTTATAAAAAATATGAAAAGTAAGAAAGCAAGTAAGAAAACCCCATACTTTATTACAGGTAACTGTTCACGAAAAATTAATCTCGATTAATTTATTTATGCTAAAGTTGCTAAAGTACTAATATATATTTTTATTCGATTTTTTACCTCATTATTTTCCATAATGTTAACAACATTAAATCACCATGCACTTTTAAAATAATCACATAAATAAATAAATTAATAATTAAATAAGTAGAGTTTGTGTATACTGTATCACTAAACATTTGACATAAATCAATTATTCTATTATTCCTCTCTTTTAAACTGCCTAGTAATAAATCATGATATTTTTTTCCTCCTATTTTGGAGGCGTTTTTAAAATGTATTTCTTAATCCATCATGGAAGCTTGGTGTTCAAATATAAAAAAAAAAAATAGAATAAAAAAAATATCTTAAATTAATTCGGATGAAACCTGTGGAACCCTGCCGACTGTGCTTCTCTTCCCACACACTTCCTCACATTAATCCAGAACAAAATAAAAGCAGATCAAATCTAGCTAAACCTGCAGGCGAGGCTCAGGCAGCGTATACAACGATGAACCCTCTCCATTATTTATTATCCGTTCCAGTTCATAAATCAACAATCAACATTAGCGCCAGAGGAAATAGATGTTTTCCATCAAAAAAAAAAAAAAAAAGCGTCCATCTCTACAAGAATACCAGGTCAAGGAGGTCTGCGTTCCACTTATGTCAGCATGTGATGTGGAATAAATTATCCACGCAAGGACACAATGTAGAGATGGGTTTTACTTCAGGGTCAGTGTTTAATGCTTATTTTTTTTATTTTTACGGAGAAGTTTAGATTCATCATGTTTTCTCTCAACACCTGTTTACTCGAGCCTGGAAGTCAGGACAGGGGCGATGCAATCTTCTGCTTTGCAGAATAAACAGGTTTCTATCTGGGTGTGATTCTTTCATCTCGTGTGTGTGTGTGTGTGTGTGTATGTTTGTGTATGTGTGTATGAGCAGTTTTTAAAATTAGTAAAACATTTATGGAATTTCTATTTCAAGCTTAATGTTAAATCCTCATTAAAGAAAAAAAAACAGGTTTTAAATTGATTTTCATTCATTTTATATACCAATACACACAGCAAGACTGGTGACAGAGTGGATTGATGAACATGAAAGTGAAGTCGAATATCTCCCATGGCTTGAACAGTCACCAGATCCAAATGTTTTGGCAGTGACGCGTCCATCTAGCACAAGTATTGGGCCTACAGTAGGGAATGCCATGATATTGCAGCCCAAACCATCACTGATCCACCCACATGCTTCACTCTGGGCGTGCAACAGTCTGGGTGGTACACTTCTTTGGGACTTCTCCACACCGTATCTCTCCCGCATGTGGGAAAGTCAGTGAAGGTGGATTCATCAGAGAACAATACATGTTTCACATTGTCCACAGCCCAAGATTTTCATTCCTGGCACCATTGAAACCGACAGTTTGGGTGAAAACAGGAGAGTTGAGGTGCACATTTAATTCTGCAGTGAGTTAGGCAGCTGTGGTTTTGTTTTCTGGATACAATTTGGGTTGGTACCCGGACATCCTTTTCAGACAACTTCCACTTGCATCCACGGTTACTCCTGTTGGATGTGGTTCGTCCTTCTTGGTTGTGTGCTGACATTACTCTGGATACCCTGGCTATATATATTTATGCATTTATCGAGAGCGTCTCCAATGTTTCCAGTGCAAGTGCAATGGTTTCTCAAAACCATGACAAGGTCCAGGCTGGTGAGAGAACGACTGTTTACAGCGGCTACAACATAACAGAGAACAGAAACTAACATGTTCTGTGGCCGATCCAAAACATTGAATTTTACTATAAACTACTAAAAAGTGCAATTTGTATAATCAAACTAACACAGTATGATACTGTTATCTATAACCATGAGCTCATTTCAATGATGTCAGAAGTGATTTAGATGATAACATCCTTTATATTCAATTTGTACACCTAATGTTTTACTCGTATGCTCGTAGCTCCGGAGCAAAACTAATAATCAAACTACAAGTGTTACAAATCCTGACTGCTTATTTGTGTGGCAGGAAAAAGAAAAAAATCCTGCACATTATTTAATTCTGAAACGTTCGTTTGGCATTTTAAAGCACTTGCTCATTCAGGTCATGTGTGTATACACCAGCATTTAATAACAGTGTGTGTAATAACAAGATTCATGTTAGAGGAAGTAATAATGGCCTAAAAGTAATAATAGTGGTTATGCTACTTGCATTGTTTGAGAAACTTGTGTGTGGATTCTGCGGCAGTGACTCGCCTGCAGCTCTTCTTATGCTTTTGTCTGAACTCTATTAATATTCTGTTCTAACTAGTTCCAAAGTGCGGTCAGAGAATAATGATGGATTTCATCAACTCAACTAAATTAAAGCACTGAGCGCACTCGCACTCTCTCCCTCTCTCTCTCTCTCTCTCTCTCTCTCTGTTGGCCTGTAAAAATCATCTTGATTAATTTCAAAAACTTCTACCAAGCTTAATTACACAAGTGTATTCGGTGATGTAGTGAGACACTTGAAAATAAGACAAGCCACACCTCCTTCACTGAGACTGACAGGCACATGGGCCAAGGCTTTTTCACTGAGACTGACAGGTACTGTACACAGGCCACGCCTCCTTCATTGAGACTGACAGGTAGACAGGCCACGCCTCCTTCACACAGACTGACAGGTAGACAGGCCACGCCTCTTTCACTGAGACTGACATGTACACAGGCCACACCTCCTTCACTGGAACAGACTCCTCCATATGACACACCTTGTTTTAATTAAACACACAGTCCAGACATGCTTCCCTAAGATTTACCTGTGCACAGGCCACGCCCCATTTATGGAGACTGACAGGTACACAGGTCATGCCTCTGTAACTGGGATTGACACAAAGACCATGTGCCCTTTATTAATACCACACATTGAAACTAATAGCATTTACTGGGACTGACCTCCTCCCTGAATGAGACTCAAGGTTATACAGGACACGTCTCCTTCACTAGCACCAGCAGGAGCTTAGACCACACCCCTTCTTTGGGCCTGAGGGACAGAGGCCACACCCCCTTTACCAGAGCTCACAGGTACTTAAGCCAGACCTTCTTCACTAGGATTGACAACTTCCCAGAACCAGCTATACCGCAGTTGATGAAACCTACAGTAGGACTGACAACTAGCTAACGAGCTAACCCCTGAAACTGACAGGTTTACAGACCAAACATCCTTCAGTGACACATTCGCTAGCCACGCCTCTTCACCAGTCCTGACAGGTTCACAAGCCACATCATCCTAACTGGATCTTTTCTTATTCATATGTTACTGCCTTGGACCATCCGAGACATTTCCAAAATAAAGTAAAAACTGGGATTAAAACAATCAGCAGCTTCCTTACCTCTTAGCCGGACTGTCACTCAGTACTCACTTATCTCCAGTGGACCTCTAAACTTATTTTACTTCCTGTTCAGCTTTGGCAAAATGTCAGACCAGTTCATAGCACTTTATTGTCCAAGCAGCTTCAAGAGGGGATTGTCTCTCTCAGGGACTTTAATGACAAAAATAGCTGAAACGTTAATGATCTCACAAATGACTAGGATGTCACACCTCACACCCTAGGGAGAAAAAAAAAACACTGATTTGACACACACTGATATTTTGCAGAATCATGTTTAGCTGCGATTACGACAGGGCGCCTTGGCATTGTTTTGACAACCTCATGCATTATCACAACATTTATTTCTGTCCAGGTTTGCATCAACCTTTGGCCAAGTCTAGTGGAGCCAAATTTGAGTGACACCATGCTGTCACCATTTCACCATGCTGACATTTCTCACTGTGGTTTAGGCCACGCTCACTTTGAGTTAAAGTCTGAATGTAGAGTAGCTATACACATCGGCGGACAAGAAGAAAATGATTAGGCTTCATGTCGAAGATTACGCAAGTTCGACTTCCATCTTAAACTTCTCGATTCATGCTCCAAACTGCAGAGAAATGTTCACATTTTATACATCAGCGTGAAGGCATAAAGCTAAATCAACCATATCGAGTCCTGGGAAAATGGCCTCACGGCTCACAGCTCTGCTATCCATAGCCATGGTCCAATAAGTGAATGAAACACACACACACACACACACAAAACACACACTATTCTCTAGGAGGCCAGGCTTCAAAATGGGTTGCATCCCAGAACCTCCATACCTGCCTTTTATTTTCCATTTCAATCAGCGCAGGCGACCATTACCCCGCCCCATTTACCGGGGGCATTATGTTGACAAAATAGCCCATTACTGTCATGAAGTTTGAGGAAAGCAACAGGACTTTTTTTTTTTTTTTTTGCCTGATTTAATTCGAGGCTTCAACCCGAGCTGGAATTATGACTCCAGAAATGTTGCACTGCAGGCCTCATTTACGCTCTGCATAACAGAGGGCCATAAAAATAACCAGAATGTGGAACTTCTCTCTCTCTCTCTCTCGCTCTCACTCACTCTCCCTCAGACTATTATTGTATAAATATATATCCACATAGTTTGGACAGCGCCGGCGAGATGGGTTTTGTGCAGCGAGTGGAACAGAATCTGCTATAGCTTTACATGCATGAAGCACAAAACCAATCTCACAAATATCCACAGCCGACAAAGGCTTTACGGCGACGGAGAAGCACTGAGTATTGAGTATTTATTCTCGGCGTATACATGCAAAGGTTAGCGTTTGCTACAGATTCGGGGTGATGGAAGGAAAATATTCAGCGCAGTTTATACACGAAAAGAATCTGGAACTAAACGTAAGCAAAGTAAATAATCTGACAAACTGATTAGAACGAATTCTTAACATATTACACTGTGATATTTTAACATCTCTTATTTGAACACATCCATCCAGAAACCTCTATAGTCCAGCGAGGAACCATGGAGGCCAATGGTGACCATTGTACAGTATTTATTCCCATTTCAATGTTCACATACTCTGAGCAATTTGGGACAAATTAGCCTAACCTGCATATCTTCGGACTGTGGGAGGAAGTACAGGGAGAACATGCACACTCCATGCACACAAACCTGGGAATCGAACCCTGACCCTAGAGACTAGACAAGCCTACATGCCGCCCTGTAAAGCATCACATCGATATAAATGATACAGTTTAAATCACCATGCTCTTGAGCTCAGTTGATTTGAGTTGATTTGATGTGTATGGAATGTATTAATTAATTCTTAATAGACATTAGCAGCAGATTTAATTCATGTTTCAAAATGAATACAAATCTTAATAGACATTTACATCAACTCTGCTGATTATTTTCCTCAAACAGCAATGTATTTCATTGTTCCACTATGTTTTGTTCCTCGTCTCCTAACTTACGAAATGCTGCAGCCTCACCGCTCTATAAACCCCAGCTCCTTCTCCTGTTTAGTCCTTGCTCTTTCGAGCTTGCTATAAGCTGCAAATTATTCCATAAATATCTAATTACGCTGACAAACTTCCAGTTCAGACTTCTCACTTGTCAGAGTTCATTGGAACGAGATTCGAAGCTACTCAGCTGACTGCGTCCAGGCAACGTCGACTCCCTGATAGAAACCCAATGCATATTTATAATTGCGCTGCAAACCGCAATTATTCACGCACTTTATCTGCTCGCACCCCGACATTCCGACCCGTATCAGGACACCGGCGCGTCGGCTCTGTTTTCATTACGACCGCTCTGTGAAGCGTGCGCTTAGTGTCGAAGGCTACTGCTGTGCATCACAGAACACCCACAGCCGGGAGATTGAATCCTATTTTGAAACGCCACGACCAGAGACCCAGCCGTGATGCCTCAGAACAGCTCCGGCATGTTTTATAAGGCGCCAGCGTCTCGCAATGTGGCGCGCTAGAAGATTTGTCAGCTCTTTGCAGACGAAATCCACCCTAAATTAATTCCTGGCTACGCCACTGACACTGCGATAAACAACCTGGCTCCAATCTGGCTCCATTTGCACACTCTCTCCAGAGGGGGGGGAAGTTGGGATGTTTTCTAACATGCAATTAAAAACCAAAATCTGGAGTATGTACATTTTCTATATCATTTCTATATTCACCCTTTAAGATCTGCCATAGAGAAGATCCACCAGAGTGTATCTTAATACTTTTACACGCTCTAGTGTCAGTCTTTTCTTTGTAAAGAAATGTGCGAAAGTGAACATCTGTCATGGTATGAGGGTGGATCAGCGCCTACAGCCTTGCATAGAGAGACATATGCTGCCATCAAGGTGATGTCTTGTTTTTCCCAGGACATTCAAGGAGATTTCAGCAAGACATCGCTACAACAAGCACGGCTTTATAAAAACAGAGTGTGCACGATTGATTAGCTAGCCAGCAGTCCAGATTGGTCTCCTACAGAAAATCTATGTATGGTGCATACGAGGCGAGGAGAATCAGACAGCCATGACCACAGACTGTTGAGCAGCTGAAGTCTGGTATCGAGCAAGAACGAGCAGAAATTCCATTTGTAAAACTGCAATAATTATTATCATGGATTTACAAACGATTAATATGTGTAATTAAAAGGAAGGTGATGTAACTTAGTGGTAAACATGATTCGGTCCCCACTTTGTGCGTTTGTGTGTTTGTGTGTGTGTTGCAAGCATCAAATTAGAATTTGTTTATTTTTTATCTTTTATCATTGAAAGCAGTGCACATATGTTTCTTTGCATGTTGATGAGTAAAATAAAGCTTCGAGAGAATTAGGAAATCATAGATTCTTGTTTTTTATAGTGTTTTGTAAAAAAATAAATAAATAAATAATAAAGTTTTCTTAAAACCGGGAGTATTCTGATGATGCTCTACTTCCAGCTATCTGGTCTGAGAGTCATAGATTCATGCAGTCTCTTGAGGTAAACGTCGACTAAGTAGAGACATCAACCCGACCACAAACAAATTCAGCGGAGCGCTGAAAGCCACGAAGAGAAGAAAAGGGAAAGGTGATGGGAGCGATGACAAAAGTTGGACTGAAAATGCTCTCTAAAGCTCGACCCGGCCCTCTCTGAATAGACTTTGTGTTCCTGGTATTTGATGCTCCGCTGCAGTCAACCTTTCTTTGAAGCTTTCCAGGAAACTTATTCAAAGTGGGAACCTCGGCATGAAATGTCAGGCCTGAAAGCGTCTTCGCTCCATCACAGACGAGCAGGTGGCGTCTTCTGGGTTTTTTTTTTTTTTTTTTTCAGGAGAATCAGATAAATCTGACCTTAAAGATGAATTTAATGGAAACTGAAAGAGGTGTGAGAATGCGGCTAGTCTGTGACGTACAGGAAAAGAGCGTGTACAAGAGCTGAGAAGAACCTTTTGGGAAAAAAGTTATAAAAAATAAGGCAGATTCTATTTGCCACAGGAGTGGAAAAGCCTATTCACACTATTTATGCCTATTTACACCAGTGTGTCTATAACTGCACTAACGCTAACCATTTTGTATTATACAGACAGCAAGAAAGCATGATGTTGTGGGAAGGTATAGCCATGTGTGTCTTATTTAGCCTATCATTTATGTTATACTTAGGGTTGAGGCACCTGGTTATAACACTCAACCTTTTTTTAATTTATTTTTATTTATTTATATTTTTATGGCTTATATAAAGCCATAAAAAGAAGCTTGGCACTGCAAGGGCTTGACCCCCCAAGCTTCTGATGAGTAATCCAGAAGCTTAACCATTTGAGCCACCAGTGCACTCATGGAAGAAAAAAAAAAGTCTGTTGTGCCTGTATTCAAACATTGAGGAACATAGAAAAGTCTCTCTCTCTCTCTCTCTTTTTTTAAGAGACAGGGTGGGTGTAAAGAGTATAAAATTTGAAGCAGTTCGATGTAGATAGAGGATGACATTTGTTCCAGCATTTGAGATGTTTTCAGGAGATTCACTTTCTGTTATCTACACTGCTTAGGGACACAGGGGACATGGAGCCTAGCCCAGGAACCTGGGGCACAAAACGGGACACACACACACACACACACACACACACACACACACACACACACACACACACACACCTACGCCAAATGTCTTTAGAATGTAGGGGGACTCACACAAGCATGGGGAGAACAATCTGGAAAATCAAGTAATTTCAGTTCAGTCCAATTTTATTTATATACAATGGCCAGCTGGTCAAAAATTCTGTATAAAACTATAAAAATGTATACATTTATAGCTATATCAATTTGTCTGTAATGAGCAAGCTATATTTAAGCTTCAGATAAATGTATTTATTTATTTATTTTTTATGTAACATGCAATGGTTATACTATAGTCATGTGACTAGTGCTGCACAATCAAAATCATGATATGGACCTGTGCAAATATTTCATTTTAAAAGTTTGTAATTTATTACAGGTAACATAAGCATAGATGGGATTTGACATAGAGTTTGCCAATAATTTAAATATCTGATAATTAAAATGAAAATCGTACATTTATACAGTAGCAGTTTAAATTGCAAGCACAATGTATTTTTTTATTATTATTATTTTTTTTTTTATCAAAAAAGTGCAGAAGTACAGTACATGTGACAAAACTGTAACGCACAATCACCCAATGAAAGTAGGAACATCTAGCGGAATTCAGTTTCACTTTATATATTCATTTCGCTTTTCTGTCCAGGAGAAGATGCATTTAAAAACGTTTTTTGTCGGATTATGCCTTACGCTTCATACACCTACCATCACAGTTCACTGCCTTGATATTGCAACCTGTAATGGAACATTAATTGAAAAAGTTCAGTCCTGGTGTAATGTATCCTAATTTCTTGTATTACAATCAAACCGAATGCTGTTGCAGGGCGAAGTGCAATTTCTCTTCGCAATCACGCAGCGTGCACAAAGAGGTCTCGATATTGTTTTATGAAACGTTTAAAAATGTTTTCATTGTTGCTAAAAGGTTGCTTTGCTTCGGTCCTATTCAGCCGTGGCAAAATAATCAATCCTCTAATGTTTAATTAAAGGCCAAACACATATCAGAGCTGCTTTCTATCAGGTAAAAAAAAAGAAAAACCTAAAAGAAAAAGAATCTCTAAATATTAAGTTCAAGTGTTTGCCAGAGTGATTTTCCGGAGAGAAATCGTTTGACACTGTTGGCATTTGTTTGCTTGTGTGACCTTTTACGCATTCTTGAAATCTCCAGCAATCTTGTTTCCCTTCCTGAAAGCTCTCAGATGTGACATAAGAGCGAAGGAAAATGAAGCCAAGGCCTTCATGCTGTCTCGTCTTGTCTCGTTTCTGCATCGCGTTTGTCAGCGGACTGGCATGGGGAAAAGAGAGACTACAAGCAAGATCAAACCCCTGATGGGTGAGGTGTGTTTAGACTCATTTTTCCTTGTCTGATGGAAAAGAAATAACACAAATGCAGAATCTTCACCACAAAAACCCCAAAGCATTTGGATCCATTGTGTTGACACATGAACAGATGAAATGCACAATACAACCAAAACAGTTTAAAAAAAAAATTGAATTAATGAGGAAATATTTGTACTGCTTAATTCAAATTTAATTATTTTCTATATTTATTTAATGAATCATTTGTTTGATTAGTTCCTTATACCCTTAATCATTTGCATAGTTGCTTACTTAATTACATATTGACTTATATTCTAAATTAACAGGGGCATTCAAGCCAAACCGGGACTTGTGATGACATTTCTGGTGAATGGAGACTTCCAGCACAATGATGAGACTCTTAGCCCCGGTAAAATATTTGAATGGTGCAAACATCTTAAACAAGGATCGTAAGTAAGTGGAACGCCCGATTTTTGAAAATGAACAGATAACCTGTCACCAACTTACAGAAGATACGCATCCGTCTGTACACTGTATATTGTACAAATGATCCTTCCCCAAAAAACACTTTACAGAACATTACAGGAACTCAGCTGGGTGTTATTGGCACATTCTCCATGCAGTCCTGACCTCGTTCCAAGCCATTTCCACATGCTTGGGCCATTAAAGGAGTTCCTGGGAGGCCAGTGTTTCAAACATGAAGCAGGCAGTCCAGTGTGCATTGATGGTATCCAAGCACTAGTGAAACACTGGGATAAGTGCATTAGTGTTTTTATTCTCATAGCTATTTTCTGTTACTCTGCACAACCAAAAGTCCTGGTTTGACTTGAACACCACAATATATTGCTCATGTTACTTGTTACAAGTTGCTTACATTCTTTTTTTAAATGTTCCCTAAGACTCACCTACCTTCCTGTTTCCTTTCTTCACTCTACTGCCTCTCCATAGCAGTTACCTTGTTTGTGATCTGTTTTGTTATTACAGCCAATCATACTGTACACTGGCATTCCTCTCTTTTTTTCTCTTGTCATATGCAGCAGTTCTGGGAGTCTTTCTTTCCTTTGCAAGGACGAGCCATGTGACCTTCCCTTGGCTGTCGAACCTCTATTCTGGCCTTTGGATTAATACTGTTTACCCCACTGATTGAATAGGCCGAGCGTATTGGATGACCAGTCTTGTTAACCATGGCACGATAAGACAACTTCCATGACGTCTAATTAGACGTGTTTGACTTGATGCATCTGAGGACGCGGCTGCTGGATTCCCACTGGCTTTAGCCCTCCACCATGCCGGATCAATATTGTCTCTGTTAATGAGATCCTTTGATAAATGGGCAAGTCGAGGCACTCGGCATCTCCCTAGGCCCGCGTGCTTTACAAACTCAACTAGCTCAAGGGTTTGAGTGGAATTTAAAAGACAGCAATTATCTTTTAAAGTTCACGTAAAAGCATATTAATGGTGGGCATTAAAGGGCTTTTCAGTGTGTGGTGGGACAAAAAAAAAACAAAAAGAAAGAAAAAACATCGCGGGACAGCAAAATGTATTCAGAATATTCTGCTGCTGGAGTTTGAGACCTCGATTTCTTATAAGATACAAAATAGAAATAAAATCATACTAACAATCCGGTGCAGACGCCAGTGGAAGGTCACAACCCTTCGAGGAAACTGATAAGTTAAAAGACCACGCCTCCAATTGTTAACGTCATAGAAACATCTCTCATAAGCACTATTCGGACGGGACTAGTTTTACTGGGGGACGTTAGAGGAATTTCTGTTTCACAGAGGTACTTTGTGATTTTAATCCCGTCCGAATCTACCATGTCTGTCTTTTTCTCACACGACCTCTGTAAAAATTCCAGAGCAAATTATCTACTGTTTTTCAGCAAACTCGGCGGTCCTCTGAGAAATCTAATCCCGTCCGGATGCGAATGTCTATGTTTGCCGAAATTTTTTTTTTTTCCGAAACGCGTTTTCTTGTGTGTTTTGGTCAACGTTAACTACCCCACAATCTCTAGCGCGCCGGTATTCCAGTTTCTGCTTTTTACGCTCCAATAGAAATCCTTATCCTCAACACGTGGTCTTGCGCAACGCCCACATGAAAAACACAGACACGCCTACCTCCATAATAACCACGGAGATGTTAGTCCTGTTTGAATCCATACATGAAATAACAGACGTCGGCTGAAAAAAATTCAAACTCAAACGTACCCCTAGTAAAACTAGTCCCGTCCGAATAGTGCTATACAGTGATGGTTAAACAGGCCACGCCTCCTCCATGAGCACTAATAGGCACCAAAGCCATGCCTCCTTCACAATGACTGGGACAGAGGCCACGCCCTGTTTCCTGGAAGAAGGAGCAAAAGAGCTTTCTGTTGTTGTTATGGTTGCTTTTTTCCTCTGCTACTAATATCTAATAATTTTCTAATTAAGCATAATCAAAATATCCATCTATCTATTTATTCAATTAGGTGCGTTTGTATTATTTATGACAACTTTATTTAATGAATGCCATTGAAGGCATAAACAAGACTCAAGGCTTCTATTTTTAACCGAATAACATCCTGATGCAACCCACTTACACTCCCACATCAGTCTATATTTTTAGTATATTTTCCAGCCCAAACACGCCAAGTGAATTGAAACCAACAGGTAATACACATGTGGAACAAAACCACCAGACTCCAGGTCTGCCCGGCAGCCATGAAGACCTCCAGCGTGTACGTCTGTGGCTCGCATCATGCCACAAAGCTAACAGAATCTTTGAACGTTTTTGTTCTGGGCCTCCACGAATCTGTGAGCTGTTCAGCAAACCCCTGAAGCGTAGAAATCAGAGACGAGGCGAGCGCCGAGCAGTGTGTTTTGAGGAGCCGTGCTGCTGCGATGATCAGAGAAACAGGACCCGGGCTTGAGAGAGTCTCTGCGCTGGCTCAGACGTGCTGCTCCAGGCTTATCAGCATAAGAGGGAGGAGGAACGCTGCCTCGAACGCAAACATTGCCAGACTCCCCTCTGCTTCTCTCTGTTTAAACTCTTTAATGAGGTTTCTGACTAATGACTCCCCAGCACCCCAACCAGACAGACAAATCTTTCCACGCATGTTTCAACATAGATGTCTGCCATTTGGATGAGCTTCCTCCTCCAGATGGGTAAACTTTTTTTTGTTTCTCTCCATTTCCTTTCAGTCATGGAAAGGCCGGCGTGGAAAAACTCGACTTATTCACAATATGGTGAAATTAATTGGATGAAAGGTCATTGTGTGACGTAAGCAAGAAAATGTACGCAGCATTCTCTTTTATTTCACTGTATTGTCATCTGTAACAATGTTACTGCTACAAAGGTGTTAAAGCAACATCCAAATGAATGTCAGGACTTGGTCTAGTTCTGATGTGGATCTTTTGGTAGTGGAGGACACGGGTCAGCATGGGTATCCTGACCCTTCTGCAGCGACTCAGCCCTATATGCAACAACCTGAGATCTGACCATACAGGCTAGGCATCACTCCCTACACACAAGAGCCTTAATAAATCTTGGACACCCATGACCCTGTCACTGGTTCACCAGTTGTCCTGCATACTGGGAGCACCACACAAGACCTGTGTAGACATCACAATTCCACACCTGGTCACTTTCACTGGGATCGCTACATCCCTGGCTTTTTTCCAAATGAGTCATATTTCAGATAATACACACACACACACACACACACACACACACACACACACACACACACACACACACTCC
>QMIH01000859.1:109462-184716 GCA_003987875.1 Clarias batrachus
TACAACAATATTTATTACAAAAATATACAGTAGTATCCAGTTTTGTAGGTGGTCAGATAATACACACACACACACACACACACACACACACACACACACACACACACACACACTCCGCTCTGAAACCTTTAAGAGTGCACATCTTTTGCTGATGCTGCGGCCTATCCAGATGCAAATTTCTCCAAAAGAGCATCGCACATCCGTTTCATGCATCACTTTTACATTTCTCAGGTTTGTCTGATCCTTAAGGTCTCTTTCTCTCTAGTAGCTTTTTTCTCTTCCTCGAGCTTTTACAAGACCAGCGCTATCAGTGATGTAACAATGGAGTAAAACATGCTAAGGTATGATGCAAGTAGAAAAATATAATAAAGTAGAAATACTGTATTAGAGGAATACATTACACTGAAACAAAACATCGAACAAAAGCAGAGTTCTGGAGTGTTTGTTTTAGGTTTTTTTGTTTTTGTTTATAAAAATCTTCACTTGCAATTTAGCCACTGAATAGAGGAATTGAATCTTTAGTTTCTCACTGGCTTTACACACACCTAAAAAGACCTTGCAAAACCAGCGCACGGTTAAAATAAAAGAAATTGCATCACGATGAACATTTATCTCTTTTGGTTTCATAAGAAAACAGGGATTCGGTCTCCCGTTGAGCGATTTAATACGATTTCTGCTCAATCTCTCATGCTCTTGCCACCTTTGTTTGGCTCAGCACCGTCATTCTCACTTTCCTCTGCCATCCTGGTTGTCGATACGGGATTTGAGGAGAAAAATCGCACCTTTCGGGAGCTGGCCCGTTTCAACAGCATGGAGTTTGTGGTGTATTTTTGGAGAAGTCTCTTTTGAACACGAGCGTGAATCATTTCCCCAATTAAAATTCTGATGATCTTGGCACTCGAATGGATGCTTTTTCCTGCAAATGCCCTCATCACAAGAGTCGATGACTTGTCGTAGCACACTCTTACTAAAGAAGGTGTTTATTATTGTACGTCTGATTGTTTATCATCACAATTCAGCTTCGAGCCTTTGAGCTTCATTAGATCAATCCGATCAATCAATATTAGATGAATCAGCCACTGTAGCTGACAGACACAGACAAGCAGCCTGGATCAAAATCTCTGGGGAAGAGCTAGGCTGGTTTGTCTCATTCTAGCACAGCTCTCATCACATCAACCATGGGGTTATGAAACAGTTGGGCTGTATCAGCTGAATCTCATATGCACCATGTCTTTTTCCCCCGCTACCAAGACAGCATGAGAAAATTGAAAAATAACAACTTGGACACAACATGTACCATTTTTCCATAGCTATACACATCATCTGGAAGTCTCATGGCTCTCCAAGCAGGTCAAATACGTGCAGTACCAGGAACATTAAGTGCTCTTAAACCATTGCAGGACCTTTATCCACAGGGACTCGTAATGCTAACTGGACTTGCGTTTTATCACCTGCAAAGTGAGTGCAAAACACTTCTTAACCTTCAATAAGGCACCACTAAACTCCATTAAGAGTAATAGTTTCTCTACTCTGGTCTTCTCAAGGAGGACAGCTAGCCGACACCCAGAAATGGAAAGTGAGCATGTGTCCAAAATAGGACAAAGCCAGGTGACAAGTTCATTATTCACCTGGTGCACGATTCTGTCTGAAAATAGAAGATGTACACATCATGTATACAAGGTATAGACCATCAAACCATTTATTCAACGTTGGAATGAATGTCTGGGCCCTTTGTGATCCGTCAGTGTACTGTAGATGTCTGTCTGGGGAACCTGTGCCTTGTTAAAAATTTTTTGCCAATTACACCCACTTCCAAATTCGAGAGAGAGAGAAAGAGAGAGAGAGAGAGAAAAGAGGCCAATGAGCGACCAACTGTTTAAATCTGCTACTGTATAACACAAGTTTTGGCAAAGCATTGTGCTAGATAATGAATTAGAGTTTACTGATGAAAAGCCAAAAACAAACTCTAACGTGCACGCCGTTTCTTTATATAATCTTTTATCGGCTGCTAGAACACAATCCAAGCCCTCACATCCTTTTTAGCTTCGTCTTTTCTCTCCAGCCAATATAAGTCTTGTGTCCAATCTCTCGTCCTCTCACACCTCTCCGTTCACCCTTACCACCTTTCTTTAACACGCCGCCCTCAATTCTCCCTTTCCTCAGCCCTGTGTTTGTCATTAGAGGTTTTTGGGGAGAAAAATCACACCTGTGCACAGTGCCATGGCTCAACAAGGTGGAGTTTGTGTCGTACTGCTGAACACAACCACTAAGGGTCTCTCAGCAATCAAGACCTTATCTCTTTTTTTTTTCCCTTCTTTTTTTTCCCCCCAATCCAATTTGTGATGACGCCAAAGATATCAGCCGTGCAGGAATATACTGAAGTGTTCTGTACACCGCTTGTTTCAAGGTTGTTCTGACTCTGATGAGAGTCGATGGATCTTTGTGGCAGTTGATTGGCTGAATCGTGTGTGCGAGCACAGGACTGCTGAGCCTGCTGTCTTAGATCAATGAGCAAGAAAGTGAGAAGACAATAAGAGAGATTCAGGAGAAGAAGAGAAACGACTTAATAAGACAAGAGCTCACTTTCTGAAGTCTGTAAAAGAGACTACACTGAAGTACTTAGCTAAAACTGACTAAACTCAAAAACTGAAGTAATAGTGGTATAATTTGGATTTTGGCGACGTATAAAAAAATGGTAAAATGAGGTAAATAAAGGTTATTTCCATACAAACCTTAATTCTTAGAATTAAGAAAAACCTCACTTGAGCAGAAGATGCACATACGTGGGAGGATGAAGCTATCACTTGGACAGACGAATCTTCTACATGGGTAAAAGAAGCTCCTACTTTTCTTACTGCGAGGAGAAGCTCATCCAAGTGAGGGCAGAAGAAGCTCCTACTTGGACTGCTGAAGCTCTCACTTGTACAGAAGAAGCTCCTACTTGGAAGGATGAATCTCTCACATGGGCAGAAGTATCTTCTAGATCCTACTTTTCATACTTCAAGGAGAAGCTCACCCTTGAAGAAGCTCATCCAAAGGCAAATGGATATGAAATGAAAAACAAATGCAACAGAAGCCACCCACTCCTACTGTATGTAGTAGAAGTTTTTGAAGGAGAAATGAGGCCTTTCTTGGGCTATTGGCTATGTAGAAAGAACGCTGAAGCTGCCTCTGCTTGGACTAAAATATTGAAATCCCAAAGGCATTCACCTGTGATTAATGTAAGCAGTTTACTAGCGTGAGCTAATTAACTAGCTAGCAGCCCCTGGCATCTTAATGAGAAAAAAAAAAGCTGTAGAGACACTCTTATGTCCTATTAAAAAGTTGCTTGTGCTGCTGGGAAACCATTCTAAACATTATTATGATAAATAGATTGTTTTCTATGGTTTAAACTTGCATGTTTTAGCATATTTAAATACTTAACCAGCTTGCATTTTGAATAAATTTAGACAATCGCTTTGACCAATCCGAGTGCTTCAGGTGATTTATATGACACACGTTCACAAGAATCTTGGGAATAATAATCCTACAGAGACACAAACACAAAAGCCCATACCATGTGCTGAACCAAACAGTTAACCACGGGGAGAATCCCGTAATGATCTACAACCTTTCCCGATGCCATCTGGAAGCAATATCACGGCACCATATGTCCTCCAATTTATGTTCATATTGAAAACAGCAGATTGAGAAATATTCGACGGAGCAGGTTCTTCATAACAGAGCAACTGTTTGCTGATGGACTCAGACATTCATTTATAAAATATAAGACCACAGAACATATAGATGAAGGAAATGGAGGAATGCCTGTGTAAATGTTACAGGAATTGTTTCTCTGACCCATCTTTGACCCTCTATGCACATACAGATGGGTGACAAATTCAAGGAAAAGCTGACGTGTGATTGTCGGCAGTAGGATCACGTCTTGCCCTGACATTCATGGTCTCCTGAAGGGCAGTTTTTTTCCCTTACCCCTATAGATCACTGTAATGCTGCTACAACCCCTCAGACTGAAAAAGTGAAGCCCAGTTTCAGCAGTGACAGCTTCTACCTGGCAGGAAAAAAAAAAAAAAAACTGCATAGGCAGAACAATCACGACTGGAAAAGAATGAGTTACTCTTGTTAGGCTGAAGAAAGTTGGACTGAAGAGGTTGTAGTTTCTGTTGATGTGGTTTCAGCTTGGGTTTTTCTTTGAAAAAGCCCCTCCTTGGGCAAATGAAGCCAATACTTATGTAGAAGAATAAATACTAGTAAATCTCTCCAGCCCAAATAAGCCCCTATTGGGCAGAAGGAGTCTGCAACTGGAGCAGAAATGGAATCTCATCTTAGGCTGAAGATAATTGGACTGAAGAAGTTCCTCCTTGTGCTGATGAATCCGGGGATTTTGTGAAAGAAGACCTAAATTGGCTTGAAAACATTCCCAATAAGATGGAAGCACACACACTAGTATCCAATTCTAACATACGAGGCATGCTCAAGTCAAACCAGGACTTTAGATTGTACAGAATAACAGAACACAGTCCTGAGAATAAAACCACCATTTATGTCTCTATATGATCCCCTGCTACACTTATGCACTTATCCAAGTGTTTCACTCGTGCTTGGACACCATCAAGTTAGAAAGTTTTCTCAGTGCCCCGGACACATGATCGCACTGCCTGCTTCATGTCTGACATTTAAGGAGTTCCTGGTCTCCCAGGAACTCCTTAAATGTCCCGAACATGTGGAAATGGCTTGGAGCAAACGTGGCCCCAGCCAAGTTCCTGTAATGTGCAAGTGGTGTTGGTAATAGATTGTGTGTACAAATCCCACAGTTGTTTGTACAGTTTCCTTCTACAAGTTGGTGACAGGTTATCCATCAGGTTTCAAGGAACAAGCATTCCACTCACAGAGCTCCGAGCCACCTCGGCCAGGAAAATTATTCACGGAAGTACGACCTTCTGTAACATGTTTGCATCATTTTTATGTTTTCCTGCATTAAGTCTCATCACCATACTGTGCTTGAAGTCTTCCTTAAATGTCAATCACTTTTACGGCTTCATTCAAAAAAGTTTCATCACAAGTACCAGTTTGATTTGAAGACCTCTTGTATTAGCAGAGAAAGCAGCCATTTATGTAGAAGACGCTTCCTCGTTTTAGCCAGTTTTCAGCTTGGGTCGATGAAGCCTACACAAGAACTGTAAAATGTTCACTATTCTGTTTTTTCACAGAAGTAGTTCACACCTGAGAGAAGGAGTGCACCAGACTGTGAAGCTCCAGACTGGTCAGAAGATCACACATCGCTCAAATAAGGACAGAAGAAAAGTTGAGCTTCAGTTGTCTATTTTCCGCACACTCACCAAACTTAATGGCAATTTGGAACACAGGATCTTAAGCTTCAGCCAAAATGGAGATCATCATACCCTGCTTATTTCTCAAGTCTCAAGAGTGAGATAATGATGTAAATCACATGCATTTGCCTTCATACCTAAACATGTCTCAGGGTGAAATCTTTAACAGACTGAAATTTTGCCTTTAGCGTTAGTTTGATTTATTATTATTATTATTATTATTATTATTATTATTATTATAATTATTGATCCTTGTACTGCAGCAAGAGTAAGACTTGCAAAAAAAATGTGCAAAACTTACTTCTTCCTTTCGTTCTTTTCAACACATTCTAAGGAAACACCGAAAGGAATGTAAATGGAAGAAATGCCAGGCATGTGTTTACCCAAGCATCCGAGCGCCCTCCTCTTCTCCTTCTCCGAGTGGCCAGAGCATCATTTCAGCAAAGAATAAGCTGACCATGACGGTGAAGGAAGATTGCCTCGCATCTCCACGGAAACAGAGGTGCAAAGCACAGAACGGAGGTTTTCTGCATAAACAAAACAGGAAATGGAACAGCGAGAGAAAGCTACAAAGCTCAGTGAGTCACTCAAGGGTGGCAGGATTACTGAGGTGACGAGCAGCTTGACTGGTTCCAGCAACAACAAAAAAAGGTAACAGTAATGGGCTTCAGTGTGACACTGAGAGCAACTTTTGTAGGTGCTTGTAATTGTTGATTTAGTATTGTGTGCTTTTGTGATTCAGTTCTTAATTAATAGGAAGGAAACAAAGGGATAACAGCAGAGGTCAAATCTGAAACTTCATTTCCTCTGTGATTGGAAGCTGCAATCCTGGTGACATGGTAACAAATGGAAATGTGTTTATACAAAGTTTATAAAAATCAGCTATATGGTCTGAAATACAGTATAGGCTGGAAATACAGTACTGTGCACAACCACGTTTTTTTAGATTTTGTTTCCAAAGGGGCAGAATTTCCTGTATTTTTTATGTAATCTTAGAGAATAGTTCTCCAGGCTTCCTGATGAACTTTCCAGACTCTCAAGTTTTTGTCTTTTATGTTCAGTATATCTAATTTAAGGCGTAAATAAGTGAGAAACAGGTGCAGATGATGACAGATGATCAGGCCGGTGATTAGTTTACAGCTGATGCTAAATGCAGAGTGGTGGGTGTGTTTTTTTTTTTTTTTTTTTTTTTTTTGGGGGGGGGGGGGGGTTAGATAAAAGATAAAAGGTATTTGGCCAAACCTGTTAATTATTGAAGTTTTTCAGTTCCCAGCGAAGAACAATCTTAATGATTCGGCACACCAAGACATCTTGTTTCTTGTTTCTTGTCATCATTTTCTATTCCAACATGACCATGCCCTAGCGCGCAAATAAGGATTATAAAGACATGGTTTATTGTGGAAGAACTTGACTGGTCAGCACAGAACTCTGACCTCAACCCCATCAAGCACCATTGGGATGAACTGCAACAAACAGAGAAACATATTTGACAGACAATTATGAAAACAAAACAAAAAAAAACATTTACAAAAAGTATGTTAGAAAAAAATTAAATTAAATTAAAGAAAACCAGTAGCTAATTTTCTAACAATACGTAGCTGGTTCTGACAACAAAGAGCAAGTGATTAACTAACTAAACGTTTATTCATTTAAATCTTTTCTACATAAAAGAATAAAATTAAACATTCATTGTTGATTCTGCTTTATTTGTTGGTTACGTCTCAGTGTTAAAATGTCATATTTTTCTCAGCAGAAAACAATAAAAAGATGAAATGAACTTCCTGCTGTTGAGGTTTACTTGCAGTTTCAGCAGACGAAGCTAAACAGAGACAAATGACATTCACGTCAAGCTGATTGTAAATGGACAATAATGCACGTTGTGCATGTTGTATCTTCCAAATTGTTGTATACTGGTGTGATATTTTGCTGAGAGAGAGAGAGAGAGAGAGAGAGAGAGAGCTTTGTTTGTTTGCCTCAACACTGAGCTAAGCACATCTTAATTGTTTTTTCTTTTAGCCGCTTTGTTTCCATCATACAGTACAGTATGTCCCCTCAGTGAACGGTGATGGATGCGCATTTAGCTGGAAAGAATCCAATCTCTCAGTGATAAAAGGAAGTACTGAACAACAGATTCGATCTCTTCAAAAGTCTAAATGGACTAGAAATGCTAAATGCACTTAGCATACAGATGCCACATGCTAGTCCCAGTGCTCCTGGTGATTAGCACAAGCGCAAATGGGTTTTTCACTGCTTTTAAGTATTTGCTAAACACTTCATGAGGCCACTGCAGCACTAGTATAGATTGTCCCTACAGTGAATGATGTCACAGCATACGCTGTTGTTCCGTTTAAAATTTAAATAACTATTTTTCTTAGTTGAAATTAATTAGCATTAGTGCCGTGTGTCATATTAATTAGTTGAAGTAGTTGAAGAAAACATCTCAAAAGGAAATCATGTCCAAGAGGACTTCCATTAGTTCTTTATTATCACTAGCTATATTTGTTTCTGTATATTACATTTTTTTAATGAAAGTTTCTGTATTTTACTATTAGTTTCACAAGTTAACACAGGTCCTCCCTTAAAGTGTGTGTGTGTGTGCGTGTGTGCGTGTGTGTGTGTGTGTGTTAATGCTCCAGTTTAAATACCTCTCAGTGAACTTTTTTATTCCTCAAACGCTGTGTTTCACTTTCCATCAAATGCACTAAGACACGCCCCTTAAGCAACAAACCAGGGCAGGGGATCTTCTTATATAAGGTCACAACAAGGGGAAATTTAAATTTTACACAGATGGTTAAAAGGACAAAAAGTAGATCTCTCTCTCTCTCTCTCTCTCTCTTTCTCTCCCGTTCCCACTGTTTCTCTCTTTTTTCTCTGAATGGCTAAAACTGACCAAAAGATGATTTTTTCATGAAATGTCTTTTGAAAGCACAGGATACTTTTAGCTCAGAGTAACAGTAAATGTCTGTAATAGCACTTTCTTGGTTTAGTCTTGGTTTAGTCAACCCGTTTTTCTTTCCAAACAGTTTGAGATCAGGAGAAGCCATGATGCTTTGTAGGTCTGGGTTCACATTATATGTTTGATTTTAACATGTTGGACATTGAACAGGAGACAGTTCTAAGATCACATCAAATCAACAATCATAACACACTAACTTAGTCAATCCCTAAAAAACATTGAGGCCATCTTACCCTGCTTCCAGTTTTTCACTATGGATTCACCCAAATCATGCCCATTCTCATTATATAAACATTCTTGTTATCGCTTGGTAAACTGTTTATGTATTTATAATATTTTGGCTTGTCCATAAGTTTAAAAAAGACTGCATTTAACATGACTAGAAGAAGAAGATATTCTATGATCTCAGAACAGTTTGTATTATATCTTTGTATGATACTTAGGATTAACCAACAGGATGAATATTTTTTTCAGGAGAGATCCTAACAGTTTCTGTTTCCTGCTTGCAAGCCAACATTTTTCTATATTTTTTATATTTTGAAATGGAGCTCCTCAAGTGTGTATGCATGGACCGAGTTTAAAACTCTTTTCTTAAATATAATATTTTATATAGTCTGCAAAGCTGTAAGTTTTCTTTCATTTGGTTATGGTTCCTGTTTGTAATGTGAAAAGTGTCTTTTTAAAGAAAAAAAAAAAAGTTTTAAAGAAGAATCCATCAAAGTTAGACTCAAACTTTTCTCTAACATTCAGAACATGGTGTAGTAAGTTTATCTATTTCTCTTAACACGAACAGACGAGGAAAGAAAGTCTTGGTGCTTTTTTGGCAAATTGGAATTTCAGAAGTCACATAATTAATTACAAAATCGGCAGAACATTTCGAACTAGTCAAATTCCACATTAAAATGACCTTTGTTGTATTATTGAGTTTATTTCCTTACTTAATTATCCGCCCGCTAAGCCACACAAAGCGCACTAAAAGGTTGGTTGTTGAGCATTCATTCACGAGACAAGTTAATTACTCAGCTATTTCGCTCCACATTTCGCAGATCTTAAGGAATATTGTGTTTTTTTCTTGAAACAATCCTTCTTCTTAAAGGTTAATTGAAGGTCGAGCACCAGCATGGGTGAGCGTAACCTTCACAGAGACGGTCGTATTTGACAGGGAAATTGTCGGCGTGAGGGAAGAGAGGAAAGCTGGTCTGCTTCAGGAGAGATAACACCGGACCAGTGAAAGCCATAAAAGTACATTTGAACTCAAACACACAAACACACACACACATACACCGGCTTGGGCTCAGAGATACACCACAGACAAGTTCAGTGGTTTGGAAAGCAGACAGTGTCTTTTCGGTTTCTTTTTGCAATCCTGTATGCACAAAGAGCAGCTTAAGAGCGACACTGGTGAGGTGGGGAACAAGTCCTACTTCACAGTGGAGTCAATGGGCTTTTTAAAAAAAAGAATTGGGGTAAATCTTAGTAGAACCAGACTCACATAATAGTTTAGATGTATTTATTATAGAGTGATATTAAGTTGAATCAATCAATCAACATATAAACATGATTTTGAGATGTCTGTATCTCTTTCTCTCCATCATCTCATCATATCATCGGAGAACAAATCATTTCCTGGTCCTGGTTGGTGGACAAAGCAGTGCTACATGCCATGGCATAGGATACATCTATTAGTAAGTTTATTAAAATAAAAGTACCACCAAACTGACTTAATTGAGAGTATTGCAATAATTTAACTGTTGACAATTATATGTATTATCACCCATTAAACCTGATATCTGATGTCATCAAAGGTGGAAGGTAACCAAGTACATTAACTTTTTTACTGTACTTAAGTACATAATTCATGTATCTATTGTTTACTTGATTAGTTTGATGTTTTTTTTTTTTTTTTAATACAACCAGAGTGGTGTGTTGTAGCTGGCAGTGTTGGGGGACGGTACTTTTAAATTAACTAATTACATTACAAAATTACTGTCTTCAAAAAGTAATCAGTTACATTCCTGCATTACTTTCTGATAAAGGTAACTACTTTGAGTAATTTTCCATTGCAGAAAATGAAACCTCATTTGTGATTCCTGATGCATGTTGTTTTAGTCAAGACCTTTATAATTATTCTACCATCATCACTCAGTGAAGTTTGGTCCATAATCTGTTAACTACTAATACCCCTATTTCAAAACAACTTGAACATGCACACAGACCCGAGGTGGGAATCATACCCTCAACCCTGGAGGTGCAAGGCCACAGGGCTATCCATCATGCCACCATGCGGTCATTACCACTGTAATAAAATATTAGGCTTATAGAATTATGCACAAGAATTAATTTTATTGTAAGGCATAATGAGTATGTCCTGATACGGATTTGACAAGTAAACAAAGCACTCTCCAACAATGACTCCTTTCTCCAATCCCCTCCCATGCCGGATTTTTCCTGCTACACTCCATTAAGTACTGAGGGAAAACTTTATTTAAATGGTCTCAAAGACCGAGGTCGTGATTTAGGTCCATTTTCTATCTGATACGTCTCTTGCCTTGTGCTTGGCTTGCTTTTTGTCTCCATTATCGATACTGCTGAAATATACACGTAATGGAATTTCCATTCTCTGAGCGCTCCTGGCACCCTGGCAGATCGCCCAGGTTTGGATAGATTGCTAAGATAAGCTGAATTTTATCAAATCTCATCCATAAACAAACTTGCGAATGCAGCACACTAGTTCCGGCACAGGAATGCGTATCATTCTTTTCTACTTTGCTGCAAGTTTTTTTTTTTTTTTTGAAGAAAGTTTTTCCCCCCCGATTCACTTTTTAAGAAAATACCACCAAGATTTTCAAATATTCTTCACCAAATATACAGCGCTCATAAAAACTGCAGCGAGGAGAAGAAGAGGAAAGTCTCATAAGAAGAGAAAAGTTCATCGTTCATCGCCGAGGACGAAAGAATCGCGGTTAGTTAGAACGCCATTAGCGTCATTTGACCTTTCCTGTGGAGTTTAATGGAGGCCCTGGGACAAACCGCTAACAGAAAGACATCAGAGAGGAGCAGAACTACAGCCTTTCTTTCTCTCACATCTATTCCGGGCCGTGAGGTGTTTCAGTAAAGATGGCAGAGACGAAGGGCGATTATATATTATTCGTACCTCTCCGGGCCAACTTTTCCTGGGGTTCACCATGAAATGTGTTTGCTGGAGGAAAGTATCATCATGATTTTTTGAGATCTATGAATGTCTATTGCTGCTTTAATTTTCGAGTCTAAAGCTTGAAGGCGGTCATCATGTAATAATACAAAAAAAGTCATGAAAGATCCAAGATCATCCCAAATGTTTTTTGAGGACACAATGGAAAGCACAGCAATTTTGATGAACAACAGGTTGAGGGAACGGATAACGAACAAGACACTTCCAATCATTTGTGCTAACATTTTTCATTTGTTGTTGTTGTTGATCTTTTTCTTTTATTTTTTGGTTGCTCCTGGTAGGGGATCAACACAGTGGACCATTTATCTCCATCTAACTCTGTCTACCACATCTTCCCTCATCACTTCAATCTCTTGCATGTCCTCTCACACCACATGCATAAACCTCCTCTCGGGCCGTTCTCTTCTCCTCATGCTTACCAACTCCATCTCGAACATTCTCCTCCTGATATACCCCTCATCCCTCCTCTGCACATGTCCAAAGCACCTTAATCTGGTCTCTTTAACTTTGCCCCCAAACTGTCCTCTAATATACAGTACTCATTCCTTATCCTGTCCATTCTCGTCGCTTCCACATCATATTCAGCTCTGCTTCATGTCTTTTTGTCAGCGGTGAAGTCTCCAAACTGTACAACGTCGCAGGTCTCACTACCGTCCTGGATGCCTTTCTTTATTCTTCACTAACTTTCAAACAGTAGTATTATATTTCACAAAAAAAAAAAAATTAAGTCAAAATTCTATCACTTTGGAAATTTCTTTTATCTTGTCTCGTCTGATTAAATATTTTACAGACTGGTTCAGCACTTAAAGATGCCTGACGTTCAATAGATTTTTCTGGGTCACAGGCTAACTGAGGCCGGATCAACGAATCAAAGAAACATCAATTGAACTTGCATTTTTGTGAATTCCTGTCAATCCTGGTCTCTGATTAAGTAAAAGATCCTTTGTTTTTGCTGACTGCCTCGTTTGTGGCTTACCCTCCAGTCATGTTTTTCTCATCAGGCGTTTCTGTGAGCAGTTTGATTTCGCCTGGATTCATATCTCATATATCATGCATGGATCCTTATTCCATTCTGTTAGTTATTATATCAGTCAATATACTCCATTCACGAGCATCACTCCTCCAAAAAATGTTTAAAAATTCCACCATGTCACATTTAGCAATTATAACAAAATAAAAACACAGAAGCAGGCGAGGCATAATTCGATGGCACTTAAGTCTGGCAACCACGGAGCAAATGACAAGGCTTAGCAGGGTGTTGTAATTGGAATATTTGCTCATCTCGTACTTGCTGCGTTAAGTGGGACCACCAGAAACATGTCATGACTGCTGCGAGGCTCAGTAGCGCTCCGTTCAAAACGCCGGGTTTTGTCTCCTTTTGTTTTAGGCACAGCAGGTTCAGGCAGCACCGAGAGAAAGCCACAGTTACGGCACTTTATGCTAATTGGTCACCAACCCATCCATGGAAATGAGTCATGTCAAGATTCCAACAAAGCAGATCGACATGGGAAGTCCAATCTTCCTACCTCAATTAAACCAAGTCAAACTTGATCTGATGGTCAGACAGGTTTCTATTGGGGTGAATCAGGAATGGCTGGACTCATTGAAAAGCCGTGCCAGATTTGTTCAGTTGAGAGAAGTAGTTTTATATGACGATCTCTCTCTCTCTCTCTCTCTCTCTCTCTCTCTCTCTCTCATTTTGTATCCTTGCAACATGGTGCTATAAGGATGTGAAGCTTCTCTAACTGGCCTGAAGTGAATTAGTGAGTTAGTGGTATATTCACCTTAACTCACACAGCCAAAACACAGTATTAGTGCTAATTTTTATTTCATTTACGTTATACTTATAATAAACAGAAAATGTGCATGCCAAAGAAGCTACATCTGAAGTTTATGCAAAATGCAAGTTAAAAATCTCGCTTCCCTAAAAATTTTAAGTTGCTAACTTCAGCTGTTTTAGAGAGATGATTTTATATGTTCCCCAGAAAAAGTCATTTTTCATCATTATACTGTCTCGCTTCAAAAAATAATCATTTAAAATGCAAATTATTCATATTTCTTTATATGTATCAATACTTAAATTGGTGTAAGCTTCTAGAATCAAATGACCTGAAAAAACTCTTGCTTAAATAGTTTTTTTTGGGAAAAAGCTTAAAAAGCAAAAAATCTGTAGTGTCCGTAACCATGTGAAATTCATGTTGTAATATATCTTAACAATTTTGCATTTTAGAATAATACACTTTTACAGGTTTATGTCTTTTCATGTGAAATCTAAACTGGCCAAGTTTCATCTGATTGACAATTAAGGTTATTTTAAAAAGGTTCTGGACAATAAATAAACATATATGAAATTGTATTTAGCAAATGTCTCTCTGTTTATCTGATAAAATATATAAATGCGTATGCATATTTACAAAATAAGAAACATGATTATAAAAGATAGTTACAGAATTACTTCATATTCCTACAAAGCACTAACACTGGAGACTCCTTCCACATCACGTATGTTAAGTAACATCATGTTGAGAGGTTTATGTTTTACCGCTTAGATCTACAGTATTTAAAGCACCTGCCATACAGTCCCCTTTCAATAAGCTCTTATTATAGAAATGATCACATGTTTAGAGTAGTGTGCTAAGATAACACCGTCTGACCGATTAGATTTAGGCAATCAGAAATAGAGACAGAAAATAGAGCACAGCATGTCGCCTAACATAACCCCCTTCGAACACTGAACTGTGTGAGAAAATCCGGCTCTTCTCCAGCAGGCCGTCGTGCTGAGAGATTTCACAACGTTCCTCAGCTATTCCGGGAACGAGAGCCCGACATGCACTGCAACTCGAAGGAAATAAATAATCGAAGAAGAAAGAGCCTGAAGAAATCTCCCAGCGACAGTGTGTACGTATCAACAGCTCGGCTGATCCCCCTGTGAGCAGTGACAGATGCTTTTGAGGTCCAGGCAAAGCCCGGCGTACAGGAGGAAATGTCAGAAGGAGAGGAATTGTTCTGCTGATTAAAGCGAACTTAAATGATCTACAAGAGAGAGAGAGAAAAATATATATAGCAAGCAAGCATCATCATGCTTTTTATGGACAGATTACTTTCAGCTGTCTAACTGAAGGCTGTTTATCCTTAAGATGAATTTAAAATGCGCAAGGTAGAGAGCGTTTAGATACTGCAGCACTCCATAAACTCACTTGTAGCGGTGAATTATCGTTAGCCTGAAGCGCTTTTCACATCTCCACACCGATTTTATACAAATGATCACCAAAACACATAAAAAATACAGAAACAAAGACGATAAAGGATCGTTTCATCTTTTCCAATGCTAGCGGTGTTTTATTGATGGAAGAACATGTCATACGTTTTAATCTGTTTAGAGTTAGATTAAATGTTGAGGATTGTCCATGACACGAGTAGGCTCCCATTATCACTATCTATTGATCTTCATGAGGCGTTCAAGTCAAACCTGGACTTCTGAACGAAGCCGTAAAAGTGATCGACATTTACAGTGCCGTGATGGGACTCTGTGAAAGACGATCTCAGCCGTGGTGCTTCGGAGCCCACTGTGGTCGCTCCTGTGAACATTGGTCGCTACTGTGGAAAATCTGTGTGAACTGAACACACAATCATTCACTGACACCACTTGCATGTTAAGGGAACTCGGCTGGGAGTTATCATCACGTCCCCCGTGCAGTCCTGGACTTGCTCCAAGCCATTTCCACATGTTTGGGCCATTAAAGATGTTCCCGGGAGGCCTGGGTTTCAGATGTAATGCAGGCGTACTGAGAAAACGTTCTACCTTGTTGGTGTCCAAGCAATAGTGAGACACTGGGATGAGTACATTAGTGTAGCAGGAGATTATATAGAGAAATATAGGGAGTTTCTAACAGATTATAGTACAGTTTTCTGTTATTCTGCACAATCGGGTCAAACAACTTGGACCCGAATGCCCCTCATGAATATTGATACTCAGTTTCAACTGATTTAAATTCAACTGCCACAATTAACTATATTGACCTGTACATTAGCACAGGTATTTACAACAGTCACCTCTGCCAGAAATATAATCATCATTACTGTACCTGAGGGGGTGTGCAAAGTTTTTTGCACTTTATCATTCTCGTAATCTGGCTGCTCCACGGCTGTCAAGAACAAAACAACAATGTTATTTATTACTAATATTCAGAAATAAACGAATAACTTAAACAAACCTATGGAGGAACACCATGGTGTCTCCTGTGCCTTTCCAGATGTTCCAGTACTTAGTGTTACTACTCTTCATCAAGGCTCCCAGACCTCACAGCACAACTCTAACTGCTGAGCTCACGTGACTGTTTAACAGGATGCTTTTTGCATGTTGACGTATCTACCTCCGGTGCAGCCATATGCTACGCTGGGAGTCGAGTGGGTACAAATAGGCAGCGCTTCTGAACGGCGCTCATTAACGGCCCTGATAGATTCCCACAGCAGACGAGCACCACAGTCGACTGGGCAAATGAGCACCAGAAATTACATAAATAACCACTTGGGCTTGAGGTTGTCATTTGAAATCAGCCTCCCATCTCGTGCTCATGCTCTCACGCTCTCCTGCGCACACTGCGAAGCACGACAATTAAAAGGCTTCAGCTCATTGCCGTTATACCTACAGTACGCATCCGATGCACAGAATCAACTCCGACGTGTCGTTACTGCTGGTGAATCATCCATCCTCCGATTCATCAGTCCACCCACCAATCCACCAATGCGTCCATCCATCTATCCATTTACCAAATCCATCGCAACTCTCTTCTTCCTCATTTTATCTCCTCGTCTGTCAAGACATCACGAGCCACCTTCCCAACTCGGTGGGTTGCAGGCCTCATTAGCAGGAAATCTTGTTCATATGCACCACATATCCACAGCTATTGATCTCACCCTCAGCAGGCAGGGCTTTTTTTGTTGCTGTTTCCTTTTTTTTTTTTTTTTAAATAAGACACGACTTCCAATATGATTTATTCCCCGAACATGAATTTAACCCCTCCCACCATCTCCTTATTTTATTGTTCTTCGTTGAGGACGATATCCTGATTCGCTTTCGAAAGGAGTCTCCTTGGATTGAAGAGCCGTCGTCACGCATGACTGCCCCGATTTTTCTCTTTTAATGCGCCCTGAGAACTTTTATCCATTCCAAAAAAAAAAAAAAAAGAAAAAAAGAAAAAAGGAATCTCACTTGCCGTACAGCATCCAAAACAGCTCACCTTTATCTCAGGACATTTAAAATACATGTCGTGATTCTATTTAATCGATACTGACTCCGGGCATCAATGGCGAAACCGCATAACGGCGCTGTAACTAGTAAGAAAGGAAAAAAAAAACAAGTCATCTTGTCACTGTCTTGTTACGACACCTACTCAGATTCGGTGCCAAAGAGTTCATTTAATTACATCGGAAAACTCTGGATATCTTCCACGCCGTCTTGTTAAACTGTTTCTGCTCGGATATGAAGGACAAAACTTGAAGGCTTATATCACATTCTTCAATACTTCTTTTTTTTTAATAAATAGTGTTTATATAGCGTGGAGACACATTAACATTTTTTTTTTTTGTAAATACAACAAGGAAAAATGTCATAGCAAAACAAAAACACATGATCAGACACAACAAGATTAGACCTTAGCAACTTATTGCTAGTTCTAAAAATGAGGTTAATTCAAGAGAAAAAAATAATAACCTGGTGTCTAAAGTACTTCTTCATCCTCCCAAATCCCACAGAAAAAAACTCTGTGACCCCATATCATAACATTGCCACCAGAGGCTTGTACAGTGGACACTATGCATGATGGGAGCATCGCTTCATGTGCTTCCCTTCTTACCCTGACACGCCCATCACTTTAGAATAGGATAAAGCTGGACTCATCAGGTCACATGACCTTTTTCCACCACTCAAAAGACCAATCTTTATGCTCCCTCGCAAACTATAGCTTTTCTTTATCTGATGAGTCTCACTGATGAGTGGTTTTCTTATGGACACACAGCTGTTTAGTCCCAATCCTGTAATTTTCCATCCCTTATATGAAAACTTACAGTTTTTACTATTAAACATGACCCTGATTTATACTCTTGCATTTTTATCATGAAACTTCATCAAGAGTTTAAACGCATTTTCACATTTTACCATACTCAAGAATGATTGCTCCCCTGCTGGACAGCGTTTGTTCTCCATTCTCGTGTACACTTGCGTATTTACACTCTAGAACACAGCAGGTGGCAGTATGCACCCACTGTGTGTGGTTTGAACAGAACGAATAAGTTAACCTTTGCCCTATGCCTAATAGTATTGATATTTTGGAAGGAGTAATGCTCTTGAGTTCCTTCCTACTGTGTCGGTAATGGCTGCGTAGGTCAGAAGATGAGATTGGTGTGTACTACAGTACATGCACACACAGATTTTTGAGGAGACAGACAGCACTGCTGACACGTCTAAACAGCAATCTATCCATTCTCAGGTACGTATGCTGTATCATCGTCGAGACCAGCTATTCAAGCAGACATGGCCACGGTTCCCGAGCCTGAAACGATTGCATTCTCACTGATCAATATGAACCAGACCTTTGTGTCAGTGATAGCAGGAATGCCCTAAGTGACCCCCTTCATGATGTTTTTGTTTCTTCCATGAACTTGACAGTGCAACACCATTCTTCCAGGTTTTAATAAAGTCTTTGCTCTTGTAACTTTAATGTATATTTTGGTTGATGTAGGCCAATAAATTCATCTGTCTATAATGATGACTCTTCTCATGGCCAGGCAGTGCAGTAAATGAAAGCATTCGCATGGCATCTGCAGGCCTCGTGATGAGAATGTTGCTGTGCTAAAACGCTGTAGGTTACTGTAGATCACAGCAGTAGTTCTCAACCTTATTCCTGATGGACTATTTCATACAGTAGTTTTCCCTACTCTACTCCACCCCCTTCAATTAAGAAAGGGCTGTTAATTAATTTAATCAGGTGCACTAGGAGCTGAATAAGCACTTAAATGTGCAGAGCAGTGATCCTCCAGGACCAGAGTTTTACAGAACCACTGTATTACAAGAACGTGTAGGGATGCGAGTTGAAATCTATCCTGAATACCATGAAATGTCGTTCCACTTTCTTAGAGGACACACTCAGCAACAGCTCCTCTATAGGATTAAAGTTATGTTTACAGGTAACCGGTTGAAACATTCTATAAAAGGGACACACAGTGTAAACTATTGACTTACAGGTTTGCACAACAAGTCTGAAAGTGTATTCGCAGTGTATTGCATTGTGTCCTGTTTGTTACTGTCTGCACATTTGCACAAGTGCACTTTATGGTGTCTTTTTGTATAGTTCTTGGCTAGTTGTTTTAAATTATGGTGTTAATTTGTTGTCTTAGCTAGTTAACTATTTAAGTGCCTTAGCTAATTTAGTTAATTTATGGTGTCGATTTATGCTGAATGTAACACCTTGAATAAAAGGCACACAGACAGTAGCTTTGCACAAGTCTGAAAGTGTATTCACAGTGAATTGAGCACTGAACTGTATATGGCTGAAATGACAATAAAAGCCTACTTTTCTTAACTTTACTTGAAAATGATGCACCGCTGATGTGTGTAAATATATGCAGAGCAAATGAGCAATTTTAACTTTTAAAAAGGAAAAAAGTATATATAATGATCATAATATTTAACAATAATTTTTGGTTAATTCAACAAAGCTGATGATTTCCTTGAGGGGTGCCAATATTTTTTCACAAACATCTGATGGGCTCTAATAAGTGAATTGTATCATTTTTTATACAAAAAATGTAACATATTGTTTTATTTTCTACATCATGCTGCTTGCTATAATATTCTATAATTTCCAACAAGGAAAGATAAGTAATTTTTCTCCATATTTTATTTCTCATAAACTTTATTTTATGTTAATCTATTTTCCACTTGTACTAATAACAACTAATCCCTGAAAACAAAAGCAACTAAAATAAATAAATAAATAAAAGGAAAATAGAGTTTCAATTGCAGTCATCATTCCTAGCTGAGGGGGCACAAACTTTTGCACTCATTGCTAACGAACTGTAAAGAAATTCAGAAATTCTGACAGCTTTACTTTTCTGAACTTTATTCCGGAACTATTCCAATTCCCATTCAAAATTGACTCAGGTGCTGACGGTGAAAAGAGAAAAAGGCGTCGTGTCACGGCCGATGGCAAAGCAATTCTTTGTCGCTGTCTCGTTAACATGTTACTGCTGATCTGGTGCACAACTTTTGCATAATTATACCTGGAAAGCTCCAGGGATCTTCCATCATAGATCGCGAAGAAGTATAATAGATGCTAATGTAAAATAAGTAACAAGACTTTAATGATTAGCCAGTTGTCTCGCTTAGCTAATTATTTCTACTGAAGCTCGTTAGAGCAGGAGGACTCGTGGAGATATTAATATTCATCCGCCTTTACAAACACTGAGCTTTGTGTGGCTGCGCTGTCTAATTGTAATTCTGTCTTTTAAGCGCCGATGGCATCTGGGTGATTACTGTAAAAGTCAGCCGTCAACATGACACCACACAGCCAGCGCTAATTTCATTAGCCTTAACAAGCTTAGCGCTGTCATGAATTACAATGAACGTGCCATGGCTCAATTTTCACTCCTTTACATAACATTCTTTTGTGCTGCTGCATGTTAATGACACTTAACCCTCCACGNTTCATATCGGTTCTGATACCAGTGTTCTTCTCAACGCTTTATTCTTCCTTTGTAGTCATGGTTAATCCTTGTTAACGCTCTGATTGCTTTCTTTTACTTTACTGCGGAAAAGTTTCGCCTGACTTCCTGCAATATGTTAAACCGCATGTAACAAGTCCATTACTTAGAACAAAATACATATATTAAAGAGAAAATAATGATATTTTGCTGAAGAGAAAAAGTCATACTTTTACATAAACTTGGGGTATACTTGTTTTCAGCAGCTAACAAGTTAGTTTAAGAAGTACAGGGGGTGTTCAAGTCAAAAGCAGAACTTTTTCTGGTGAATGAAAACGTAAAACCAATTGACATTTACCAAAGTCTATAAGCACAGTTCGGGGAGGAGACTCTTAGCTTCAGGAAAAACATTTTTAATGTTTTAAAATGTCCTTGAATGACGATCCTCAGCAAGCACACTGCAATAAACAAGCAAGGTCTTAGTATACGAGTATATTATGTAAAAAGTAAAAAGTGTTTCTTTATTTTTAAATCTCTTATTTCTTTTTTGTTGTAATATTGTAGGTTGACAGCAGTCGTATAAGCATCTCACTTCATATGATACTGTGTATGACTGTGTATGTGACGAATAAAATTTGAATTTGAATTTGAGTAGTACGCATGTGCCAATGGTTGTTCTCTCCCGCGTGCGTGTTGTGGCATTGTGGGTAATCATCTCCTATACTGACTCAGTGCGTGTCACTCATAGTCAACATCCATGTGCCCATGTATTGTTTATCATAACGTTGTGACCACATGTGTGTGTGCGTGCATAAAACATTATTTTTTGTGTCAAAGAATAGTGACTGTTCTTTAGTAACTGTACTGCAACAACAGCCTTTGTGTTGTTGCAAGTGCAGGAGATGAATCTGTTTAACAACAACGCAATGTCACATTTCTGCGAAATCCTTAAAAGTAGGCAAAATCAAGAGGTTCCATGTTAAAGAAGACAGAGCAGTGATTCTGTTAGTATGTGTATGTGTGTGTTTGTGTGTGTGAAAGTCATCCTACATAGTAGCCCCCCTACTCTCCTCTCCATTCCTATCAAAGGGAAGATGTCTATCAAAAGCATACAGTGCAGGTTAATTTGTTTTATTTTTACTTTAGATTTTGTAGTAATTATTTAATATAAATATTTTTGGGCTGTTGAACAAATCAGTTTCAATTATTTCTTATGGGGGAAATACACCTTTGATAAACGAGTGTTCTGAAATACAAGCATGCTTCCGGAAAACAAAGTATGCTTGCAATCCAAAGTTCCAATGTAAATTTGAAATCTGAATTTAACCAGTCCCACTTTGACTAATTCTTTAATATACCAATTTCTTTTAATTTTAGTAAATAGTGTGCCTTAACAATTCTCATTAATGCCCTAAAAAACTTTTTTTTTGGTAGTTTGATGATAGTGGAAAAAAGGTGGAGCTTCTTAAAATCACCTAATGTCATACATATATATTTTCCAGATTTTATATGTTTATTATTATTATTATTATTATTAGTAGTAGTAGTAGTAGTAGTAGTAGTAGTATTCACTCATACTTCTTTTTGAGTGTATTTGTGAGTCATAACTTTTACTCAGTGTTAAAATGTTTAGTTCTGATGCTAGATTTGTCTAAGGAACCGCCCAAACAACTACCTCAAGATTGGACCTTCATCATATCTACACACCGTTCTCCAGATTCTTTGTAGTCTCAATTTAGACCAAAAATGGATCTGTGACAAATAGATAGCTCATAATGGCAACATGCTAAAGGCGTCTGTGCGTTTTGGTGCAAGACGGCACTAAACTTTAACTAGGCCAGCGGAGATAAAAGAGGGAATAGGACAGAATAGTGTAAATGTCATATTTTCAGCCTGAAATTCAAATGTCTATTCCTGAAGTGACCCAAAATTATATTCTCAGCGCCCCCCCCCCCTCCCCCAAACAAAACTTTTTTATTTTTGGATATCATTCTGGGACAGTTAAAATCTCAGAATCTTATTGCAAGTTCATAAAATGTGGTTAAATTGAGAAGTTAAACAATAAATAAATAAATAAATAAATAAATAAATAAATAAATAAATAAACATGTTACAGGTAAAAATAGTAAATTAGAGCATTGCCATGGTCTCTGCAAGCCTCAGAAACAAGAGCAGGTTATAATACAGAAATGAGAAAGTGCAGGGGGTAGTGCAGAAATCTATCCCGAATACCCAGAAATGTGTTCCGCTGTCATGAAACATTTAACAGCAGCCACTTTAAAGGTTTCAAAACTAACTTTATAAACAAATAAACAAATAAAAAAAAAATAAATAAATACTTGGATTTTTTTTTTAAATATACATATTGTGTATAAAGGCAAAAGGTACAAAAATAATATAATATTATTAATTATAAGAACATGGTGTCCTTTAGAAAAAACATAAATAAATAATAAATAAAAAGATATTTAAACAAATAAAAAGAAATAAATAAATGAATAAACTTTCCAAATATGGAGTTAAAATGCAAATGATAGTTACATACATAAGCATAGAAAAAATTGTAATAATAATGATAAATAAATAAATTAATAATAATAATAATAATAATAATAATAATAATAATATATAATTTACAATGCATCGCATGGGTCAGATTCTTGTTTTGTTTTTTTCTGCGTCAGCTTGCATCAGAATACTGCTGTTTAATTCAAAATTCGTTCCTGACTCTTAATAACCAAAATGAGTCTATCCATATTTAATAGCAGGGTTATGGACTGCTGTATTGGGTTCTTATGAAGAATTAATGAGTGAGGCAGGTACAAATAATGCAGGTCTCTGTTGACCTTGTGCCGAGGGACATAGACATCAGACGGGGCTTCATATTCCATTTTCATATTCAGATGAACTACGCTGCTGATGGTGGAAAAGAGAAAGGGAAAGAGCGAGCAGGAGTGAGAAAGATGTGGCCATCCTGCCAAGTCTGACATACGGTAGCCTTGAGACGTGTCATCTTGGGTGAAAAAAGAAAAAAAAAAGTGATGGTGCATTAGTGCTCCACATGCTCCGCCTGCCAGTAGGAGGAAGATGAGTCCTGCATGCACACACACACATGCACACACATGCACACACACACACACACACACACACACACACACACACACACACACACACACACACACACATACAGTCGAGGGAATGGTCCAAAACATATTTCACAAGTCTAACAGATTTCACAAGTCCATTAATAGAAGATCGGAGCCGTGTATCACTGATAACACGGTCTCTTTTTTAAAACATGAAAATCTGGACTCTCTGGGTTTATACAGCCACGATAGAACCACTTTAGCTGGGATGAAAAAGAGTTGGGAAAACCTTTTCAATGCATATTTGTGAATGATGACCGACGGGGTCATTAGAAGCTTACATAGAGTACTCTCAGCAGTTTCATATCGCCTGGCGTGTACAAGTTCATCTTAGCATTTTCATGACAATTTCCAAGACTGCAGAAAAAAAAAAAAAAAAAAATGGTACTGATGCTCAACTCCATCCATGTTGGAAAAAGTTGCTTTGGGTACTCAACAATCAGTCACAGACTTTGTCCATGTTGCTAGCCTGCCATGAGATGGCGAGTAAAGTGCACATGGTGACCTTTAAACAAATGCTAATGGTATGGATCGGTTCCTTGTTAGACGGCTTTCTGGCTTAAAAGATGAGCAAGCTCTGATTGATAGTAATACATCCAGCTCATGGGCGTTAACCCTCAAATCAAAGCATGCTTGTCAATGCTAAACACACATCAGGATCCCAAAAGAATGTGCGGTATGGAGACAGAGAATGTGTAGGGACGCTTGAATTAAGATTGCAAAGAAGACTATGTAGTGACTGAGCTGATGTTTAAAACAGCTGATTGGTGGATTAAGTCGTCAATCAAGTGCCATATCAGGGATAAATCAGCAGGAAGCTGCTGACCTCACATCCAGCAGAGTAATCCTTACAGATCAATGCTGAATGACCCTGACGTGAATCGATACACAACGTGTCTCCGAGTTCAAACAAAGTGAACACACTGTCACTCTTTCTTAGTGACTTCAGACCCTTGTTTTCACATACCACATTTGGATGGTTAATGGATTTTCGCTTCCCAAAGATCATCTAGTTCTCATACAATCGTTTAGAGTAGTGCACTCTTAGCAAAAGAAGTGTTCCTCAAGGATTCTTTAGGAGGTTTAATGGACAGAGGCTTCCTGAAGAGTCTGCTGAAAAGACGGTTCGACAAAAGACACGACTTTAAAAGAAAAGCCAAAGAAAGACCAATAAGGGTTTCGGGGAATTCCATGCTAAGGTCAACCTCACTCTGAGGGGTTGGGGGTGAGGAGCCGAGGGGAAGTAGGCATAATTCATAAGGTTCCTATTAAATCAAGGAAATACGCTAAAATACTACTAAACATGTGCTTTTAGTGACTACTTGTACATTAACAACAAAGTCCAATGCTACGCATCAGGAAAAACACAAAAGCACAAAATTGACTACAAAGACAAAGTGAGAGAAAAAAAAATGAGTAAAGTACCAGAGAAAAGGCTGATTTCATAAGTTAATTGTTTTTTCATGCGCGAAAGTCTTAGCCAAAGGTGTCTTAAAGAAAAAGGTTCTACATTCAAAATACTACTATAAAAATAGCAGAAACAGGAATTAATGAAACAAAGACAATAACTTGTGTGATGAGCCTATGCTTAAAGCACAACTAGTTTTCAAATCTACACTTTGTGTTCATTCATGGCAGTGGTCTTCAAAATTTGTAGAGTTTGTAGAAAACCTGTACGCTCCTTTAAAAGTTTGTGCTAATAAAATGAGGCATATTTTCAGAACGTAAATGATTCTATGAATTTAGAGCTTTTATTTGTGGTACTCATGACTGCAATCGCTTGAATTGTTCCACGCACAATTTCGTACCCAAGTCTCCATCACTGAACACTTGGTAACCTCAACAAAATGGACTTTGCGCTATATGAACTAAAAGACAATTTCCGTTATACAGTTGCACTTTCAACCTCAGAACACTCAGTAATGAAAGGCGCTGATTTATGGTCACGGTATCTGATATAACCCGAATGAGGAACGATTCTTCTGGAGGTTTTTTCCCTCAGGGATTTTTCCCCCTATCATATCCAACTTGCTTATTAGAAATAAATTATTTTATTCCTGTAATGCAGCTTTGCAACAATGTCCATTGTTAAAATCGCTCCATAAATTGAGTTTAAGAGAGATTGTATTTTAAAAAGTATGCAATTTAATTCATTGACACTTTTTGTATGCCACATCCATAATGCTGGAGCTTCCCTGTTAGATTTAACCTGAGGGGGAACCTTGAAGAGAGAATATGGAGAAAATACAGTACTAGGTAGACGTCTAACAATGTTTCTCTAGGGTTCTTAGGATTACCTGGAACTGTTGTAGCTGTAGGGCTCAATATGGCTCATCGTACAGTGTATAAGGGTTCGATACAAGGTTATAGAATGAAGAATAAATTGTTTAAACAGTATGAAACATTTGTAATATTCCACTATATCTAATTTACTCTTTATATTTCATACTGTACAAAGTTGCAGGAGGCCTGAAGCCTATCCAAAATTCAAATTTTTATTTAATATACAGGATATATAATATAAAGTGAAATGCTTACACAACTGTTTGTGACCTAATGAAATAAGAGAGTAAAGTGACAATAGAAAATATATGAGAAAAATATGTAATAATTATGTTACAATAAAATAAATTATAACATAGAAATATATAAAAATGTTAAAGTATGAACTGTATAAATAAACTATATGAAATATATGGAATGTGCAATGTGAAGCAGTATGGGCGGTCATGGAGTGTGAAATTAAATGATGAGCAGCAGAGTTACTGTCCATCTTCAAAGTGCAATAGTTAGTCCTCATTTGTGTCTAAACAGAACAAAAAATGTGCAAAATATGTGTCCTGTGCAATGTACAAATGTTCACTGTGGTTGGTATTGTGGTGTGCTTAAACACATGTGAAGGAAACATACAGTTGCACATCCTATCAGTTGAGTCCTTTATGGAGTTCTGGTTAAGAGCTTGTAGCTTCTTCTCAGTCTCTCTGTGTTGGCCTTCAGGGCGTGGAATCACTTTCCTGACTGCAACAGAGAGAAAAATCCATTGTTGGGGTAACAAAGGTCCTTCACGACCTTGGTCCAGCACCGACTGTTGTAAATTGAGCGAAGGTCAGGGAGCATGGTACGACTGGTGCACTCAGCTGATCCAGCTCGTCTGTCCTGCATGGCGCTGTTCCCAAGCTAGGTTGTGATGTTTCCTGTCAGGATGCTCCAACCAAGCGGTCCCTGTTGGGCCCTTGAGCAAGGCCCTTAACCCCAACTGCTCAGATGTATAATGAGATAAAAAAAATGTAAGTCGCTCTAAGGGCATCTGCCAAATGCCTAGATGTAGATGTAGATGATGAAGTCTTTCTAGCCACTCAAAGCACTTCATCATTACTGAAGTCAGCAGTGATGAAGGCAGTAGACAAGGCAGTAGTCATTGAGGGAAGCAGGATGGGGTACACCCTGGCTAGGGTGCCAATCCATCAAAGGGCACACAAACACCTACTCATATATCATACACTATGGGCAATTAGGGAATCCCAATTGGACTTTGAGAGGAACCTGAAGGAAACCCACCATGCATGGGTAGAACATGCAAACTCCACACACACAGGCCAGAAGTGGAAATCTGAAGCTGGATGTGCGAGGCCAGAATGCTTACAACTACAGTAGCTAGCAGTTCTGTCCAGCACTGTACCTGTACAGAAAAAAAGGATGTACTTCTAAGAAGAAGATTCCCAGCCTTTAAAGTATATGTTAAGAGAAAAGATGGTAGTTATGATGAGCTTCTTCTGATTGTGTAAAACTGCTTTGCGAAAATAACAATTGTTAAAAGTGCTATACAAATAAAATTTAATTGAATGAGTATACTGGCAATGGAGGGGGGAAATGGGTACATGTACATAAAAGCACTGATTAAAAGTAAAATAAATTAAATAAGTAGGTCAAATGATCAGAAACTTAAAGGGTCCAGGATGTTTTAACACACATTATCTCATGCCATACTTCATGTTTCACTCATGCTCGTGCTGTCGTACCTACACATGATATCAGTACTCTTTTTTTGGTTTTAGATTTTTTTATATTCTGCAGTATACAATTACATTTGGCATATTCTGTGTAATTAAAATAACTTATATATTTCAATTTTTGCAAGTGTGTAATTTTGTAGATTTTTTAAAAGACAAAAATCTTTAGTTTACTTGTATTCTTCTAGTGCAATTTTCCTTATTTTAGTGAAATCTTTCCTCCTTTCTATTCTTTCTATCTTTCCCTTTTAGGTCACAGACAATCATATAAGCATTTCACTGCATATTATACTGTGCATGGTTGTGTACATGACAAATACAAACTAGTAGTTGAATTTGTCTCTGACTGATGAAGGTAACTTATTCCATGCGATTATTGCTCTTGGAGAAAAAAAAGGAGCGTTGTCGTGACAATTTTCAAGTAGGTGAGACTGTGATTTCTTCTGGCTCTGGATGGGGCAGGGTGGATGCAATCCAGGAACATGATGTCTACTAAATGATGATGTATTTGGTAGAAAGTGCAGAGTTTGATCTTGATATTGCTTCCCAGTCTTATTCTGCCAACATTTCGGTGGGACTGCTGCGGTTATGAAATCCGCTGCAGACAAACCTGGCTCCTGTTCTCTGTATTGCTTGGACTTTATCTGAGTAAGACAAATGCCATACTTTTAGGAAACATCCTGATGAACCGGTCATGGCAATCAGGTATGTTTACAGTAGTTTTGGATAACCCCAGAGCAGGTTTACGTTCATTCAGACGCTCAGCTCGTAATATTACCCGGCTGGCGTTTCGACGTCTTTATCAGTTCTCACTACGGCCAGGCTCAATATTTCTAATTAAAAACCTATTGATGACTACAAAAAGCTGTTTACTGATGATGGGCGAAAGCCGCTGCTCTTTTTTTGTCCAGAAGTTTGCGCCATTGCAAGATGAAACACTTTTAATTGGCCTATTTATTTTTATTTTTTATGGAGAATGTCAGACGTGGAATAGAGTCATGCCGAGTTAAACAGTCACGGTGTTGTTTACAGATAACAGCTAATAGGAAGTTGATTACATTTGGCATTACGGTGGACAGTATTTGTGTCGTGCCTGGTACGTGGGGTGGAACAAATTGCCGAGCACGGCTTTGTGAACTCGACTTAATTTAAAGCGCAATTCCGGCGACAGTTACCGCTTGTCACCCATTTTCAGAAGCTGGACTTCGAGGATAGAAGATCTGAGCTTCAGCTGATTTTTTACGTACATTGAGTTCTTATATATGTTTTTATCCTAGATTTAGCTGGATTGAAGCATGCTGGACGTTTTTTGTTCGCTTTGTAAATGAATGCTGACCCAAGCCAGTGAAGGAACTGAATGTGGACACGTTATCGTTTTTCAACATCTTCATCTTTGCAATGTCGATCTCCTACTATCTACTGCACAAGCAACAGACTTTGGAAATTTTTCTGAGATGTTTGCACGGATTTCAAATGTTCTATGTACAGTTGACAGAATTATTGGCACCCTTTAAATGAACATGCGACATAATTGAAACGAACAGATCCCTCAAAGAGCAAACTCTTTTGCCCTGAAAATGTGAAATAACTTTGTTGCCCAAGTTGCCTGTTGACTCAACACCTTCTGACCAATCAGAATCAAGCAGTAGGTGATAAAAGATGAAGTTTGCCAGTTAAGGCTAACACTAAAGGCTATCTCCAGCTCACTATTTTTTACAGAGACCAACAAGCCTTGAATGAAATCTCTAGCATCTTTGAAGCCTGGGAAATACTCTTGAGAATCCCTCCAGAGATTTGCAAAGAAACCACCTGAAAAGTGCTTCAGGCTCCCAAACTTTCAAACATAATAATTTCACAAAACTACAAAAAAAAATCGTTTCACCAAAACTTTAAATAAAAAAATTTGAGCAGGTCCAAAAAGGCCTTGATGATGTTTTTAGTCTTGACAAGGACAGAGAAACACTCTTTAAAAGTCCTTGTAGACAAATACAATGAAAGTGGACTAAATAAAAGAGATTCAGTCTACAAAAGAAGTTTACATTATCATAACTTTGGTAACAAACAGTATTCCTGCACCAAACTTGACGTGAGTGTATAGCAGACTTGGATAATTCCGACACGCGCTGGACGACTTTAGTCCTCGCAAGAGCTGAAAAACAATCTTACAAATCCCTGTAGACATATACAATAAAAGTGTTCAAAATATGTCAGTGATTCATCCTGCAAAAGTTAAAAATATCATAAATTTGGGAATGAACAGAATACCTTGATCTACAGAACAGTCCAAAATGAATGTTTTTTTTTTTTTTTTTTTTAAATATCATCATAATTTAATGACCAAACTGCATACCTTGTCCAAATTTCTTTATTTCAACTGGAACAGCAGCACGAGTTAGCTTGTCTTCTATCAGTATGGCATGACATAATTTTGTCCTTATTGCAGGCTGACTAATCACTACATCCACATGGCAGACAATAATGCCAGCCGAGTACGTGACAAGAGAAGAAATAACTAATATACTGATAAACACCTGGTCATGAGTTTCAGCAAATTGCCCTTCTACTGTATTTAAACGGCTCAAAAACAAGAAAGGAACAGAGTTCGCGTAGATATCTGCAGCACGAGAGTTTCAGTAATTACACCAAACAGAAAAAGAAGAAAAGAAAACTCGACATTAATTAGTGGAATGATTTACAGCTAACTGTGAATGTGACTGAGACTTATTAATGCTACTGAATTTTGTTCCGACAACACAAAAGGCGATGCTATTTATATGTTAATAGGTGTGACGGTTATGATCATCCGGGCTGAAAGAAGAAGAGCCAAGTAAGAATGTTATAATACCGCTTGATCTCCATTACCACTAAACCTCTACAATTAGGAATAGATTTGCAATTAGATTTCTAATTAAGCCACTTCATCCTAATAAATTGCCCGGCAGTCGCACCTCTTGCTGACAGACACACACTTACGCGTCGCCGATTGTACCTCTGACCTTAGAGACCGACGTCTGTTCAGTCCATCTATGAAATGTCAGCACTCTTGGATGAGTGAAGAGAGGATAAAGAAGAGGCTTTTTTTCCCTCCCTTGCCAGATGCCGGCTTATCTGCCTTTCATCAATTAATGCTAATTAAAAAGAGCTGCCATGGAACAGACCGGAGCTATGTCTCGAATGCCAAACAGATTTAAAAAACAAAAACAGGTTTTTAACCATTCAAGGATGGGAGGAGAGTGAAGAGGCTCATGAGGCACATAGAGAAAAAAAAAGTATTCAAAGTGTGAAAGGAAATACCATCAGAGAAACAGGGTGCCAATAATATATGTGTAAAACTTCAGGCTGAATCAAATGTTTTCTTGTTATTCGATTTTAAATTCTACATCCACCATTTTTTTTTTCCATACGATGATTGAAATCCTAGTGTAATATATGGCAGCAGTTGATGCTTTGGGCCATTTTTAGCTGGAATTCGTTCAAGTCAAAGCGTGATGTTTGATTGTACAGAAAACAGTTATGAGAGTAGACGACATGGTGGTTTAGTGGTTAACGCGTTGCACCTCCTGGGTTCGGGTTTCCCCGCCTCGGATTCTGGGTGTGTGGAGTTTGTATGTTCTCCCCGTGCTTGGTGGGTTTCCTCCTGGTACTCTGGTTTCCTCCCACAGTCCAAAGACATGCAGATTAGGCTAAGTGGTGTTCCCAAATTGCCTGTAGTGTGTGAATGAGTTTGATTGTGTGAGTCCTGTGATGGATTGGAACCCTCTCTAAGGTGTACCTCGCCTCGTGCCCTAAGTCTCCTGGGATAGGTTCGAGGCTCCTGTATACAGGATAAAGCGGTATAGATGATGAGTGTCCGAGTTATAATCTCCTGCTACACCAATGCATTTATCCCAGTATTTCACTAGTGCTTAGACACCATCTTCTCCATCCATCAAGGTAGAAAGTTTTCTCAGTACGCCAAAGCCCTGATTGCATCTGAAACGCTGGCCTCCCGGGAAATCCTTTAATGGCTCAAACATGTGGAAATGGCTTGGAGTGAGATCAGGACTGAGGCAAATGATGTGGCAATAACTTTCAGCTAAGTGTCGTCATGGATCTACAGCCTTCTTGAAAACTTGTGCACCATTCAAGTCCAAGAGTCTCATCACCATACCTTGCTTAAAGTGTTCTGAAAATGTCAATTATTCTTACGCCTTCACTCACCAGAAATTTCATCACAAGCCTCGGTTTCACTTGAACACACCTCGTAATTCATTGCTAACTTAAAGAAACATGGATGATGCCAAAATCTTTGATTCCAGGTGTTTTTACGCATGACACGAGGGCAGATATGATCACTGACAGCTTTATATCCCCCAAAGCAGCTTTTAATCAAATAATGTACAGAAAGTTAATACATTTTCAGATTTTCCTACATGAGACCTCAGCACTGTATTATTTAACAATCTCTCTCTTTCTTGCAGCCAGCGAGCTATAGTACCCGTCACCTGATTAATAATGTAATGACAGGCAGCTCGTCCATTCGGTCACTGCAGCACGTTGTCCTCATTCCTCCCTCTGCACCTCCTGCATCCCGAGAAGGGCAGAAATCACTGCTTGAGAAACAGAAATAATAAAATAAAGATAGTGATTAAACAAATGTGTTCCTGCGCTCACCTGTATTGACTCCGCTGTTAATGAAATGTGCTCTGGATCACTGAAGCAGAATTAATTAGAACGATCCCGTGGCATGAGTTATGCTCTCGGCTGTGACAGGTGAGCCGGAGGAAAGTCTGGCCTCGCCCGCCCACCAGCTCGCTCGCTCAGATAGTACATTGAGAGAGGAGGTAATGATAGACCCTGCGCTTGCGTAGTACAGATAGTTTATTAACTCTCTCAGGAAAATCCGCACATGTTCTTATAGACATGAAGCCTTAGGGAAGAAAACTAAAACCCCAGTGACTAGTGATGGAGTTTATTCTGCGGCTCGGTTTACAATCTCGGGTCCTGCATCCAACGCACTTGGTTTTAGCTTTTCGTTTGCTAGCGGATGAGCTGAGTCAGCTCAGCTGCTATTTCTGAGGTGATTTCACCGTATGACTTGGAGATGTGTGTAGAGGATGAGGCAAGAAAAAGGTTTAAAAATAAATGAATATGCTACATTGATATGATTATAAGCTTATTGTCAATACTGTCTTAAAACAAACAAAATGCAAAACCACAAGAAAAATATGTAAAACAAAATAGATTGTTTTAAGAAAAAAAAAAGAACTACCATAGACATAGTCCTTTTGCAGAGTTTTAAATGAGATGGATAGATATATAGACAGATAGATACACTGAGTAAAAGAAGAAAGGATAAAAGAATAAAAGTAAATAAAATGAGTAAAAGAATCGAGAGGATTAATTCCTCTAACTAACTTGGTGGAGAAACAAACGAAAAAAAAAAAAAAAACAGACAGACAATAAAAAGGGAAATCTATCTACTTATCGCAATATTTTTTGTTAAACTATTTTTCTTGTTAGGCCACTTTAGAAAATATACATTAATGCTATTGGGTTCTTTCATTAATGACTATGTTAAAATAATAACAACAACAACAAAAAGAAGAACAACAAAACGTATTCGTATTATTCATGGAGAGTAATAATAATAATAATAATAATAATAATAATAATAATAAGTTTTCATCCATGTATACTGGGACGAAAAAAGGTTTAATGATGAATTGAACAATTTAATTTACAAAAATAAATAAATAAATAAATAAATAAATAAATAAAACAAAACTGAATCAATAAGTAAATGAGCAATAAAAATTGAAGAAAGAAAACATAAAATACTTAAATATATTTTAAACTTGGCAACAAACTTGAAATACTGAAAAACTGCCCAAAAATAAATAAATAAATAAATAAATAAAACTAATTTATAAATAAATAAGTAAATAAACAAGTTTAAAAAAAACATAAATACTAACTAATACAAACATTCTAAATTTGGCAACAAATCCTGTCAAACAACCATGAGAAATAAATGAATAAATATATAAATAATAAACAAATAATAATAGTAATGCTCAGAAGGGAACCAAGAACAATCCGATGAGAGTGAGAGAGAGAAAAAAAGATTCAGTGTCACAAATCCAAAGATCTGTGAACTAGGTGTGAAAGCTGTTAGATAAGCCTCAGACAATGTCACTCAGAAATCGATATTTCTCTGATAAATCTCCAGGTGTGGATGAAAAAGGTCAGATGCTCTCCATGAATAAGACATAAACACCGTCGCTCCAGCCGCATCGAGGTGTGCAGACTCACGCCGGAAACGCCAGGAGCTACAGCAGCCCCTTCCACCTCACTTTCCTATTTCTCATATAATAATGTGGGGAAAAAATATATAAAATGAATAATGTTCCCCCTTCTTGCTTTGTTCTTTCGCCTGTAGGGAACTCTCTAGAAAAAAATGGAATAAGCAATTGCTCTCATGATAATGCTAGCTAAAGTGGACTCGCACATTCCCTCATTCTTCCAGCACTATATCGTATATATTATATATTATATATCTCCCGGTGTGGTTATGAGATGCGTTTAATAAACAAGCCGACGTTTAACAAATGGCGCTTTGACCCGTTGCAGCTGCAATAACATTAGGACATAATCGCTTTAGATGCGCGCGATGCTCTCAGCTACGCCGGCTGTTAAGACGTCTGTAATGAGCTCGTCCACTTTCTTTTCTCATCCGAACTAATCCCCTCGCTTTAGCCCCAGAAAGAACTCGTAATTGCTTTGTACTTCAATTCTTAAAAAAATCTATGCATCATTCCTGTAAAGGCCTTGCAGCATTCTGGTTGACAAAAAAAAAGAGGAAAAAACTGAAAAGGAGAAAGTCTGACTTGTTGCTTGAGTTTGGAGGCAGGAAACTTTCCCTGATTGGCCCATGGGAGACACGCTGACATTTCACACAGTTTTATGCAACGTTCCAAAGATGATCATATCCGAGATAATTTCCTGTCCATGATCTGCAGGGTGTGCGAATGTGCCAGATGATGGACCAAAAATATGCTAATAGGAAACGGGAAAGATGCTAATTGTGCTGCCACAAAGTTTAACTAATCCAATCAGTGTCTTAAATTAGTCTAATTACTGTCAGCCTGCTCACTCAAGTGCTCAATGAAAATGAAATATGCTTTATCTTTTGTTTTTTCTCCCCCTGAAGGAATTCCCATGCATTTAAAATGGCTATGATTGTTTGGAGTCTTTTGTGAAAAGAGAAAAATTATCAGATTACACCTCACACCCTTTACACTGTAGCCTATAGACTATTGTTGTTCCTGGCTATCCCTGTCCATTTGTCTCGTTGTCAATTAGCTGCATGGGAGTAAATATATATCGAGTTAGCTTAAAGCTTTATTTATGACTATAATCCTGTTTATTAACTAATTTCAATAACTTTCTAAATTCACAATTACTGAAAATAACTGACATATAAACCAGCCAATCAGGAATTAGTATTTTGCATTGAGTAGATAACAGGAGATGATATAAATTAAATATGATAATATGACAAAAGATTAGGTATACTGGTAAGATAATAAGTGCTAAAAATAAAATGAGATCAGATGAGAAAATAAAATTGATATCTGATATAATGAAAATGAGGATGGGTTCCCTGTTGAGTCTGGTTCATTTCAAAGTGTCTTCCTACAGTATTGCCATCTCAGGGAGTTTTTTTTTCCTTTTTTTATTCTGTAAAGCTGCTTGTGACAGTGACCACTGTGAAAAAAAAAACGCTATACAAATAAAATTCTATTGAATTACTAAGATAATATAATTGGATGCAGCTGAGTGGAGATCATAACACTGTCTCCAGAAGCTTGTACAGTGGACACTATTGCATGATGGGAGCATCGCTTCATACGCTTCCCTTATTACCCTGACACGGTCATCACTCTGGGATAGGCTCAGTCTGGACCTTTTTCCATCGCTTCAAAGTCCAGTCTTTATGCTCCCTAAGAAACTGAAGCATTTTGCTTATGGGTCTCGCTAACAAGTGGCTTTTTATGGACACACAGCTGTTTCACCCCAATCCTGTGAATTCTTATTACATAGTGTGTGTGTGTGTGTGTGTGTGTGTGTGTGTGTGTATGAAAGTGCTCTTACTTTTACTATTAAACATACTTTCCAACCAACTTCACCAAGTGTTCAAGTGATCTCTGATCACACTCTGGCAACATTTTTTTTTCTTTATTCTGGCCACGTATGTTACACAAAAGCTGACGTTTCTGCACTATCCGTCCAGAGTTTAATAATGAGCTTGACAGTTCTTAATCCAATTTAAGTGATTTTAACAATAATTATTTTCTTTGTTCATATCGTCTTCTACTGCTTACCAAGTCAAGTCAAGAGACTTGACTTATTGTCATTTCAACTAGGGCTGAAACGATTCCTCGAGTAATTCGAGTAATTCGATTACAAAAATTGATCGAGGCAAAATCTTCTGCCTTGAAGCTTCTTAATTTTAAAAGCTTGCATTATGTTTTTGCGCAATTATGTGTTTGACGTGACACAACGCGCTTCCGTATGCAAGCCGCCAGTAAACACAGACGAAGAAGAAGCGCTCACGTCACCCACAAAGCGAAGAACAGTTAGCTGTGTATTGATTTGAGGGAGCGTTCTGTTGCGGGCTGCAAAATGGAAGGGAGCGACACAAATATATGAAAATTTATTTTAAAGTGTGCTTTAGATTTTTTTTATTCTTAGTCATTTGAAATACCTTTTCTTTTTAGCTTTTGCATCTGAGAAAAGGCATTAAAATAAGAATGTATGACACTGTAATTTGCTTAATTCATCTCAGTCAACTTTAAGCTATTCCTTGTGTTGTGAATTAGGTTTATTTTTGATAAGATCCTGTATGCATATGAAAAATAAAAGTAGATTCTTTTAAAAAACTGATTATATATTTGACATTGTTGTTTAATTAAGCAAAAGTACATTTTATCTGATTACTAAATTTTTGATAGAATACTCGATTTCTAAAATATTCAATAGCTACAGCCCTAATTTCAATCATAAACACTTCAGTACACATGAAATGAAACATCTCCATTCCATCTGGACCAAGGTGCTACATAAAAAAAATAATAAATAAATAAATAAATGTACAGTAATGACATAAATTAACAAAAACTAACTACTGTAGGTAACACTCAATTAGCTGACTAGCAGAGACAAAACAGATTAACACTATAAATGTAAATATATACACACACCAATTATACAGGTATAATAAATGATATAGTTTATATTATAGTATATTCCAAAATATTACCTCATGTAATATCTTTTCCTGTATTGTTTAGTGTGTAACATGAGGTGATATAGATATGATGTTCGGAGGTTCATCTGGGTAGTATCTGCTTATATTCGTATGCCTTTGTGTTGTTTTCTTACTGTAGTTTGATTGCATGTGTGTTTTTTTTTTCCATCGCTGCTTGTACTTTGTCAGGTTTATCACTGTGCAGCGAGATAAGTAATTGTAACAATAAAGCTAAGTACAGTACTGCTATTCTTTAAAAAAAAAAAAAAAAAAAGCAGATTTTTTTTTTCCATATTGAAGCGAGGTACTGCAGGTGACTCGGTGTCAAAATCAATGGAAATGCAATCAAACTTTTAAAAGGTCACGTCTCTGCTCCGGAGTTGCAGCGGTAAAGTTCATCGAACACTGGATTTGTGACAGTTAAATGCTACAGTGAAGAGACTCGACTGTTTCTAAAATAAACCTAACCTCCCAGCCTGATCTTTTCAAAAGTATGGGAAAAAAAAGAAACTTAAACACAGCTCTTGAAGGACTTTGCTTATTTAAAAGCAAATAAATCAGGAGTGACCGTGACCTGAGACCCACAGCCCGATCCATACTGGAGCGCATGCTGAAGAGTATTTAATACACACTCACATAAATTATCGATCGGTTTGCGTCGGCGCTCCGACCCAGCGCATTAATCTCGCACGCTGTCGCAATCTCGAGCTGCATTACAAAATGAAGTTCAGCTTGAAATAAGAACCTGCAGACATGCAACATAACACTACAGGTCAGAAAGCGGTGCGGAACCTCTGCGTCGGGCCACGTGTCTCTTCGCTCACATGCCAAACTGTAGATAATGATGCTAGTTTAAATAATATTAAAATGACAAAAAAAAATTGTTGTTGGTTATGTACAGGCTGGGTGAAAAGCAACTAGGCGTTAAACATTGGCAATAAAGTCCATATTTCTAATACAAATCTATTGACACAAATTGTACATATACTTTATTACACAGGAAAATTAAAGCAAATCTCAATGTAAATTTCAATGTGAATGTATCGTTCACCTAGACTGTGCTCATCAGCTTTACATGAGGATTTTTTTTTTATCATCTCCAGACGTAGTGTTGCATTCCTTCCTTTTACTGTACTGCGATCATATCTAGCTTCTGAACAGTCAAATGGTCGGACATCTTTGTTTACGTTTCATGTGCTGCCTCTTGTGGCCGGTGATACTACAATACAAGTTCTAGAGCCATTAAATATTGCCTAGTAAATTTTATTTTAAAAACTTTTTTTTTTTAATCTAGCCAATCAGAATGAACAAAATTGGACTTCTCTAAAAAACAAGTGCAATTTTTTTTGGGGGGTGGAGGCAGGTTGGGCTTTGGGAGCAAGTCAGAGCAAAATGTTCAAAGAAAAAAAAAAATATTTGCAATCAATCCACTGTTTGTGGATATGAACACTAATACAGTATGTCATCAACATCCTCAATGTTAGTCTGTTTAGTGTAATATAGATTATGACATGAATAATATGGAGTTTAATCCCTCATCCAGTCTTATGAGTTTAAATAAAGCCATCTTAGCGAGCTAGTTAGAGTTATAATGTAGGTTTACAGAAATGTTTCATTTCCTTTTGAGTGTAAACTGGTCTCATGTCTAGACTGTATCTTATGTGCATAAAGATGATGAGTCAACACAACTAGCTGTCTACTGTACATTAGCATACAGCTAGCAGTGGAAATCCTGCCTAGCTTGCCAGTACGGCTAAACTGTCCTTCGTTAGCTCTTAAGAGACACACAGGCTGACTTTTAAACAGCTAAACAGGTTAACACTGAGCACAGCATCATAAATTAACACTCATATACACACAACAGAGCTGTTGCTAGTGAAACATTTTCAGAATACTTAGCATTATCTTGATTCAGAAGTTTCCCACAAATTCTCTGGAACATTCTGAGGAACTGAATCTTCTTAAGAAAGCAGTTCTGTGTGACATCCAAAAAAAAAGTTAATTTTTCATGATAAGAGACCTTTAAAAAATGTCATGATGCACGAGAAAACTAATCACAATAATTAATTAGAACGTTAACCTATTTGTGTAATTAATGTGACAGGATGTGGAGAAAAATTAGTATAATAATTATTCAAAAATAAGATTCAGCCCCATCAATCTATCTATTTGTTTATTTATTAAACATTTATCTTGCTCTGGCATGCTTTAAAAACATTAGCTAGAAAGTTCACCAGTTAGTGTATTAATTTAATTAATGTGCGAAAACTTCAACTATAATAATATTTTGTTTATTGTGTATTATTATCAACCTAGAATGTTTGAAAAGTCATACAAGTCAATCAAGAAAGCAAGCAAGTACATTGTGTTACTATGTTTATTATTATTATTATTATTATTATTATTATTATTATTATTATCATCATCATCAAGTACAATTTTATCTTAATTTTCAGCTATGGCTATGTTTATTAAATGAAAAGCTGAATTTAAAATATAACCTCTAACATGGTGAATAAATACTAATTAAATGAATATTAAACTTCTGAATATTAAAGCTCACTATCAACTATTAAATATGCATTTTATTTTATTGAAATAAAAAATACATGCATAAAATTATCTAAAATAAACAGTGGCGGCTTGTGCAAAAGATTTTTTTTTTTAATTTAACTTTTAATGCTCGCCTGTAAATAGTCATTTATTAGATGAGTAAGCATCATTACTACTACTAGCATAAAATAATGCATGACTCACATGACTCACGTCAGCCAGCTCCACTTGCCGTAAGAAGTGCTGGAAAAGACTCGTTGAAAATGATCCAATCACATGAGCCCAAATATTTAAAAACAATATTGATTCGCTGAGAATAAAAGTGGGAGGGTTCAGGGCGCGCAGAGCTGCTCCCCAAGAACGATTTGACAAAATCCAATCAGAGCTCAGCCTCAAGTCACATGCTTTTCAAAAATTTACATGCCTACATAGACACTCATTTTTCCGGCGCCCCGCATACACGAACACAAATGAACATAAGAGTTTAGATTCTTTTTTTATTTTAAATAAATTATATTACGAAATACAGTATAATATTGTGACTAAATGACTTTATTTAATTATTAAAATAAATCATTATTATGTTAAATCATCATTATGTTAATCACATGTTAAAGGAGCATTCTTCTCTGCCTAACTTTAAGGCGGGGGCGGCGCCCCTGTGCCCCGTATTGACCGGCCGCCACTGTAAATAACTAGACAGAACAAACATTACTGTACTAATATAATATATAAATAAATAAATAATCATGAAAATGTCATTCACACAATTTATTTATCTGATATATTTATCTGTTTAAAAAAATGTTTATGAAGAGAATAGAGTTTGTAGTTGAATCTCGGTAGTTGTTTACATGCTGTAGCTAAAATTAAACAACACAACATGACTTAATAAATCTAATAAATATTAATTTACTGTATTTATTTTACTGCATTATTGTTCAAGGTAAAAAGTTCTCCGGTGTTTGTCCTTCATGTTCAGTAGTGTGTGTGTGTGTGTGTGTGTGTGTGTGTGTGTGTGTGTGTGTGTGTGTGTGTTTGAAATCAAAGGATGAAACCTCGTGCTGCAGGAGCGATGCCGTTACAACATGTGTCTGAGATTAAAAGGAAAGAAGGCCAAGAATAAACACAGCAACGCTTCATTTCCATCCAATCTGCATAAGTTCCACTTCCAGCGCTGCTTAATGCTTGGTTCCGCCTGAGAAAGTGTGTTTTTTTGTTTTCCCCCACACACGGAGCTGAAAGTCGACGCAGGCGGAGCGTCAGATGAGGACAGAGATACACACAGCTAATTAAAAAGAATAATTGAGTTAGACTTAACGCTTCAGTGAGACACAGGAGGAGGTTCTACAGGCCTGACGAGAACAACGCAGCCNATAATAATAATAATAATAATAATAATAAAACATTTATATTTTATAAATTATATTTCTTTTCTATGCAATGTTTAATATCTAGCCCATTATGAATACAGATTATTTTTCTTAGATAATTTCCTTTTCTTCTTTGTCTTTATTTACATGCAATTATGAAAGAAAGAAAGAAAGAAAGAAAGAAAGAAAGAAAGAAAGAAAGAAAGAGATATAAAGAATGAGGGAAAATGGGAACTTAGCGAAGACTAAAATGTTATAGAAACAAAAAGTTAAAAAATCTAGAAAACAATAACAGTAATAAATAAGGATAAAATAAGAAAGGAAGGAAGGAAGGAAAAAGGAAAGGCAGATGACAGACATAAGTTTTTCAATGGAGAAAAACAGGAAAGAAAAAAAAAGGAAGTAAGAAAGAATATATTAAAATAACATATTAAAATTAAAAAAGACAAAAAGACAAATTGAAAATGAAAAATTGCTAGACAACTAAAACTATGAAGAATATAAATAATACAAAATATGAAAATTATGAATTATAATTAACATAGCAAGCATGTGGCTTTACATAAACACAGAGGTATCACAGAAAATTAATAAATAAACAAATATTTATAAATATCAACATTAGATTTGTTTCAAAAACATGACAATTTAATTAAATATATGAAAAGAAAGAAAGAAAGAAAGAAAGAAAGAAGAGAACCAAGGAAAAATGATGAGAGAGAGATAGAGAGAGAACAGCAGACCTCACAGGACATTATAAAGCTGTCATCAGACGTATTTCTCTTCTCTGACTCACAGCTAACCCGCCCCCCCTCCCTCCAATACCGCCCCTAAGCCCCCTCCATGCCCACACATTCTGCTCCCCCAAACTGTTCCTGGATGACGATAGGTGTCATGTTTGGCCCGAGTGCTGGAACATGAGTCGCTTTAAAACAGCACACACTCCTCGCTTCTCTGCACTGCTGACTCTTTGTGTTTCCTGAGGCGAGTGTCTAAGTGACTGCAATTACCACCTCGCTGCTCTTAAAACCAAACACTACACACACAAACACACACACACACACACACACACATACACACATACACACACACGTCAATCTCGGCTGAAAGCCCTGCAGAGAAATGACTATTAGCTGGATTTCAGCCTTTGCCTCGCTGATCTCGTGGAAATCTACTGTAGGCATCTTTTCAAACGCTTCCCCTTCTCCGTGAACGCAGTGGGTGGTATAACACTATGTCACACGATGTAACATTTTATAAGCATGTCATGGATGTCATGATATCAGCCCTGACATCAGTGTTAGTTTCATATAAAATCCTGATGTGGTCGCTCCATGTTTGCTCCAAGATTGAGAGTGTGAGCTCATGAGTTACAGCATTACAGCTTACGAAAGACACAAAAGTGTCTAACATACAGATTCCCCCAACACACACACACACAACAGTAAAAGAGTCACCTTTTTTCTTTTAAAGACTTTAAAATGGTATGGGTAATGATCATAATTAAAAAGAAACTCAGCAAAGTTACCCCATATATACTGTAAGCAACCAAACACACACACACACACACACACACACACACATGTCAAAAGATTAACCTGCAGGATTTTACTAAAAAAATCGTTAAACAAAGGCAAAAGTTGATTAATCACATCCTTAACTTTGTCAGACTTAAAATCTAAGGCTTATTCATAATTCATAATTCATAAATATTTATTGATAATAAAGCACATTTTCAGTAGGTTCCATAAATTATTCAGTATCGGAAGTAAAATGAATGAATAAATGAAATCAGAAGAGAACGATCTGAACAGATGATATCTCAACTTTTCTGAGCTTTATTTTTTAGCATTTATTTAAAATATTATTAATTAAAGTTCATTATTTATCAATTTTATTACAAACTATTGTATTTTTATTTTTTCTGTAACCGTCATCCCTGACCATGCAGGCTGTTGCATCACATCAGGGAAACACACTCTAAATAATAATAAAGAAAGAAAAACTCCATGTGGAATATTCTTACATGTCAACCCAGTGTGACGTGTGGAAGCACAAGGTGTGGAGCTCGTCTGTAGAAACTGGCCGTTTATGATGATGGAATCGATTAATTTTTTTTTTTCACTCTTTGCCTGCCTCGCCACGACCAGAAACTAATCCTGCTAGACATGTAGTGGAGGCGGAGACGCCATCATCACGTTAAACACAGAAAATCACAGACATGTTCTAGAGGGCCAGCAGTGGCCATGCTTCCTTTTTCAGGACTGGCCAATACAGAGGCCACGCCTCCTCCTTTACAACTGACCAATACAGTGGCCACGCCTCCTCCTTTATATCTGACTAATACAGTGGCCACGCCTCCTTCTTCAGAACTGACCAATACAGTGGCCACGCCTCCTTCTTCAGGACTGACCAATACATCTTTCCTGGTGCAACATTTAATATTATTGTCATTAATTAAATGTTAATTTATTATTACTTCTTGTTTAACTTTGGGTAAAGTAATGCAAACAATAATTAAATTTTGTGAAAATATTAATAAAATGTAACCCTGACTTTAAAAAACCCATCTAAATAATTTTGTTATGATGATGATGATGATGATAATAATAATAATAATAATAATAATAATAATAATCATAATAAATAAGTGTAACAAAAATGCGAAAAAAAATGCACACACAAAATAATGCAAATAACTTCACTGAAACAAGTAATGAATTAAAGCTAATTATTTTAAATCTTGTTGAAGGTTAATAATGAACTAAAACCTGGTCTCGTGGTTACAGGCTTATTCAGTGCAGTAGTCCATGCTTAGAACTTAATGGCTTATATTTATTCAAAGACTAATTAAAATAGCTGCTATTGCAAGCTTAATTATACTTAATTATCATGCAAAACTCAATTAAAACTGAAATAGTGTATTAATGTTAAATATTACAGTAAATACCGGAGGTCCTACTACAGGTTGTACAAATGTGAATAATCACCATTGGCCCCCATGGGCCCTAGTTAGAGTACATACAATTGGTTCCTAGATGGACGGATGGATGGATGGCTGGGTTACAGTAAATACAACCCATGAACATATACAGTACATATAATATTGCATTGTTTACTGCATTGTGCATTGTTTACTCTATCTATATAAACCTCTAGTAATCTGGAACCTGATTGGTTGTTGTATTTTTTAAATGCTATATAATTCACTTTTGACATTTTCAATAATAATTAAAGAACATTTTTACAAAGAAAAGCCGTATACAGACTGGGAGCTGAAATTAGACAGTTGTGCGGTGCCGTTATTTGGGAATATTCATTGACTGTGTGTGGCATGATGAAGCCGAGTCAACATAAAGTTTATTATTTTCCTGTAGCTCCACATCCTGAAGTGCTTTCCTCCTTTAATAGCACAGTGATCTCCAGATACCCATAATATTTTATTAATTAAACAAACACCACGACGCAATCTGTTTTTACGGTAAGTGTCCTTCATACAAGCTCTTAATAATACGTGTTAACATAAACCTTCCCAAGCTGCTGTTATGCTGTAGAAATCGACCATGTTGATTGTAAAGGGACTAACAATTTGTGTTAGGATGGAAAGTTAAATCCGGGAAAGAAAGCTGTGTGCTGAGAGGTTTACAGATTGCTCCAGGAGAAACGTGGAAAAAAAACCCACTGTGAGTCATTTTTAAACGCGATAAGCTCTAGATATTTCTGAGATGCTTTTTTTCTTTAAAACCCAAAGCACTGAGAACCAACACCAACCTTATTTTTTTTTAATCCCAGGACGTCCAAATCCCTGATGTCACACCCATAATTTGTCCCCTGGGACAGCACGTGTTCATGGACTCATCAGTTTCTGATGGACTTTCCATGATGAGCAAGCAAACTCGAAAGTGTGTGTGTGTGTGTGTATGTGTTGGTGAACATGTGCATATATTTTAATATCTAGATTCTTTATTAAACAGCAATTACCCTCAAGTGCACCTTCAGCATGTCAGGTAAATTAGAAGATAATGAATTGCGAACTAATCATGTGAAATGCAGTGAAAAGCAATTAAAACGTACGGCCGAGTTTTAATGCCACCTGAGATATCTTGCGCCTTGGGAAAACGGAAACAAACAAACAGACAGGTGGACATAAGGGCGCACGACGTCCACCGTCGGCTTGCTTTGGACGTCTGAAGCACTCAGGGAAAATAGTTTTATTAAAGTGAACACTGCGCCAGAAGGCAAGCACGGTTAATGAAATGACTGGAGTAATACTCGGAAGGAAAGGTCAGTACAAGGTGAACGCGAGGTTGGAGTCAATCGATGTTATGAGTTATGACTTGTCACCCTTTAAAAAAAAAAAAAGGAAAAAAAAAAAAAACTATTGTTTGACTCAATATGGCAAATGGGTTCCATGTAGCGAGATTAACTCGCAAGTCACTCTTGTTATTGCTCGTAGATACTATATATGCAGATTATGACAAGGCTTTAACTCACTCCATTGAGCCATGGCTGACTGAGCTTTTGTTTAATCACATGAAATTGAAAACGTTTATCATATGAGGAGACATTAAGGTCAGAAGAGCTCATAATGTCATGTGCTGTATGCAGGTTTGGGTCCTTTCCGATTCACTAACATTGGAGCTAAAGGCTGTTCCATAGCCAGCCACTAGTGAGTGTAAAACCTGTGCCATGTTAGTGTGGGGACAACAGGATGGTCTGCTGCTGCGACGCCTCGATGGGAGCAGCTGTAAAATGAATTAACGACATTCTGATATCTGTCTGTATGATCAGTCATTGAAACAAAGACTATATTTCTGTGCAATCATCCTCCTTGGTGCTCACAAGCAAAAAGAAAAACATGTAACCTGCTTACAAAAAGAGCAGACGCTTGACAGGCGCTACCTGGTTATAATCAAGATTAGATTCAGGAATCAGATGTTAGCTTAAATGTTGCCCACAAATAAAAAGACAGGGATCTGATAAAAACATCCATACACATCTAATCTGACTCAATAAACCTTAGAGCTGTAAATGAAGCTAATGAACGCAAAGAAACTTATAGAAAAAAAGATGTAACATTTTCTTCAGTTTTACAAAGTCATTCTCTATGGGCAGGTTCGAGACGTAAATGATTAAGATTGCATCGCTGAGTCACTTCATAGCAAATGCCATGAAATCATTCACAAGCTGAACAAAGTTAGCTAGCTAAAGTGAGAATCTGCATAAAGAGAGACATAAAGTCTTAGCATCATTTAGCTACTGTTAGCTATATGGATCTGTGTATTGCTTCTTTTTTTTTTAAGGTAATGCTGAATACAGTTAGCTAGCCAAGTGTGAATCTAAATACACTACACTATATGACCAAAAGTATTTGGCCAAACCTGGTTATTATTGAGTTTCAATCAGGCAATCATAGTGGTTCAGCATACCAAGACATCTCGGACAATGCTATGCTTCCAACTTTGTGGCAACAGCACTTTTCTATTGCAACATGACTGTGTATGACCAAGTGCACAAACAAGGACTATTAAGACATGGTTTGATGACTTTGGTGAGGAAAAACTTGACTGGCTCAAATACAGAGACCTGACCTCAACCCCATAATTGAGGATGAACTGGAATGGAGCCAGGCCTTCTCATTCAACACAAGTGCCTGACTCTACAGAATGAATGAGCACAATTTCCCACAGAAACACTCCATTTGTCCACTTTTGGACAAGATTTTAAAGCCTTACAAGAAAAGTTCTTCAAATGTTCGTTACTTGAATTTTGTATGGAGGTGACTTTGATGTGTATGTATTTGGATACAATGTCATTGCAGTTTTGGCCAAATACTTTTGTCCTTATTGTGTATTTAGCATTCACTAGCCAGTTTTTGGTGAGCTATGTCCTGTGGGTTTGTTAAAGCAGTAATAATTAGGCGTGTTGGCTAACTACTGTAGCAAGGCAACCTATATAGTTAGATCCTTGACAAGATAGAAGTTTTAGACCAGTTATTCCTTCTAATTGCCAGTAACCACATCTGTGATTTGGTAGCTAGTAAATGAAGAATGTTGATTTTCACACAACTCCTAAAATTCATCTGACTGGATGTCCGCAAGACGCTTTGAACTTTAAATACATTTTCTAAATGGGTTTTTGCAGACCTCGTGTTCGACACTGCCATGAACTTGACCAGAGCTCAAATGTGGAAAAAAGAAAAAAGGACCTGGTCACGGTCATGTCACAGAGCCAAAGCAGATCCACTTCGCCCGAAGAAGTGTTCCGGTCCCGACAGAACCCGAGAACAAACGATTCCGTAAATAAAGGCGTCAAACATTAATTTAATCCACTGCTTATGTAATTGAATCTCACACTCATTTATCCTCCGAGGCATCTCATCTGTGCAATGGTATGCTAATTTAATTAATTTACTTCGATTCAATCAACATTTTTTTCCCCCTTCACCATCTTCCCGTCGCAGGTCTGAGCAATGAGAGTCGGATGAAAAATACATTTACGTGCATCCCTGGTCGGTTATTTTTCTAATTCTCCTCCTGGCCGTCATCCAAAATGTCCCTCAAACGTGATGTGTTGTGAATGGTGCCATCTTCTGGTGTTGCTGTAAGGAGAAGGATTATTTTAGCAGTGGATAATGGGCACACACACACACACACACACACACACACACACACACACACACACACACACACACACCCCACTCAATACAACATGCACTCCATACCCTTCATTCTGATCTGTAAAACCTTCCCAGAACTGTATACCGGGGGGAAAAAAAGAATCTGACTGATTTTAATTGGTGGTCCAATTACGCATCTTTTTTCAGCAAAGAAAAGAAAAAAGAAAAAAAAAAACATGGGCTGGCTTCCAGAACATTCAGTGGGGGCGATGTGTGGCACGAGCGGGGCTCCATTCGGGAGTTATAATAAATTAGTGCAATTCCCGAGGAACAGGTGGTGTGCTGTCTGCTGAAGCACAATGAGCCGTATTTACCTCCTCAACTCGCCCTGCCGGGCGCACGCTCGCCGTCCTATTGCTTTTTATTTATATCCATATGGGCTCGCACATATTTTAGCTCAAAAGTCTGTGAGAGCTAAAAATTACAGGATGTTTGGATTTGTTGCAATGAAATGACTCCATTAAACAGAACCGCTTCTCTTCTGAAAAGGGAGGGATTTGGATTGCACACAGATATGGGGTTGTTTTGTTTTTTTCTTCCTTTATTTCAATTCCATATACTGGTAAATTTTATTTTATTACTTTTTAGTTTTATTAGCCATTAAAAAATAACTGTCATTTATATGTTATATGTTTGGATTTTATTACTATTTTTTTTTGTATTACTGAGACCTGAATTTACAAAGAAATATAAGTTATAATAATAAGTTATAATGCCATATAAATGTATTATTATTATTATTAATAATAATAATAATAATAATAATAATAATAATAATAATAATAATAATAATGGTGCTGTTAAGCTGGGTACTTAATAACAAATGAATGAATTTATTAATATATTTTTTATTGCGTTACCTTAATTCTTGAAGCAATGTAGGTCATTTTAGTATTCTTTATTTATTTTTCATACTCTCTCACACACACACACACACACACACACACACACACACACACACACACAAAGATCTGCCCAACATTGATTATCAATTACACTATATGGGCAACAATATTTGGCCAAACCTGCAATGACATTGTATCCAAATACAATGCAGCTCTAACAGCTTCCACTCTTCTTGGAAGGCTGTCCACAAGATTTTGGAATGTTTCTGTGGTTCGGTTTCGTGCTCATTCATTCTGTAGAGCGTTTATGAGGTCTGGCACTGATGTTGGACAAAGCAATGGCCTGGCTCGCAATCTCCATTCCAGTTCAATGTGCTCAATGGAGGTTTGAAGTCAGGGCTCTGTGTTTGGGCTGGTCAAGTTCTTCCACAACAAACTCATCAAAGCATGTCTTTATAGTCCTTGCTTTCTGCACTGGGGCGCAGCCATAGTAGAATAAAAAATGGCCTTTCGCAAAGTTGGAAGCATAGAATTTGTATAAGATGTCTTGACATACTGAAGGTTTAAGATTGCTTTTCACTGTGGCCTTGATAAGGAGCATAAATGATTGAAACACCTGAATTCAACAATTAACAGGTTTGGCTTATCAATCAATCTATTATTATTATTATTATTATTATTATTATTATTATTATTATTGGTTATAGGTTATTTACTTATTTACTTTCCCAGGAGACTATACACACATATACATTCACACACTATAGGCAATTTGGAAGCGCCAATTAGCCTAATCTGCAGATCTTTGGACTGTTAGAGGGATCCGGAGTACCCAGAGGAAACCCACCTCTGCACAGGGAGAACATGTGCTAAGCACTAAGGCACCGTGCCGCCCTTTAACTTTACTTAATTGCATATAGTAATTACTCTACTCATAAAAAAAATTACTTGCATTTTTTGCACCTATTGCCTGTTAGGATATTTTTATATTTACTAGATTATTTGTTTATGTGGTTATTTATTTCCTTTCTTTATAATCTAAATAATTTTCTCATCAACTCCTTTACAAACTCGTTACATACATGGCAAACAGATGTATAATGTATAGTACACCTCATTTGTGCTTAGTCACTTAATTTACATACTTAGTAACTTATTACATATTGATTTTCATTCATTTATTTATTTATTTGAATTCATAATTAATTTATTTACAGTTTATATTTTAGTGTTTATTTGTATCCTTGTCTCCTGCAGCTAAGGCTCGAGGTTGTTGCTTTGAGGATCTGAGGATCCGGCTGTCGGTGGGCTGCTACACCCCATACTACTTGCAGTCCACTGCATGCAGTCCCATGCCTCGGGTTTGACAAATGAGAGAGTTACGTCAGGAAGGACATCTGGTGTAAAAGTTATAAGCGGATCGGATGGTTCCGCTGCGGCGACCCCTTGAGAGAACAGCCGAAAGAAAGTTTAGCTTCTTTTCAGAGTACCAAAACCTTATTTAAAAATCCACCCCCACTTCTATTTTTTATTTCTTTGCACATTCAGGATCAAAGTATCACACATTTTCAAAGACTCTCATCACATGAATGTGATTTCTTCTTCACCATGCTGTCCTCACTGGGGTCATGCGAATCATTCAACATGAGCACATCACTATTTCCACATGCTCATTAAATCCGTGATCAGTTTCACTGCCCTCTCCCCCGGTTCCGGTTCAGAGGTCTGCATGCTTAGCAACAAGTCAATCAATTTAAAGAACCTGTTCTTAAAAAAAACAAGTGTGACGCCCTGCTAATTAACTCAAACCTGCTCCGGGGCAGAGAGGCACAAAGACACCAGGCGGCCGTGTGGAAATGGATTTCTAACCAAATTGGAGATAAAATCCACACTGCAGTTAATTTTACAACATAAAACTTTGATTTGCGCATTATTTACCCTTAAACAGCTCAACAGCTAATTAGATGGCTAATTAGATATTTGCCGTAAATGCAGTCTACCCAGATGTGCTGTAATTAAAATTAAGAAGCCTTCATTTAAATTTGAAGTTTCCCACGTGACCACTTCTCTCTCTCTCTCCCCCACTATCTCTCTCTCACACACACACACACACACACACACACACACGGCATCGTGAATTGTTTGCTGTGTTAAACGAAGGCCGTAATGCAATGGCTAGAGTGTGTGTGTGTGTGTGTGTGTGTGTGTGTGTGTGTGTGAAGACATTTCAGTCCCGCAGAGTTCGCGCTTGGGCATCAGGAACAGTTCCAGACGTCCTTTTGAGGACACGAATTTGCCGTGGCATGTGTTGAGGCACAAACACTACCGTAAATGTTAAACATTTCCTCATCCTACAGTACTTTGCACAATCATTCGTCATATGCGGCCAAAACCTGCGCACAGATCCGTCCACCTGACTTTGCACTTTTATAGACGTTGTGCTCAATTAAAACATCCTTCCCTGATTTGTGTCACCATCTAGTTTGCTGTGCACACAGCTAGCCTGTCATGAGAGTAAAAGCTAATCCTTGCGACAGGCGGCCCTTCCTGTTTTGCAGCTGTGATTACCCATTACACCTTTCTCTCTCGTTCAAATCAGCCGACTGGCCACTGCGAAGTCCATTAAGCTCACTAATGCAACGCTGCTCTCCGCAGAGTCCCGAGCATCCTGCTGCGCTGGCGCTCGGGGAAAAAAAAAACTCCCATCACTCAGTGTACTCCTGTAACCTGTTATCCAAACTCGCTAGTGCCGGGGAAATGACACGGATGGAGGCGTGGGACTGTGCGGGGTGGGGGAGGGGGAGGGGTAGGGGGTTACAGTATTTGGGTGATGTAGTCCTGCAGCGTTCTACATCAGGAAGCCATTTTGGGTGCCGCCGAGGAGGGAATTACATGAGCCGTCAGCACTAATGTACGGCTTCTGTTCTGTCTTCGGCTTGCTTTCAGAAGGAAAACGTGGCATTTCCGAAAGGTGACATTTCCCTCGTGCTGCTTTTCATTCGACTGCAACTCTGACTGCTCCAGACTGCAAAAATATTCCAGTCTCCAGATCTCCAGGAGTTTCTCCGTTTAACCCTTTGAGACTGGCAGGAGCCAATTTGCATATCACAAATTAATTGATAACCAAAAAGACACACGTAATTTTTTTCTCATTGGATATAAAACGAGAGATTTGTCACGTTAAACCTCCGACATGTTCCTGTGATACCATCCTTCCCCCCAACTCACATGTGCAAATTTCCTGAATATGTATTTCCAACAAAAACTCTAACCATTTGACATGTGCATATCATCATGGTTCAACGGAATAGAGATCTACAGTATGTCGGTCACGTGACATAAATGTGCGAATTGTGCGACCATGTGTTTCCAACCCAAACACTACAATGTATTGTACGTCTTCTCATGCATGACCTGGAGCCTGGAGGTGTGCAGATACGTCATCACGGTGCACGCCATAGAGATCAAGGTTGTGTGCGCATGCTTCTGTAGTTGCTGCATACGGTGATGTCATGAGCATGTGACATTTTTCTTTTTTAAAAAAATGTGGTGCTGCGTCAGCTACAGTACTAATCCGAAGTATTTCATTCTTTGCTCTCTCTCTCTCTCTTTCCCGCTCATATACACACTTACTGTACAGTTTTGCATGCATAAATAAAGTGAAACTATCTTCACATGAGCTGCAGCGTACAGACCAGACGCTTAGTCAGTAATACTCTGAGCCGGAGGATGATGTGTTCGGCTGCTCATCTGCTCCAGATTTTCAGTGTGTATTTGTGTTTTCCTCTTAGTTTAGTCCTTACATTTTTTTACAAGAATATCTTGACACTGACTTTTTTTCACCTCTTCATTGTTTGCTGTTCATTCGTTTTGTGTGTGTTTCTTCATTAGTGACCTAATGCACCAAATACAGCGTTTAGAACAATAAGAATACAGTAGCAGTATAAATTCATTGACGTAAATGGACCAACTCAATTTTGTGGTGATTTAAAGTATTATTAGCAACGTTTTCACATTTACAAGCTTTTTACAAGTTTGAGGTTGACACATTGGGGTTGGCGCTTCTCTATTTAAAAAAATATGCAGTAAAAATAAAAACTTTGGCATTTTTTTTGTTGTTCATTAAATCTTTTAAAGCAATTTATTTAGCTACTTGGCAAGTTTTGCACGGATCCCGGACAGTTCGTCTTGCTTCATTAGGCAAATTTCTAGCAAAATTTCAGTTTTTATGGTGAAAAATTTGTAAACCGTATATTCGTGCAACTGTATGTGCATACATACTGTATATGCAAGAAATTTGCCTCGGCACATATGCCTTTGCATAACGAAGCGAGACAAAACGACTGGCAGCGTATGTTTGAGAGCCGTTCAAAACTTGTTTACATCAATGGAAAGCCAAGCGAAGCAAGCTTACATTTTTTTTTTTTTTTTTTTGCATTTTATGTAAGATTAAGTGAAAACATAGTACCATGGGTCTCAAGAATGTTAGCAAGGACGGTAGCAAGAAGAAAGTGGAACCACTTTCATATTCATTTTCAAAGCAGCCGGTGCCAAGAGGAAACATAAATTAAGGTTAAGTGAGGTTTAATGTCTATTTACTTATACATATTTTACTTTATTTACATGTCTTTTCTTAATACAAAAAAGCAAAAATATGATTATAGTGTTGGAAATTGTTAATATTGGTAATATTTTATGTGGCTGTAACATATTATCTGCATTTACATTATTTCCTATGGGAAAATGTGTTTCGCAATACAAAATTTGCAAGAACTAGATTTGCATGCTGAGGTGCCGCTTCATATTCTTCAAAATGTCAGTATAAGGATTGCAATGATGTATGGAATATGAAAACCTGACACTACAGCATGTTATATTCCTAACACACTAACGGCGCTCTAGGGCTAACCCTATGGCACGTCGTAAAGGCTTAAATGGCAGCAAGAGCACCATTAATGTCCCAGGTGACTGGCATGAATGAGCAGGTTCCTATTGAAGTGGACACACAGAGGACACCAGGAGTCTGTGAGCTATAGCAGGAAGCTGTATGTAGCTCATGTGTATGACACAAGGTGGATCGATGGTGTCTGATTACGTTGTCAAGCACCCACACAAACATCAAATCAAAATCCATTGCCGCTTACTAATAAAAATGGAAATTCCAAGGCCGTCGTCTTGGCGACCGGAGCACTCCAGACGATAAACTTGCGTACTGTACTACTAGTACACGTTTGGTAAACAAAACTGGCATGCGGATCTGCCATTATGAAGCATTAAGCCGGGGTCTCTTGCCTCTTGCTAGTGCCACACGGGGGCTTTCCAGTCGATAAGCACTTAACTCAAAGCCAGAGTGATGGCCTGCTAAATCTTTCAAGTGGTTCGTCAAACTTGCTATCGTTAGCATACAGTACGTCACAGATCATGCCAGCGCCTCGTTAGTCGGGATAACAAGCCCGTCCGGGTTTGAAAAATCTGCACGAGAGCTGTCTAATCTACTGTACAGGAGCTTTGGCTGATCTCTCAAACAGCGGCCGCATCGACCTTAGTCTAATTGTTTGATAGCACAACAGCTTAGCGCTAATGAGCCAAAGCTACAATGCGGTCGAGAGGAGAGCCAAGGGTCAAACCGTGAGCCTAGCATATGGCACAGAGTTAGCGCACAGCACCTGCATTCGTGTAGCCATCAATTACGGCAGTGTTCAATTACACACCGTTGTCCAGTCAGATTCAACCTGCGCATGTATTATTTCTGCTGATGAGATTCAATTATATTGTTCACATCGACACCTGTTTCCAACACGCTGCGCATAACGGATTTAGGGATTTTTCTTTTTTTTTATATTGTTTGTTGCTCTTGTTTATTTCAATAGCATTTCCTGTATTTCCAAGAATTTTACATTTAGCCTATCCGTTTGTGCATGTATGAGTTAACTCTAAGGCTCTCTGGCCTCTCTCTCTCTCTCTCTCTCTGAAAGAGAGAAAAAAAAAAAAAAAACTTGGTGCAGGTTTCATCATTAGCCAGCAGTGCAGTTTCTATTAAAAGATTCAGCCTGACCCTGCAGATATGACTCTGCACCTGAAACCTCACACACACACACACACACACACACACACACACACACACACACACACACACACCATATATATAACTGCAAAGGATCATCGAGGCACTATTTTACATATATTTCTGTTAAAACTATTTTAGGGGAAATTATCCCAGATCATGAACATTTTTCTTTTTTAATAAGAGCAAGAGAAATTTTACTTTTAAAACAGCAAAAGAGCCTAGTATTTTCCCCTAATTGCCATAATTTGTTGTGCCCTCTAGAGGCTAATATGTATATTCTGTGTTTCTTATGTTGTACGGTAGAATGATACAAGATTATATGTACAGGTATACATGTATGGACCTAAATGAAACCTTTTTTTTAAACAAGTTAATATAAGATGCAGAGCTCTCCAACCTCTGTGTATAAATGATCCAGCTGAAAAAAAGAGAGGTTACTTTCTGCATTCTTACTGTTTGATTTATTTATTTATTTTTTTGTTCCTTTTCCAAACATGCTGTTTCAGTGTCTGGAGTTTTAAATGAACTACCTCCAAATGCCCCTTTGCAGAAGTGCATTTTTATATCCAATCAGGACCAGAAATGCCCACCTACTTAGCATTTCCCAACTGTTTTCAGATTTTTCCCACTGTCATTTCTGATAAATAAGGAGTAAAATACATGTACGATTGTTACTGCATGTTGATATCTTTTAATTAAGAAAATAAAAGTTAAGACACAATCAAGAGCTTAAAGTAGTCTAGGCTAGCCATAGTCTGCTGCATGCTATCTTACTCATCTTACTTTAGATCCTTAAAATCTAAAAAAATAAATAAAAATAAATATAAATCTGAGATTGAGCTGAGGATGGAGCTGGGGGTGGGTTTCCTGGTATATGAGGTCAGAATAGGGTGAAAATCTGATCTGATTGTATTCCTGTAAATGAACAAAAAGGACAAACAGCAGCAAATGTTTTATTCTTCCGTTTTGTGTTTTTGTGCAGTTGAGCCTGGACGTATAAATACAGTATGACTAAAATGAGAATTTTGCATAATAGATGCCCTTTAAGGTGGATCAAATTACAATAATACACAAATAAACAGCCATCAGACTAAACAGAAATAATAGTAATAATTTTTTTTTAAAAATGCAGTAAAAGAAGTGAAAAGAAATGAATACATACTGTAAATACAGTTTTTAAATATTCCATATGGAATCAATACATACTCTCTTACAAAACAGCATTAAAAGCTAAACAGTTTGATAAAATGTACATTACAGCAGAAACCCTACAGTACATGACTGACAAAATTTTTTTGAAAATTCTCAGCAAAGAATCGGAAAAATAGTAAGTAAAAAAAAAATCCGAAATAACAAAAAAACAGTAGGGTTCCAGTCCCTGTGCTGCTCAAACGTTTCAAAATAACCAGAAGTGGAGCAGCAGTGCCTTCATGAAACAATTACCCGCTTACATATTGTGTTCATAATTACAAAATTGTACTTTTTGTTCATGAGCCTTGCTTAGCCGATGCAAACGCAATTATGTCATTGTTAGCAAAGCTACCGTGCTCGCTCTCTCTCTCTCTCGCTCTCTCTCTCTCAGCTCTTTTTTTTTTGTTGTCTAGAGTGCTGAACATGCAAAGAGTGTAAATATAGTTACATAAAAGCAGAAAAGTAAGAACAAAGTTGCAACAAAACCGTATTCACCCTCTCAGCTTATTAGTGCAGATTATCTTTCAGATATTCTTATATCGTGATGCAGAAATGTGACGGTGCTCATTGTGGAAGTGTTCAATTTGCATTGTGAGAACCAGTGTTCTAATAAACTCATTCATCTCACTCAATTGAATCTAAGGCTGTACAGTACTTTATATATTAATATATAGGTGAGGTGCAAGGTGACAGTGCAAACCAAACCATCATGCCACCTATTTGAATATTTGAACATTCCTGAATATTATTACTGTATTTTTAAATGGATAGTTTGTTTTCTTCAAGTCTGACTGCGGTGTATATAAGTATATTACAGTAGATCTCAGTTGTTATAAATTTACAAATCCAAATTGAGCTGGTATCAAAATTACAGTGTATTTAATACAAATTTAACTCCTTTCTTTCCCCAGAACTAGCCAACTGACTCAGCAGAACTAGCCGTGCGGCTTAATGGAACTAGTCATATAGCTATACTGTAATGTACAGTATATGATGTGATTTAAGCTGCATGAAGTTGCTTCGAAAATCAAACATTCCCATCACGTACTGTAAGCTTCACGTGACTCGCTACTGTCCTGTTTTCTAATCCAGTTGGTATGTGTGTGTGCAGAGATGCGAGGATGAATAATTGACACGTCTGGAGCCTCATTCGGTATTCCGGACACGGGTGCTTGGCTCATCACCTGACAGCGAGGGGAGAATCTCCCTTCATCACCCCCAGAGATGAGGATCAAAGGTTCTTCATGCAGATCAACTGCAAGCCAGACATGTTTTATTAATCAAAGCTGGCCATTTATAGGATTATACCTACACCTAGCCCGTGGGCGGGACCAGATGATGATGAGAAGGTAGTCTGTGTTTCTCACTCACTCACTCACTCACTCATTGTCTATCCTGCTTATCCTGTGTACAGGGTTATGGGGGCCTGGAGCCTATCCTATCATTCACACACTACTGGCAATTTGAGAATGCCGACAGGCCTAATCTGGATGTCTTTGGAGTGTGGGAGGAAACCGGAACCTGGAGGAAACCCAACAAGCATGCAAACTCCATGCGCACAGACCCCAAGGCGGGAATCAACCCTGGAGGTGCAATGCAATAGTGCTAACCACCAGTGGCGACTGGCCCCCCTTAAAGTTAGGCAGAGAAGAATGCTACTTTAACATGTAATTATTCAACATAATAATTGTTTATTTTTATAATGAAATAAAATAATTCAGTCACAATATTCCGCTGTATTTCTCAATATAATTTATTTGCAATTAAAAAAAAAAACAGTATCTAAACTGTATTACTTTGATTTGTGTTCATGTACACGGGGCGCCGGACAAACGAGTGTCTATGTAGACAGATATGTTTTTGAAAAGCATGTGACTTGAGTCTGAGCTCTGATTGGATTTTGTCAAATCATCCTTGGGGAGCAGCACTGTGCGCCCTGAACCCTCCCTCTTTTGTTCTTAGCGAATCAATATTGTTTTTAAATATTTGGGCTCATGTGATTGGACCATTCTCAACGAGTCTTTTCCTGCACTTCTTATGGCAAGTGGAGCTGGCTGACGTGAGTCATGCGAGTAATGCCTTTATTTTATGCTAGTAGTAATGATGCTTAATCATCTGATAAATGGCTATTTACAGGCGAGCATTAAAAGTTTAATTTTTTATTTTGTTTGCGCCCCACCCTGCAAAAAAAAATAAAATTGCACCAGCCGCCACTGCTAACCACTAAGCCACCGCGCCTCCTTAGCCTGTGTTTCATTTCCCCTTAATTTGTGTCATGTGATACGACAGGACCATCCAAGTCTGCTGAAAGGATGCCATCTGGCCTCATCATGAGTGAGTTTAATGCATATGAATCCACACATATATACCCAGAACCTATTTGATTTTAGAGGGAGGGGGACGGGAGACAGGTGGTGGTGGTGGACCACAAGGTTGAGGTGGTGTAATGATGTGGATTTACTGTTATATAAAACATAGCACTAAATGGAAAGGTAAGCTACAGTATGTAGGGCATACATCTCCTTGTTCCATGCACAAAATAGTGCCCTTAATTAGGAGTTGAAGAGCGATTAATGATGATTCAGCTAACTAGTTAGCATTGTAGCTGTAAAGAAAAGAACACAAATAGTTCAGATGTGATTCCGAACACCAGGAAACACAAGCGATTACTACAGAGACAGCTAGTTGTTGAAGATGACATAATGTTTTTTGCCAGGCAGCTGCTCTCTCCTCAGTACAGACCTACTGTCACCCATGCTGCAACCGACAGTTAGTGTAATTAAACACTGTACAACACCTGTAACGCAGAGTGATGCTGTACATAGTGCACATAGTGCATAGTGAAATGTCCCAGTGCTGTAATCGTCTATTATCACTTCTCGTTGAATGCTTCTCGTCCAATCAGATTGCTTGGAAAATCTATCTCTTGTCCTGAAGAAGTCACAAAAAAACAATGCAGCATTTTTTCTCGTCTGACACTGATGACTCCTTCCCTAAATGTTAAACACTTCTTTAAAGAGAGAACCTTTTCGTATAAATTATTACACACGCTTCAACCATCTACAAATTGTTACTGTGGACATGAACTTAATAAACCTGCAGCTGTGTTATTAAAATATCAATCACCACCTTCTGACCAATCAGAGTAGACAACTCGGTTGCACAGTAGATGATGATAATGAGATCAATGAGAGTAACTTGTTTTGTCTTTTTTTGGTCTACACGCGACAAACCAGGCTGCCGATTCGTCTTCGCCCGCGGCAGCAGGTGTAACGGGGCAGATGTTGGCATCGGTGCTGCAGTAGTGAGCCAACAAGCTCTCGGGGGTAAATTCAGTTACAGAACAAGCCATTAAAACAACGGCTGTCCCCCTTAACTCCCCCCCCCCCTCCTGATCCGTGCAGTGCTTTTCAAAATAATATCTGTTATTTATTACGGTTTCATTTTTACTCCATGATCCAAAAGGTCAAACAGAACGCGTAAAACGACATCATTTTTAAGGTCTGACTTTATGTACACGGTGCTTAAGGTTTATAATAAATGGACGCTCTTTTAAAGCGAGTGCAAACCTTGCTCTTCGTCTCGCCGTGGTTTATGTCTCGTTGCAGAAGTCGTAATACGTCGCAAAGGACGGAGACAAATAAAGACATCAATCTGAGTTATACTCCCATGTGATCATTTTAATGGAGTCTAACGAGTTGTTAACAAGCAGGATAAGCTACGAATGCGTTCATAACATGATACGAACACAACCAGTGCCAAAGAGATTCAGATCAACACTAACTACCTTTCTATGGACACTATTTCTTCAATCCAATTAAACTTAGTCTAATGAAAGATTCCAGCAAAACTGTTTATATGTACCTTGATCTGATAAAATGCGTGCTTACTAGAGATGGAGAAAAAAATCTATTCCGTTATGAATCGCAATTCTTTTTCATGATGATTCATGTAGAGTATCACTACGCTGACTTCAGAATCATTTTTTTTTAATGGATTTCGGACATTTATAATAGAGATGCACTGGTTAATCAGGCACTGACTGGAATTGGCTGGTTTTCAGCTTGATCAGCCATGACCAGTCACATTGGATATAACTGATACCGAATGTACGAGCTTCTTAGTAATGCAACAGAAACACATTTTTATGCCCTTACATCATCGAAAGTTGTGCATGTTAAAAAAGCCTCCGATCTGCCTTTTTCTGCAAGCAAATTAGTTTTAAAACTCACTCATTACACATTCATATACCAAGACTCAAAACTGTGGCGAGAAGGTAGTCTCGCCACAGTCTCGTAAACACCATGCACACAGACCCCAAGACGGGAATCAGCCCTGGAGGTGCAAGGCGATAGTGCTAACCACTAAGCCACCGCGCCACCTTAGTCTGTGTTTCATTTCCACTTAATTTGTGTCATGTGATACGACAGGAACATTTGAGGCGGGAAAACATCAGCGTTTCTTTATAATCCTACAGATGGTGCACTCTAAACTACAGTATTCACACATCAGTACCCCGTGTGGTAGGAGTTAATCATTTATATTTATAAGTTTGTTTAGAAATAATAATTTTGGCGGATGAAAGAGATATGTGCTGCTTAGGAACAATGTAGATTTTTGTTGAATTTAATTTAAAGCTACATTTTACGTTCCTGTATATGGAGTTGATTTGGAGGGTTTAAATGCTGTGCACTAAAATAAAATTGTATTAAATTGAACTGAATTGAATTGAATTGAATTGAATTGAAGAGACATATTACATTTAATTATTTGTGTTCTATTAAGTGGTGAAGCTGTTAAATAAGGATAGAGTATAAAACGTAAGATATAATAATAATAATAATAATAATAATAATAATAATAATAATAATAACAATAGTTGTTGTTGTTGTTGTTGTTATTATTTTGAAAGGTTCAAGGTATTGAAATTGTAACCAATGCAACATCAAATCCGGATATTTATAAAATGTTAATGTTTGCAGAATTGTCCAATTATCAATCGAATCGATAGTATGATGATATCGTTTCAAGTGGTCCCTGGTGATTCCCAGATGCTCACATGAGCAAAGCGTTTAAACAGTATAGAACAATCTTGACATGTGCGATGTGGAAATGAATGGAGAAAACGAAAAATTATATACTCGCTCTACTTTCAGGTTAGATCCCGCCTTCTGCATTAGGATTGGTTACAAGAACTCTGGCCCCATCTGTGATTGGTTAAATGCTTTACCTCATGTTAAATGTGCACCAATCAGTGCTCCTTCCTCACCTAGAGACCACACAGGTAGGAAAGAGTTCATTGGTCTCACTGAATTTTGATCAGGAACGGAAGTAAAAATTTCCTTTCTTTAAACTCGCCACATGACCTAAAGTTACCCCCAAAACATGTAGAGAAAGAACATATTTATTCCAACGAGATAAGACTGATCAGATCAAGTGTTTAAATGGATAATATTTACCAGCTGAATGGATTATTAAAGGCTTACGCCATCCGTCTCATTCCCTCCGAGCTGGATCGGGTCAGCATGTTCTGACTGACGTGGTTACATGATGCATTTTTATTCTTTTTGGGCTGTTGTTCTGTGTACTGTAAGTGCAATGACTTTCTATGAACATCATATTTACAATAAATGAAAAAGAAAGAGAGAGAGAGAGAGAGAGAGAGACAGAGAGAGAGAGAGAGATTTGCCCGACTGAACACTGACTAGATTAACTTGGACGCGCCTGTGTTTTTCACTCATCTGTTCATTAAATGAGCGAGAGCTCCACCGCGCCGTATCGTTTGATAGGCTTTATCCCTCACGTCACTGATTAATCCTAATGCTGCTCTTCAGACCAGTGACTTGAGCTAATGCTCGGCTTCATCTTCGAAAAAAAAAAAAAAATGCTTCATTGTTTTCAGTCACACACACACACACACATACACACACACACACACACACACACACACACACACACACACACACACACACACACACACACATATTTGATTTATGCTCTAACAAATAACAGTCTAACCCTTCGTCCACTGTGATGGATATTTAATTCGCTGTAATCTTTAATACATTAAGGATTCCAGAAATACTGAATAACTGAATAAACAGGAGGATGGGCTGTAAAGCATTTATTCTCAGAAATAGCTACATCATTTTACCACCAACAACCACAACAAGGTCAGCAAAGCCCCCACTCCACCTCCATATGGTGCTAGACTACCATAGGTTTGGCAGATTCCTGCTAATATCCTGGCTGACCTACGAGCCCAGGGAGGAGAACTGAAGAAATAAGCGAATGGTTAATGGAGAAAAGCAACCAGCTCTCGACCCTGATAAAAAAACATTAAAATGAGCTCAGGAAGAAAACTAAAGCACAGCATAGACGGTGATGCTTTTCACCAAGAATGTAACAACGCAGCATTAGGCAGGAAACAAGAAAAGATATCTTGAGTCATCTCCAAAGTGGTCATTTGTGTACAGTATGTATGCACACTATCAGTCAAAAGTTTGGACACCCCTTCTACTGTAATTCCATGGTCTTTCATGATTTCTATTTCTTTCTACACTGTAAAATAATTCTGAAGGCATCCAAAATATACTTTGATGTGATATTGATGTGATTTATGTTTATTAGTGATTCCTAAGACTGATAACTCTAGTAAGGTTTGGTCCTGTTTCCTGAAGACTTTCAATTCTTAAAATAACAACGGACTGTTGTTATTGTTGATGTTATTATTGTTCCTTATAATTATAAGGTGCTAAATAAGTTTCCATACACAGGAAAAAATAACTATTTTTATTTTTATCAAATATGTATATATTTTTTATATTTGTTAAAATAAAAAAGATGTGTTTGATAAAATTGAAATCATACTGATGGCTGGGTCAGAAAACAGTCACATGGCTGCAAGAGAATTTAACAAAAGACATGGAATGGACAATGAGTATCCATGTATCCATGTATGAAGAAATTGTTTCTTATAAAAACTATTAATTAAAACTTATGGCCCACCCTGGTTCACCCGCGCTATTGTAATTGAGTAGTTTTTTTTGTGTGTATTAATACTTTTTAAAGTAGTTTTTAAAATCTGTAATTTTACTTTTACTTAAGTATGTTTTTTTGAAGTATTGTAATTCATTACATTTTAAATCCTATTCGATACTGAGTAAAAAATAATGAAAATGAAAAATAATATATTATGCTATGTATAAATGCTTAGTTGCGTGTCCTGGTCGCGCCGCTTCAAACTCCACTCCAGGTTTTCTGACTGTCCTCACATCGGCATCTACCTGACCTTCCACACGGTCGCTTCTGCCCTGAGAGTGACGTCATCAACCACCATATATAAACCGGAGAGAGACGCGGGAAAGAGGAGATGTGTAGGTGAGGTATTGGTTGTGTTGGTGAGAGATTATTTTTGAATTATTATTATGATTTTTTTTTTTTAAAGATATTAACACAGTCTCTCTTGGAAATGGAAAAAAATGCACAACATTTTCACAAAACATTGGTGGATAGTTCCTTTTTATGTCATGAATTGAATAAATATTTTTTTAAAAATTACATTGTGGCACTGTGCAAAAGTTTGGACACCCTCCATAATCAGTACTTAGTAACACCTCCTCTAGCAGATATCACAGCTTGCAAACGCTTTATATAGCCAGCTAATGGTCTTTCAATTCTTGTACAGTGGTTTACAAACGTTCTGCAAACCTATAAATTTTTAATTGGAAACTGAGCAAGTATTAGTTTACAAGCGCCGAGTATCATGCATCACGCATGCGACTCTTATTTTGACACCGAGCGTCACTCTTGCGCTGCAGAATTGCGTGTAATCGTCTCCCCTGCTAGGTCTTAGTGCTCATCCCCTACGTGTATAATCAACATCTCCCTCTCTTTTTCAGCATCTCTTATGTGCTGAAAGAGCACACACACACCCTGATACACGCACAGACACTCTCTCGCCTTTTCACTACCTTCCCGGCTTCACAAACACACAGAAACTCTGCGATTCTTTTCAAATATATATATAATGTGTGTTTGTGTGTGTGTGTGTGTACCAGTTTGTGGGGCGTGGTGGTGGCACAGAGCTTATCAAGAATTCGTCTACAAATATAAAGTAAATTCAGCAATTCAAGTTTGAAATTCATTGCATGAATAACACACTGGGTTTTTTGTATAATCAGTTCATGGAACCTGAATACAAATTTAATAATAATAATAATCATAATAATAACTCATCACTCCATTGTTCAAGTTGCCTTAATATACTGTACTGTTTAAGTATTGCGCGTGAACTCAATGTGCTCGGCTCTCAAACTGCAAACTTACAGGAACACAGAGATGATGGACGAGTATACAGTATAAATGAAAGAACACAAACACAACAAGGTGTTCTGTTAAAAAAAATAGATTAAATAAACAGCAACAAGCAGAGACAAAGTTAACACACTTCTATATCACCCCAGCAATGCTTACATTCTCACAACTCACACTATCACATGCATTTATCTGTGTGGCCTGTGTGACATCACATATTTATATTCTGAAATACAGTAGGAACTATAAATCTATAGGAGTAGGAATTATAAATCTTATAGATCTAGATCTAATTTAAATTTATAGATCTAAGTTCATTTACTAAAAAGAACAGTAACAAAAAGAACATTAAATAAATAAATAAATTATATGTTTCATAGATTCAGCCTAGTTACACAATAATTAATCAGATGCTTTGTTACTTTCCAGTGACATTTGTTTGAAAATAACTGGGCAAAATTTTTTACCCCAAATTTTTTTTTGCCATCACACACACACATACACACACACACACACACACACAGAAATTCTAACAAACTGGACATGGTATACTTTGAAGGAAGGAAGTAAAAGATAAAGAAAGGAAGGAAGGAAGGAAGAGAAAGAAGAACAAAGGAAATAAGAATAAATAAACAAATAAAGAAGGTAGTCGCACTCATTAATTAGCGCCACCTAGTATTTGAGAGGCATTATTGTTTGCATTTCCCAATATTTATGCTATAATCACTGCTGGATGCTCAAAATAGAAAGAGTGAAGCACTATTAGGACTTTTTTTTTTAAATGTTCAGGGGTTAAAACTTGTAGCGATATCTCTATATAATTTAATGTACATGAAATGAAGGTCAGTATAATATATCTCTGTAAACATATTACAGTAATATGCGGCATGATTTAATTGTGTGACATGAGTTATTGGGAAATCAAAAAATACCCAAGGTATGGACAGTACATGACTGTATAATAAATATAAATGTATATACTGCATAATATTTGTTATCAGATCTGTTATCAGAGCGTGTATGTCTGGCTATTCTGGAAATGCTTGGATGACTTTCCGAGTTTATTTGGGTGCAGTTCAATAAGTCGATTATTTCATGATTCAATAATGTTGCTAAAAGTGTTTCAAGGTTTTAAAGACCGGCTTCAGGGCCTGCTTGAATGCTGAGCTTTCCAACAAGACAACTGAATTTTATGCCAAGGTACAAAAGATCAGTGTTCAGGTTAAGATAACAGTGGATTATGATTATTTATAATAAGTAAGAATGAATGTAGAACATGAGCAAAGAATAAGCAACTATACAACTTACCCTTCTCGAGGCAGGGGCCAAAACATAAATATGAGTGGCGTTCAATTCAAGCCAGGAGTTTTGATTACATTTCTTGTAAATCAAGGAATAAAAGCTATTGATGATTACAGAAGACTTCAAACACATTACAGTGAAAAGATTCTTAGCCACAGGAATACATTTGAATAGTGCAAACATTTTAAATAAGTAATAAATGACGATCACGACCAAGGCGGCTTGGAGCCACTGCAGTTGTTCAGCAAGTGGAACACCACATCCTTGAAAATTGCCAGATAACTTGTGGAAGAGATGCATCTGTCTGTGGAAGCTGTACGCACCAACACCATTTGCACATTACAAGAACGTAAGAAAGCCTTTTCCCACATCCACCCCAACAGTCCAGAACTAGCACCAAGCCATTTTCACATGTTTTAGTACTTTTGATGATGATGATGATTCTGGAGGCACCCATTGAAGCATGGGCAAATATTCTTGGGCAGAGTTCACCTTGTAGGGTCATAGGAGGGTAGAGGCTGGGCAATGTGGAACTTCTTATGGAGTTATCCTTGTTTGACACTTGTTGAGACATTGGCACTGGAAGAGGCAGTTTGAAGCAATGCATGCCCAAGTGTCAGGGTCAGCGCTGTGTTGATTGATGGCTGATTCTTGAATTTTACATGCGAGGATTTCGAGTTAGAGGCCAATTTTCTGTAAAGGACCATTTGGGGGACGTGTGATGCATCCATTCTTCTGATGCGTCTAATGTTAATGTAGTTGAAATCAGTCTTAAGACCACTTTTTGAAGGTCGCATTCTCGTCTCAACAACATTTTAACTGAGTTCTGACTCATTCTGCGACCAGGTGGACACAGGATTTTATTCCAAGACTATATTGTAGTAGTGTATTAGTGTACTGTATGGTAAAACCGAAATATTAAACAAAGATGGTTAAGTTGATTTTAGCTATGTCGTGTTTCACTGTATCTGTTTGGCTCATTGACAACAAAGGAAATTTCCCACACTTAATATTGACCTCTGAAATGTCTTTCCATTAATATATCAAGACATGCCTCATGGAAGCTTCCATGCTAGAAAAGTGGTTAGCACCTTGCACCTGGTGTATGGATGATGGTTTGATTCCCACCTCGGGTCTGTGTGCATGGAGTTTGCATGTTCTCCCTGTGCTTGGGGGGTTTCCTCCAGGTACTCTGGTTTTCCTCCACAGTTTGAAGACATGCAGACTTGGGTAATTGGTCTCTGGTCTCGGTCTTGACTTGGTCTTTGTTTAGGTGCTCTTGATGCCTTGAGAGAAACCTGCTCAGGAGAGAAACTAATTTTTGGCCCTCCTATGTACTGTAAAAGAAGGCTTTCAGGTTCCACTGTTGGAAGCGATCAACGTTTTGGATGTCACATTGATATAGAGCAACTGAATGTTCTAAATATTAACATAAACCTGACCCTGAAAATGTTGTTATTGCATTATTGCCAGGATCTTCAAAGCCTTTAACCCTTAGATGGTCATTCTTATCCTCTGATTATTTTCCACTATCATCCAAAAAATAAAGCACTGTGTTTCTCTCAAGTTGAATATAAGAATAACACTGAAACACATAGTGTGACCTTCCGTACTCACCCTGGAAGAAAAAAAAAAGATAATTTTAGCCATTTACTGAAAAGTGAGCATCATTGAGGCACTCAGCAGACACTCCTCTCTCCTCCACAGTGAACGGGCTGGTTATGAGACATGTCCAGATAAAATGTTGCCCAGGTAGCACAGGGCACTTTATTATTCACAGCCTCACAAAGTACCAGACAAATCTTTATTTTTATTGTCTACAAATCAACAGAAAGTGTTTTAGAAATAAGATGTAATACATGCCTCTGATTGTAGAGAGAAGGTTCACAGGAATCATTTAAGGAGGTGTTGCCTTTCGTGCACACACACACACACACACACACACACACACACACACACACACACACACACTTAAAAAAAAGAAGAAAAAAAAACACACACACACAAAATAAAGAGAAAAATCCAGAAAATTTTAAATCCAGGGAAATAAAATATTTCATTCCAAAAACTATTTATTATTATTATTATTATTATTATTATTATTATTATTGCTGTTGATATTGCAAAATCTGGTCATATAGTGTTATGGTTTTTATTATATCTTGATCGAATTATGAACCATGACAACATTTAACCGATCCCTGTTTTATTTCATTTGAGTCACTGATCGGCGCTTATATGTCTGTTGATTTTTGGCTATTGCAGTCCATAAAAACTATTGTTTGTCATGAGAAAAACACCCCCTACACGCCCCACCCTGGTTACAGAATGTTATTGGTTCAGGGAAAAGCTGTGACTTGCCACGAGACTGCTTTATTACCCCAAATCTACTCTAGTCTCAGATGCGCAGTGTATTTGCTTATTGGCGCTGATGAGAAAATCTGTTTCCTCCTTTGCCAACTAATCCATTTTCGACTCTGTTGAGCTTCCACAAGCTTCCAGAAGCAGAATAATTTTCAACCCTCAATCCAAGCTCCGGGGGTTGATTGGTCCAAAATGCTGCAGAAAAACGATTATACTCGGGCAATTATGCTCATAAATTTTATGGATTTGCCCATTCGGGTGATTAAAGATATATTAGCAGGTGTATTATCTAAATGCCCTCCGTTTTAAAATGACCCCATGTGAAAGGATTCGTCTCCCACGACCTGGATGCGTCCTTTATCACGGTGACCAGCACGCTATCATTCTAACTGCTTTGAAAGTCAATATTTTCTTGGCAGTCCCAACATCACGACAGGGTGGCGTCGGTTCTCTGGCCCAGAAATGTTCTCGACCCAACAACCACAGGCAGTGCACGGGCAGCTGTTCTGCTTTGTGCTGTGGATGCCAGACGATCCTGCCAAAGACTTGAGTGTGTTCTGTCCTCTTTTCTCAGCCTCGAGTCTTTTGGCTAGCCAGCTTTTCCCTTTTCCCTTTTCCTTTTTCCTTCATTCATAAACAAGAAGAACAGTACACAGGTAATTCAGTTCTCCAGGCAGCACAAATGGATTTGAGGTCTAATCCATCACATTTTATTATTATTGATATTATTAATTTTCCTAAACCTGGCTCCTGCTTGGAATCTTTAATAATTGATGTGCACAAAATAAACACACCTCTGTACAGTATATAAAAGAAAATAAAGTGATCACTACCAGGTTTACTTCAGTACAGCTTCTGATGATTCCATGTCTCATGCAGGACAATCCTCTATGATAGAGTTAGACAAGTGAATAATAGCAACAAATATAACTCACAGTCACTGAAATACAACGTTTCGAACGGCTTTGTGTTTGTTTGCCAGGAGGAGGGTGTGGAGCATTTTAACATATTTAGAAGTAGTCAGAAGAAGTCAGATCGTAGCTGTTTTTTTAAAAGAATCTGACTATGATTGTGATGAAACCCAGAGAAGACCTCAGATTCGAATAAAACAATTTTGCCTTGACAATTTGGAATCGATACAAATCCTAGAACATTTAAAAGAAAATTGAATGAAGAGAACTTGCACAAAAGAATGTGCATTTTGTTGGTCCTTATGAAACTACAGTATATTTAAAAAGCCCGTAAACAGAGAGTCTTTAATTAAAACCTAAGAGGCACAGATCCATGCTGTCAACACAGAAAAATATATACATATATATTATATGCATATATGTATATTCACTTATATGGAAGCCTTTCTGATGTGTGTTAACGGGGAGGCTTCAGACGTCAAACTGTGTTTGGGTTTTGTCAGGTAGAACAAAAGTTATCACTGCTTAAGAAGTTATCACTGGTTATGAAGCATAATTTTGTTTATCACTACCAGAATATTGGAATGAGAACTATTTTTATTGTATATATGAACCATATACTGTATAATGTGTTGTGTAGATCAGGACCTTTGGTGTCCAAACGGTGTAACTGTATTAGATGTACAGTATACGTACAGTAAGTGTGTTTACCATAAACGGTATAAGGCTTGGACAACCTTCTGTCAAATTGTTGGCGTTCTGGGTTAATCCATAAATGAGAAAATGGGTTTGTTTTAATTACCTCAGTTACCACAAGGTTAGCTTAGCTTAACTTTACCTCAGTTACCGCAAGGTTAGCTTAGCTTAACCTTACCTCAGTCACCACAAGGTTAGCTTAGCTTAACCTTACCTCACTTACCACAAGGTTAGCTTAGCCTAACCTTCCCTCAGTTACCAAAAGGTTAGCTTACCTTAACCTTACCTCAGTTACCACAAGCTATCTAGCTTAGCTTAATCTTAAATAAAATGCTAAAGTGGCAAACGTTTATTAACTAACGTTATCTAATGCTACTTCTCATTTGATTCAACTCTGTGGATGAACTCTGTGGAACGTACCTGTCACTCAAATCAACCATGCAAATGATTAGCATAAATTTATGGCTTAATAGCATTTTAACTGTTGTGTTACAGTTAAAATCCACCCCCTGTACACAGGTCATATATATGTAAACATGTTTCTTTATGTTGTAAAGTTTAGCTATTTTAACATTTGGCTCTATGGGCATCAATTCATGTTTGAAATCAGCTTCTAGTGGTCATTCACGGAACTGCATATTTTTCAACTCATTAAAAGACTTGATGTTTGATGACCCTAATATTACACCGATATTTTGGGTAAATTTCCTACGTATTCCTTTTACGTAGTCAATCCCTTTGAATGAGCTGTTGCTATAGGAACACGTTAAAGTCGGTACATTATCATAAACCTATAATTTGCCTTGTAGTCAGGACTCCTGACTGCTATTGTAAAGGAAAATTAATCAACACCTTTCTGAACAGAACCCAGAATTCAACAGAGCAATTTTAATTTAATACATAATTAAACAAGTCCCTCTGCTTTCCCCGAGTCGTCTCGCCTCCCTAGCGGATTTCCTTCCAGCTCTTTTCTCGTGTCTAACATTAGCGAGAGGATGTAGAAGGATCAAAAGGCAGCAGTAAGAGGGGTTTGTCACCATGTCAACCTGCTAATCTCCCGGCCGTCTCCTGCAGCGGGCATACATCACACAGTCAATCGAGCCAACCGCGCTGCTCCAGCCCTTCTCCTGGAGTGTGAAATCATGCCACGGAATGGGGTAGCAGGGCTTTGTGTTAAATAGAAAGGATACAAAGGGACAGAAAAGTGAAGCAATGACTCAGAGATTCTGGAGCTGAGCGGCTGGAGGAAGCGCCCTTTCAAGCACGTACTTCATTCCGTGTCCTGCGTTTCCCTTGAGATCGGCACGCAGCTGCTTCCACCTGCAGAACCTCTCCGGCTGTACCTCTGCATCCCCCGAACGTCCCACACGCCGCAATTATCTCCATCATCAGCAAAAAAAGGCGAACACTATAAAAATCCCTCATGCACTCATTCTGCCACGATGCATAAAGGAGTCGTAAGGAAAAGCAGCACATGCTAACGACAGCCGTCGTTCTCCTCTGGTTGGAAAAGGTCAGAGGGTTTGTACCCTGACAGATCGTGAGTTATTCATCACGGAGCAGGAGGTACAGACAGCGTGTTTGAGCCACTTTCGCACCTATTAGTCTGGATGAAGAGCAGGAATCAAAAGGAAATGATTCATTGGTTTGTTCCCTTTTTTTTCTGGATCGGTTTGGATTAACGTTGCACATCCTTAAAGGTGAACAAAGAAGAGATATACAGTCAGGGTACATAAAAATAAGTGAACTGCAAGTAGGAAAGACAAAAATTATCCCAATTCTGAGAATAAATGATTTGACGTTCATATGAATAATTACTGTAGTTTGAAACTTTCACTTGTCTGTCCAAATCTCCAGAACTCATGGCAGCGCTGCAGCTCTGGGCTTTGGCTCGGATTAGCAGCTCACATCTACAAAAAAAAAAAGACCCAAAACAGACAGCATGTTTGATTCCCGTTCCTGACTAGCTAAATAAATTATTTGATATCTAGATAAATAACTATTATAAATTATTTGAGTATCATCTTGGATTACCTCTCTCTCTCTCTCTCTCTCTCTCTCTCTCTCTTTAATTTATCATTGCAAATGACCAGAAGTCAGCAAATACCTGCATTTGTCTGTGTTTCCACTCGACTCCGAGTTTCTCAGCAACCGCAACACAACACGTCACCCAGATGCTTTCCGACCCACCTGCCACATGGATGCTCTGAGAACCACACCGCAAGGCTTCCGCGCAAACACAACGCTCTCTAACGGCTCAGATTTCCACACTGATGCAAAGTGATGAGATTGAAAAAAAGAAGAAAAAAAAGGACAAGAGTTTTTGCATCATGCTTCTTCGACATGCATCAAAGCGTGATCCATTATCGGCGTGACATGAGTGTGAAGTGTAACATATGCCGCTTTTGGCGGGGGCATCTGTGCGTGGACCGAGTGTTTGCGAGACGTCACTGTTTTGTGAAGCGGGAAGAGATTCCTCAGGGTGTGGCAGAGCTAGTTACAGCTGGCTTGAGAAAAAAAAAAGAAAAAGAAAATGAAAAACGATATAAATAACTCTTTGAAGCCCAGCGTCTATGTCTCTCTCTCTCTCTCTCTCTATCTCTTCCTGAGGTAATCCCAATCTAATCTCATCTCACGTTTCATTTCTGTCAACTATCTTAACATCACAAGAAAAACAAAAAAAAACAAAACAAAACAAAAAAAACAAGAAATTACACTAGAAAAGTGCTTTGATTGGTTGGTTAATTTGTATTTTTTTGCCTTTTGTTCTCTGACAATTAAACATGTAATCTAATGAAGTTGTTTGTATTTTGAAACAAATTTGTTCGTGTGAAAAAGGAGAATTTCCTGCTTTTTTTTTTTCAATTTTCATAATGACTAGCATATAACCAAGCCAATTATGTTTTCCCCCCTAATGTGACCTCATATAGAAAGATCTTATCAATGATTAAATCCGGTATATAACTGTTCACTGTCGCTTTTGTTTTGTTTTGTTTACTTATGGTGCAGATTAAACTTTAAGCAGATATCTACAGAAAGTACTGCAAAAGTTTCATTAAATTTCATTAAATCTGTCGATTTAAGATGCACCCACAGTTTGGCGCAGTACATCGTCAAAACAGTTTAGAATCGGGCACATAATGCCTCATAACATCACTTTTACTCAACATTTTAATTTAATTTATTGCGCAGGTTAAACTTTCGTCATTAGATTCTGTCCAGGCAGTTTTGCTGTGATGCTGTGACAAATCTGGCTGGACTAACAGACAGACAGACAGACAGACAGAAATTATTCTGTGCCTGGTTTTAAGATATTATTGAAAGAGCGAGTTCTGACCAATGTACATATGAAACCTTTCTTTTATCTATATAGACATATCTTAAACTCCTTTTGTTTAAAAAACTCCTCCTCTTCCTTTCAGTCTCTATGCATATGAGCTACTGCAGAACCATGCCCCCTAGAGCAGAGCAGCAGAACAGCAGAGTTGAACAACAAGCAGGGGAGGAGCTCTTCCTATATGAGGTCACATTATATATAAAGCATTACCTTCATAGGGGTACTTCAACTGGGGCATTAACACACACACATACACACACACTTTGGGAAAGATTTGAGAAATGGGTTAATTTGTTAAGGTTATCCTAAACTATGGGATATATGGAAGGAGTCTCCAGTGTGAGCACCTCGTGAGTCAGTCAGAGGGAACGTTCTAACTTTTAGATAAACCGTGACAGTGAAATACTGTAGTTCTGCAATTGTTCCACACTGTTACGTACAAGCATAGATGTATAAAAACGTATGATGTCGTGCTCCGTTGCAATAATCAGAAAAAAAGCTTGCTGATGTATTTAATGCAAAATGCTGCTTGCTGGAAAATTCTGCGATAATGTTCTTCCACAAGTCTCATCATCATAATCATAATCATCTTCATCATCATCCTCGTAGTAGAGAAACACGCATCCCGAGTCGCCCTGACCCGATAACGCCCGTTTCAATATCGGCGGCGTCAGCCTCGCGTGCAGCAGATGTTCGCAGTCTTAATTCTGTTTACTTCACAGGAGCTGAGAGGGAATTGAGGAGGCAGTCACGCTGCCTTGACAGCACCAACAGCTGGCACACCACTCCGGCTCGCCCAGTGAAATATGAGCGGCACCAGAAACATGTTTGCTTAAGCTATCTTTTTCATATATATTTATTTATGTTATTGCGTTGGCGCTTTTATTATCACTCAGCCTATTGTTCAGAAACATGTAGGGAAAGCGCACCTTAAATAATGTCGGCAATCGTTTCAAAATTATTTTACCCGTCCTGCAGAATAAGTAATTGCTCAGTAGAGTAATGGTTTAGGGCTTTCCGTTCTGCTCTAATAGCACCTCCGCGCACCGACCCGTATGCTAATTGGGTGGGACATGACCGTGAGGAAAAATAACTGCGTGCTCTTTTCTCTTCCTCTTTATCGGCAAACTACTACGTCAAAAAAACCCTCGTGTGGACGGACTCTCCCCGCCTTGACTCTCCTTTCCTCGCCTCGCCTCACAAGACTGAGTGCAGATGTTGGCACATTGTTATAGTCGCATTTCACTGGAATTAAGAGTCCTCAGTCTGCTATTTCCCGGTCTCTATGGCAACAAAGGCAAACAGGAAAGTGGACACATTGGATGTGTGGATGCATTAAAAACCTGAGTGTGTGTATATGTGTGTGTGCTGGCGTGTATGTGTTCGAGACAGCTCAGAACTCTGCGCATGCTGCCTTTTGTGTGCATCAACCAGCGTCCTTTGTAACATCCACAGCAAGTCCTTGTCTGCAACATATACAGGTTTTACACATTTATGGGGTGGTAAAGTCACATTAAGGAGAAGAAAGCCACGAGAAAACAGGATAGAAAACACACACACACACACACACACACACACACACACACACACACACACACACACACACACAGAGAGAGACTAGCCTGACAGAAGAGAAATAAGGAATAAAACAACAAAACACACATAGAAAAAGATGAAGAGAGAACTTGGGCTCAGGTTTCAACACGACCTTGAACATAAATAAATGGATTCGTCTTTATATTTAAGGACAGTCGTAATACATTTTACAGAACATTTGTTTTACACGGATCTCTGATACTTTTATCCAAAACAAGATACAACCGAGCACTCAAGGCTTAAAGTTCCTTTTTTCCTTCTCTTCTCAAAGGCCCGACGCCAGGGTTTGAACTCACAACCTTCCAGTCGGCGGCCCGACGCCTCTCCCGCTGACCCCGCGCCGCTCTCCTTCTCCGTACCGTAACACCCGACCCCTGGATGCGATCCAGAATTTAGCTGCATGACCTGTGTTTCATCCTAAAGTGAAAAAATCTCCAGCATCGTTCTGTTCTCTACTGCTGCTTTCTATCCACTCGCTTCCTGTAAAATACAGATACTCACAATTGTAGCCAAAAAGGAAAAAAAAGTAAAATAAAAACGGACTTCTAAGGTTTAATAACGCCGTGCTCCTGACCACGCTCCCCTCGAGCCTCGTCTTATTCTCAGTGCACTGGAGAGTACGACTCAGCTGAGGATTGGAGTGACTAAGGGTTTGTCCGTGTGACCTGTAGTGATCCTCACCTTGCCAGTATGGGCTGCAATTTTTTTAAACAGAGCTCTGCAGAGCTACGGCTTTTTACAACCTCGTATATTCCGTAAGTCTAGCTCTATTCATTTGTGGCCTTCTGTGTTTATACAGTAGTAGTTTATCGTAAGTGTCTCAGGAGCAATTTGTAAAACCTTGTTGTGGCCTGGAGAATGATTTGTAATGGTATATGGTATTGTTTTTTGCCCTTTGACCTTATCGTACACGCCTGTGCATACACCACCATATGTCTATGTGCTTAATCATGTCAAAGTGTGTCAGAGCCAGGGCAAACCAAGATACTGAATTGGTAGTGATCTGTATGGAAGAAAAATCATTATAAGGTGCCTGGGCTTTAAACAAGCAGTAATTTAGATTCGATTTATAATTCGACTGCATTTTTTTCCGTCTAGCATAGCTTTGGCTTAAATTCCACTCTCTCTCTCTCTCTCTCTCTCTCTATATATATATATATATATATATAGTACAGACCAAAAGTTTGGACACACCTTCTCATTCAAAGTTTGAATTTGTATTATGGCAAGAATAAAGCACCTAAGTAAAGAAAAACGAGTGGCCATCATTATTTTAAGAAATKAAGGTCAGTCAGTCCGAAAAATTGGGAAAACTTTGAAAGTGTCCCCAAGTGCAGTCACAAAAACCATCAAGCGCTACAAAGAAACTGGCTCACATG